>OU611967.1:15000-615000 GCA_914767545.1 Sesia apiformis
AGGTCTGAGATCCGCAGCTCTGCGCACTTCGTAGGCCTGGAGACCCGGACGTCCTCGGCCTTGAAGAACTCGCGCAGTTTCTGCGCGAGAGCGTCCGCCTTGTCGCCGCTCGCAGAGCCCGGCACCTGGAGCATGCGCGCCCCCGTGGCCGCCTGCCTGTACCGCAGTGACGGTATCCCCAGGGCAGCGATGTCGATGCTGCCCTTGGCCGCGGCGAGGGCCTTCCCGTAGGTGAGGCCGCGGTCCTCGGCTCCCGGCTGCAGGGTGATCACCACGGCCGTCGACCGAGGTGTGCGAACCTGCCTCGGGTGCCTCTTTTGTGGCGTCGTTTGTGGGGCAGTCCTTACGAGTTCTACCCCGGACGCCTTGCCCATTCGGCCCCTCTTTACCACCGTAGTCCAGGCCTGGTCAATGGACTCCGGTGCCGGCGGCAGCGCGCGGGGCTGTCGCGGGGTTTGTGCCGCCTTTTTAGCGGCAACCGTCGCCTTCGTGGCAGGTTTACGCTGCCCCTTCTTCCCCTTCTTTCCCTTTCGGGGTTCGGGGGCAGCCGTAGGCTGCGTGTCGCCGCCGGGGCGAGTGCCGGCCGTCGACGCCGGCCTGGGCCCACCGCTAGCACTGTCGCCAGCTAGCGGTGGGCGGAGGCGCTTGGATGGGAGGAGCCTATCCTCCAGCGCCTCCAACCTGGCATTCATCATGGTCCCCGCTTGGACCATGAAGGTGCGGAGGAGCTCCTCCGCTTTAGGCGGAGAAGGAGTCCGCGGCTGCGCCTGCGGTGGAGGGAGGACCTCCACAGCCTCGACCGAGGGGAGAACGGCCCTCTGCCGTTCCGTCACCTCCTTCAATTGCGCGCAGATCCGAGATCTCGGCTTCGAGGCGGACAATGTTCGCCTGCTGTCGAGCCGACTCGTCGAATGCTGTGCGCGCACCGACCTCCTTTAGAGCCTCTGCCTACAAGTCAGTCCGCCGAAACTCAAACAAATAACGGGGCCGCTGGACCACATAGTCAATGCATATCTCGAGTTCTTGGCTGTCACAAAGGCAACAAGAGAAGTCAATACAAAAACATGCAAGGAAATCTTGCAGTTCTTCCATCTTGGAAGCGGAGAGCTCCTAAAAGAAAAGCTCGAGAAATCAGACGCCACCATTTACAATAACGACACATCCCTGGTCATCAAAGGGAAAGCCATGAGTCGGCATATGGTGGTATACAGTGCAACTGGTGGTTTCGTGCCTCTGGACGAGGATGAGACAAAGCGGACTGACCGGGTCAAGTTTAGAACCCCTCCTAATGACCCCGTAGTGGTAACAGTCCGGTGTACGAGGGTGATGCTGCACGACACGATACTGGAAAAGGCAGAAGCCATGACAAGGACCACCGTGGGCAGCGGAACCTTCGAACTCTGGGAGGTATCTAAAATTACTTGGGTCAATGGAGTCCCTGGGTGCGGGAAAACGACTTGGGCGATGAGCAAATTCGACAGTGGGAAGGACGTGATAGTCACGACCACCACTGAGGCGGCGAGTGACCTAAGGGAAAAACTGGCAAACCGTATGGGATCCGAAGCAAAAGCCAAAGTGCGAACATTGGCCTCAATTCTGGTGAATGGTCTAAGAAAGTCGGAGAAAAATAACTGCAGCCGGCTAATAGTAGACGAAGCCCTCATGAACCACTTCGGGGCCATTGTTATGGCGGCAAGGATAACCGGAGCGAGGGAGATGCTTCTTATAGGCGACATAAATCAGCTCCCGTACATCGAAAGGGAAAACCTGTTCACCCTGCGGTACCCCGGACCGGGACTAGTGGCGAACATCAGCAGCGAACTGCTGTGCACACACAGGTGCCCAATGGATGTAGCATATGCCCTTAGAGAGTGCGGCCACCCCAACCTAATTTAGTTAAGTCTAACCTAACGTAAAGTTTGCAGCGCCGGCATCCGTTGTAAGGACGAACAGCGCGTCGACATTGAGTGTTTCCCCGGAATCAACCAAGAGATGACGCTGTGCACGGTTCTATATTGCGATATCGTTGTTTTTAGCAAATATCTACTGTACTATATTTGTCAAATCGGGAAGTCGAGGTGACCCATGAGTGATTTAGTATAAATAAAACTGTGAACGCGACAGCTGAGCAATATAGCCGTACGCTAATCCACGTGCGGATCCATAGGTTTATTGCTGATTAAATAGCCAAATAGAAAGCCTGATCTTATATGCTGAGAATAGCTGCCTTCCGACCAAGCTTACGGTTACCTTGTGTTCTTCCCAGCCTGGTAGCGCTTCTTCTCGGCTTCTTCTTGATCTTCACTTGGTTTAAGCGTCCTTAGGTACTGAGCAGCTATGCAGCTTAGAGCGGATATACTCGCGGTATAGAAAGGGCACAGCGTGTGCCAATTCCGGGGTCCAGGAGACCACCCAAATACGTGAATTTCACCATCGACCGGCGACGGGAGAGGTCGATCGCTAGACTGGCGGGTACGCATAAGGTGCAGCGATATAAAAAAAGGATCGGTGGAAGTGTTTATTTAAAAATGTGGGTAATAAAATATCATATTACCCTACAAAATAAAAGCACCAATGTTATTGGCGCGAATAAAAACAGTCTATGGATGTGGGTGTCCTTTTTTGAAAAGCCTAATTCCACTCTCCAATAGTTTACATTATTACATCGAGCCAAATTAATGAATAGTGTGTGTGTTATGTGGATTGATATAAGTGCGATATTAGTGAGTGAGCAAAAATGGTCTTACGTACAGTGACATCAAAAGTGTAAGTAATTTGAACTCTATTAATTTCAATAAATAACTTGTTAAAGAAATAGTGTTAAAATTTGCGCTTGTTGGCAAATCTAACGTGGAGTGAAGCCGATGAGGAGGGATTCATTAAAAAGTCAAATTTGAGACTTAAGTAGATACTACATAATATGAATGTACCATTTCCAAAACACGTATGCATTAAAGAATTGGAGAGCTACTGAACACTATAAGGCCTGCCTTAGTGTCATTTTTAAAGATATCGTAAAAATTCTTTTACGTGATTAGTAATTTTTCAAACTGACTTTTAAGTAAGAAATAAGTAAATGGTAAATGGTTCTGTAACTTCTGAAAATTAATCTTGTACAAGATGATGATCATTTATTCTTGTTACTTTACTGTTCAGTAACTACTCATATTACTTTAAGATGACAGACATGAGAGTGTCCACTTATTTATGGAATATAAAAGCGTTCACAAACTAATGGCATATACCATATGTGTCTAGATATTATGTAAAAGTATAAGTGTTCGGCGACTTTTGTTATTGACTGTACCAGTCAACTTTAACTCTGAGGCAAGTGCTATCCGTTTCTTAAGGTGTTATATGCACATGACTTTTGCTGATATTGTTTGTGCTCAGTTTAGTTCTTGATAATTTAATAGGTTTAATATTATTGGAAGGAGTGGAACAAAAAGAGGTAAACACGTCTTGACATAGCTCCACAGCGCGCGATGAAATTGGGTGAGTATCGGTGATGTCGCGGACTCCCACCGCGTGCGGACGATCATAACAATACAGGGGGCGTATTTTGCACGGTGGATTAACAAAAATACAAAAAACATTGAATTTCAACAGTCTGATGGTAAAAGCTCGGATCACGCCGCTCACACCACGAAGTAACGTTCAACTACTAACTATATGAGTACCTTATCGTTGAGCTCGCCGAGTGTGTGTCCGCCACAAATAGCATTTCCTAAACAAAAGTAGATTTAAACACTTAAAAAGTTTTAGTGTATTATTTTAACCGCGATTCTTTAGAAAAATGGGAATCATAATAACATTTATTATTTTAAGGTGAACTCTCATATAAGACTATATACATAGTTTAAGAAGTTGTGCTATTTATAAAAGTTAATCAATTCAATGCTAGATGGCACAATGTTGGCAAAAATAGATTTTAGATGAAATGAATAATGTTGCATTGTTACATAAAGAAACTGATCGAAAGTAAAAACCTTGAATGCCTCACTCGCACTTGGTACGAGTACTTACCTATTTTCGCTATAGTTATAGTTCCGCCATGTTCGTCCGTCTTATGTCACATAGCTCTATTACATCAATTGAGGTAAAATTTGGTGTAAAATAGTATATTGATATCCCAAAATAAGGAATATATAAAATAAAAGGTTTTTGAGACGCAAAAACTAACCTACTGATTAAAGTGATCTTTTAAAACATAAGAAAATATAGTTAAAATTTCATTTCTACAAACCAACAATTTCTAAACTTAACTCAATACTGTAATTTAATTAGGGAACTAATGTGATGCGAGGAAGAAAACTCCTCGTCCCATTCTACTATTCAAATCTATTATTTTCCCATTTCTGTTTTAAATCTATTACCAAATCTCCATCGGTAGGCAGTGCAACCGGAGACGTTCCAACATTTATCATTCACGACTGATGTTGGTGTGCATCGTGGATGTCAATAGGCGACAGTTACCACTTATCACCAAATGGAGTATGCTCATCTGTCACCTTTTTTCTGTAAAAAATTCGCAGAAAAATATCCGCCAGAAAATTATTGCTTACAATACGACCCTGTGAAGTATGCTAACATCGCCTCCAGTTGGATATAGACGATGCGAGCAGCGCGCGGGTGTGCCAGCCACGGCCGCCACTCGCCAGTGTGCCGCGCTGCGACTCCACTCATCGGCAGAAACGAGCCCTACTGCAACCCTAGCGCGCCACTTAGCAAACAAACAAATTGCCCTGCAAGTGTCATTGTTTAATTAAGTGAGACATCGCCCTTCGTCCTTGAAGTGTGTTTAAGGCCACGTCATTTTACATTTAATCTTCTTTGATTATTTAGTGCTAATAATGACTGGCTTCCAAAATATTTTATTAAAACTTTGATAAAAACTTAAGGGAGTTTAAGACGAAAATGAATAGCGGCAGATCAGATGCTTCTACTTCTACGGATGACATACAGGTAAGAAAGTAGGTACTTTTTATTTAATTATGCAATGCAATAATGAATTATGCGTTACCGTTTGCTAGACATGGGTTCTTGCACATATTAACCTCACCGCTATTGAGTACAAATTGGCATAACCTGGAATACTGACAGACTGGTCCGATCAAGAGTGTGCAAAGGTCCATATCCATTTTAAGCTGCAATTTTTTTTTTATATAGTGAAGAGGGCGGACGAGCAAGCGATCTCACGTGATGGTAAGTGTTACCGCCGCCCATGGACACCTGCAACACCAGGGGGTATGCGGGCGCGCCGCCGACCTTGCAAAATCCTATTCACAGCCTTATCCATATCTATATTAAACTATAATAACACCTCATTAATGTAGTAAGAAACACAGGGTCGGCAGCGCACTGGTATCTCCCCTGGTATTACAGGTGACCACTTATCATTTCGTAGGACGCCTGATCAGCTGCCAAAATTTTTATGATAAAAAATAAAACCGTTTAGTCAATATTAACGTGATTGCCCGCAGAACCGCCCCCTGTGCCTGTTCTACTTCACGCACCCGTTTGGCGTGTTGTCGCCGGAACCGCCGACGGTAACTCGAGCGCCGCCGCACATCGCGCGCACCTTCATCAACATGGAGCCCGTCTCGCCCTACCACCTGTGGGGCGCGCCTTCCCCCTCGCAGGACTCTTACGACACCAACACGAGCTCCACCACGCCCAAAGTGAACTACGACCTCGGCAACGCGACCGTGCACAGGAAACCCGTGAACCTGGTCAGTGTCGCAGCTTCACGCTCGCACGGTTACGGTCTAGACTTTGGTCTAAGGAGAGACTCACTGTCTTCCTCGCTGTTTTCCAGTGACCTTTGGTTCAACTCGAACTCGAGTTCAAACAGTTATGAAAACAACAGGCGGCTTGTACCGTATAATAGAATTTTACCACCTCTGCAGTTACCGACGTCTAGAGATCTGTCGACATCACCTTTGGACAGCTCCGAAGAAGTTTGGCCGAAAAAATGGTTTATTCCTGAAAAGTTTTCGCTTCCTCCAATAGATATGCCGAAAGTTTGTTGTGCTAGGACGAAAAGAATTAGTAGAGCAGTGGAAGAAGTGTCAAATAGTGGTGGTGCTTGTGACGGTGGTATCAGGCAAACAGTGAGATGCGTTCGGGTGTGCGGCGGCAGCGTGCGCAAGGCGCGGCGCGGCGCGCGGCTCAGCGGCGTGCGCCGCGTGCTCGCCGCGCTAATGCACCGCGCTCTTAAAGGTAACTCTATATTTATTTATTTTTATGAGAACGTTATACGTAGTACCTTACTGTGATTACATATATCTATATGTGTGATCAAAGATCTAATAAAGACAATAGCCAATACAAAGCCGTCCCCTGTTGAAAGAAATAACAAATAACAATTTATGTAATAATTTAATATCACGATTGAATGTTATCTTATTGTCACTCATCAATTATCATAGCTGGACAACTAGCGAATGAAATGTATAGTGTTTAGTGATGTTTTAACACTTCTACTATTCAATGGCGCTTTCTGTGAAAAACAAAATTAACTATATATATATAACTATATAGCCTGAATTTTTTTGATTTTTATATAATACGTAGTCGGATCTTTAGCTTAACTTTTTGAACGTACGACTTTAGTGTGCTATATTTCTGGCAGCACTGATCACTGGCGGGAAAGTGATATACCGTTGACAGCTGACTTTTTTGTAACGGCGGCAAATTGAAATTGCAGATTAAAAGTTTTATCTTTTCATATTTTTTAACAATTTTAAAATGGAAATTAACAACGAGACAATAAGATATGCTTTACATTTTTTTTATGACTAGGATATAAATGGACCTAGTGCTCGAAAAGAGATTTCTGGTGTTTACGAAGAAGATGCTTTATCTAAAACTACTGCAAAAAAATGGTTCAGTCGATTCAGGTCTAGTAATTTTAATGTGAATGATGTTCCTCATCTTATTAAGGTAAATGTTGATGTTATCATTGAGAAAATTGAAGTAGATCGACACCTAAGCAGTCATCAAATTGCGGAAGAACTTAGCATTCACAACTCAACAGTTTTCGATCACCTACATAAACTGAATTTTGTAAAAAAGTTAGATGCTTGGGTGCCGCATAATTTAAATAACATAAACTTGGTCAATAGAATTTCCATATGCGAGATGTTGCTAAAACGAAATGAAATCCATTTCTGAAGAGATTGGTAACAGGCGATGAGAAGTGGATCACCTACAATAACAATGTTCGAAAACGATCTCGGTCTAAGCGAGGTGAGCCATCACAAATAGTCCCAAAGCCACCCCTCACTCCGAACAAAGTCATATTATGTGTATGGTGGAACTTATTATGTGTATATGTCATATTATGTGTATGGGCATTATGTATTACGAGCTTATGCCACAGGGCCAAACGATTAATTCTGATGTCTACTGTCAGCAATTAGTAAACACGCTTTTGAAGAAAAACGCCCAGAATTAATGAATATGAAAGGTGTAGTTTTCCATCACAACAATGCTCGACCACATACAACTTTGATGACTGAACAAAAAACGATGGACCTTCGCTAGGAAGTTTTAATGCATCCTCCATACAGTCCAAACATAGCACTTTCAGATTATTATTTATTCAGCTCTTTACGCAATTCTCTAAATGGAGTAAAATTACATTCCAGTAAAAATAAAAATGCAAAAAAGTTACCTGTATTAAAATGCCCGTATAAACCATTTAAATCAGTTTTTCACTCAGATCCATAAAAGTTTTATAGCAATGCACTGCCAGAAAAACGACGAAAGAAAAGTCGAATTAAATGGACAATATTCCGTTCAATAAACATTTATGTAATACAAAATGTCTTTATTATTTTCACTATATAAAGATGATGTCTAGAATGATGATGATCTCCGGAAATGGAATGATCTCTGACAGATCTCACTCACTACCGAAACGCGCACCTACATACTACATTTTATGCAAACAGTACATTTTTTGTGAGTACGTATATACTGATCAGCTGTCTACCAATTACAGTTGTGGCGATATCTCTACGTTATAAAATATCAAAGAATCTCCTCTACAACATTATTTATATCAATCAAATCCACAGATTTAAGATTTGACAATATTTTTGTTTATAAAAGTAAAGTCCAAACACTATGGAAAGTGCGAGTAGTGCAAGATATTTATGTCAAAGAAAACGTCAGAGGTGTCATTGCTAGTTTCATTAAACAATGGTTTTACATATTCAATTAAAAGGTAATTTGTAATTTATAAACGCAATGGGTGGTATGTCGTTTATACTGGACCAGACGCCGATAGTGAACCGATGTTGCGGGTGCGTGCCACTGCGCGCGGCCACGGCCCTGGTGGGCGTGGTCGGGCTGGCGTGGGGCAGTGGTTACTTGGCAATATGGTGCGGCGGGCTCGACCACGTCACGGACCGAGTCGTGCTGTTCGCGCACGGCTCGCTGGGCGTCCTGCTGTGCGCCGCGCACGCCCTACTGCTCGTCGCAGCCATCTACAAGAGCGAATCATTCTGCGAGCTACATATTTGGCTCATGTTCCTACTGTGGATGCTAGTGATAGTCACCACTCTCGTGGTAGTCGTCCCCGCATTTCTCGACAACAAAGTGACGTTCGCTGCCGCCTACATGCTCGTCGTATTGTTCCCTATCTCACTGTCGTTATACTTCACAACAATAGTAGCAAATTATAGACTGACTTTGCCTTGATTGTTTTTACTTATTTACACAATGAGGCCAAAATATTGCAAGAAGACGTGTTAAATTAGTGAGAATCGATAATGTTGGAATCCGTCTGAATTTCAACATAGTTTATGTCAAGATCGGTTTAAAGTAGGTACATACTTTATAGGTACACAGTGTTGTTAATATTCCGGATTCTCTTTCTTGTGGATGCGCTGTACGTACCTATCGTTCAGCAGTTTATTCGCTACCATTTAATTTCTAATTAATTAATATCTACTAATTAATTTATTTTCTAAATTATTAAACAACGTAGGTAGGTATTTATAGTTTCAAATCTTACACAGTGAAAATATAACATAACATAGGTTATTATGTATGTAAATAAATGTGTAAATAAAAACGCAGTATATAAAGTGTAATCTGTGTTTAAATAAACAGTGAATCAATATGCATCTAAAACAATCTAAATTATTTAAATGTTTCATAATCTAAATTTAATTTAATAACTAAATAAAGTGAAATTAAACAATATCTAGGTAATCAATAATATCCATAAAAAAAAATGAAAAATCAAATTACGCTAAGTTAGTGTGTTACAGGTGAGAATTCGTGCGGTAATTATAAAATACTACATTACAAAGAATAACAAACTTTACAATACCAAGAGCTCAGAAAAGAGACAAGGATTTCGTTACTATTAATAAATAATCGGACAGCCGTCTCATATTAATGCAGTTTCAAGTTTCAAGTTGTCCGATCTGGATGAAAATTGATATCTGGGGGGTTCAGGGGACCCTGATTAAGAATTTATGGTTATTTCCAAGATGGCCGCCACACAAAATTCTTCGGAAGACATCTCCGAAACGGGTAGACATATCGGATCGGTGCTCAAACTAATATTGTTTATCATGACGATGTCTTTATATTGAGGTAAAATATTTTTCCAAGATGGCGAATCCAAGATGGCGGCCATTTTTCGAATTCATCCGATCTGGATAAAAATTGATATCTGGGGGGTTCGGGGGAAGCTGATTAGGAATTTGGAATTCTTATTAGGATTCCGCCATTTTTGAAGATGGCCGCCACGCAGGACCCGCACAACATCAACTACAGCGATCTCTCTCAGTGTGTAATTTAAGCGAGGCCGAAGGCCGAGCTCCGCGCAGGGCGAAGCCCGGAGCATCCCCCCCATTAGGGGGAGGCCGGCGCCCGGGGGGCGCCGCCGAAACCTAGTCCTAATTATACACTTGCATCTTTCTTCACAATCTACATGTACAACAAACACAGAGGCTCCTGCATATTAGTTGGAAATATACACAAATATAAAGTTATTAAAGACATTACGAATGCATCAATACCAAATATTATTGAATGCTGCGGTGTAGAAATATCTGGGCATAATATTGTTATTGTCTGCATATACAGAGTACCACATACACTAATTCACAGGACATATATTTCAATAATTTAAACGACATTCTAGAAAAAATATGTTGTAGTAACAAAGAAATTATAATTTGTGGAAATTAGTACATTGACATCTTGAAAACTAATAAGACGGTAAGGCAATTTACAAATTTACTTCTGTATATAATCCTAAATGACGTATATATAAAGAAACCAGCCCGCCCGCGCAGTCACACTTGCATCGATCACTTTGGACACAATATACAAGTGAAATTTTGGACTAAGCACTGTCTGACCACACTGCTCAATTGCTAAAATGTCTGGTTAAAAAAGTTGCACAATAAAATACTGGTACATTACTCAACGTGACTATTCTGAAGAAAATTTGCACAAAAGAGAATGTCTTAATAAGTTTAAGGTTTACTATTGATGCAGGAGAAGCTTACAGTTCAACATATTTCAGCTTTTTATTGACTTCCAAATAAAACTATTATAAAGAACTACAAAGTATCCGCTGAACGGTTTAAGAAAATAGCGTAATTAACAGAATGATAAGTCGAAAGCAACATGGAAAGTCATAAATAATTGCAAAACAAATTATCCCAAAAGAAAACATAGAAGGAATAAAAGGTAACGATAAGTTTATAAGTTTATAAGTAACCCTAAAATACTGGCCAAGCTACGAGTATATACAAACGACGACACACAAAGCTATATACGACTTTCTCTGGAAAATTATATACATATCTGATCCAAGAACCGTCAATTACGATATGCCACAGGTTAGCGTGCCAGTGCAATTAATGAGCGCATGATTTTATTTGCTGATGACAGTACAATTATCTTTAGTGACGCCAAAAAAGATCTTTCTTACTATGAACATAACATTAATAATAACTTGTCGCTGATTATATAATGGTTACAGTATAATAAATAACCTTTTAATAAACCTCTCAAAAACTAAAGTAATGCATTTTTACACAGACAATGTAATATGCATAATCCAGTTATAAATTATCACGGAACAGTGATAGAGGAAATATTTATTCCCACAGCAGCTGGGCGCGCTCGACTGGCCACGTTACCCCTCTCTCACAGACGACTACCTTGAAATGTACTGCATTTCGCACTTTATCGTATTTCCACAATGTACGTACGTGTTTCGGTAGTGAGTGAGATATGCCAGAGAAAATTCTCATCCCATCCTATCCCTCCCCATTTTCACAATCCATTCCTTTATCTGTGAAGGCAGCGCATACGAGTAGGCAGCGCATCCGGGGGAGTCTCATTCTGGACTGATGTTGGCATGTATCGCGGATGTCTATGGACGACAGTATCCACTTACTATCAGGTGGACTGTATGCTCGTCTGCCACCATTTTCTATAAAAAAAAACTTGTTTTAAAAGTCTATACTGAAAGCATTATTACGTGGAAACGCAGATAGATTCCGTGTGTATAAGATTAAATCAGTTTAGATATGCTTTGTACATGCATATCACGGCTATATTGCTTCTACGCTAAAATATGGTATCATATATTATTTTGGGGCAACTGTACCGAAAGAGAAACTGCGTTTAAGGTATAAAAGTGAAAAAAAAAGTGACACGTGACATTAATAGTTTTTTCTTCTTCATATATGGCAATGGTGCAATTAGCACATATAAACGTAAAAGTCTAAAACGTATGCTGTCAATGTCCAGTCCCGTAGAAGTAAGTCAGGAGTCAGGAGTAAAGCGATAGTAGATTCACTGTAAATAGAAGAGGACTCACTCCTTGGAAGCACACGAAAAACGCAGTCCCACGCTTTTATTTGATTATCACAAACGCCACGCACAAAGATTACTTTGAAGTTTAATAAACTATCAGTATTAAACCACAAAGGGCCTAATATCCAATTTTTACAATAATCAAATAAATCCTTCACTTCACTTCTCAAGTTCCCGCCAAAAAGTCGACATTAATAGTTATGATATTTTCAAATGAACTTAAAAAAATATCATATCGACAATAAACGACTAATTTAATGACTTGGAGACCCATTAATTGGACCCATTGATATTTTGATTCATTTAGATCCGAATATTTATCTGTCCGCTTTAGAAGGTACTAATTGAGTAAAAAAATTATAATATCTGCACCTAATGCTGTCTATGACTCAAATTTAATGTTGACATAACTGTATGTGTTGTGAAATTAGTTTGTATACGAGTAGGTATATTGTATACCCACGTGTTGGTAACTCTGAACCAACATTATTTTTGCCTTATTTTTTTCTGAGATTGTATAAATATTATTACATTGTGATAATTGTGCTTTGATAATTGATATATAGCACCTACCTCCTAATTGCATTAATAATTTAAATTTCATAATCAATAACATTTTAACATCAATAAAATTAATTGCTACATATTTAATTGACATTACTACATATTATATTGAATAGATATAATAATTTTATATTTATTTTGCAGGTCAATTCTGGCAAATGTGACGAACTGTTTTATGTAATTACTGATTACCATCTGTTACTACTCACATTGTAAATAAATGATTTGATTTGACAGAATACAATCGGTAAAAAAAATAACGAGTTTGGTTTAGGTTACGTTATTTTAATGCACAAATCATTATAAACTAACAATGCGCCAACTGTGAGGGATTCATGATAGCACTAAAATTAACTCTACTTGCTGTATCTCTTTATGAGTCTGTCTTTGGAAAAACTGTCCATATGCGAACAAACCCCTACAGGCCACTGGGCACGCGCAGTGCAAGCCGTGGGCTGTGCCAGGCGCGCCGAATTGGTCAAGTTACTCTTCTCTCACAAAAGACTTTCGTGAAATGTACTAACATTTCCGCGACTCAATTCCCATTCAATCAAATAGGGAGTATACTTTATAGAAAAGAGGAAGCTACGGAACCTCCACTCTCCAATAACCTGATTTACTCAGCTTTTACAAATATAAATTGTAAATAAATTGAACATACAATTTTACAAATAGCAACTACGCAAACTACGTACACGTATTTATTTTGTAATCAAAATAAATACTTGTCTGTCTCGGCTTCTATGAGATTTTCTTTATGCAAAGTATTTAAGTCCAGCTTTAATAAAAAAAAACCTTTATCTTAAACTACTTTAACCTATTAATATATAACGATCTATTTAATTTATATAAAAGCCGGATTGAAGTCGCTCTGTTATACTTTGTAATGACAAGGCGCTCCCCCGTGTGTTCCGTTCGTTTGGGGCGTTTGGGGTAGCGCAGAACGAGTTCGTGCGGGCTCGTATGGGCCAGGTCACGACCTAATCATTTAAACAGGTACTACGCGTAAATATTATATTGTGAACTTATACACAAACATTCGTTGTATCGGTCTGATTAGCAGTTTTGAGTTTAAATGAAGCTTTAATCTTAAAAGTAAAAAGGAAATATTTGATGGTTGTTTAGACGATGTTTAGACCTGTTGTACTCGTAGCTTCCTACAGAATTAAATAAATGATGTTAACAGCAACTACTACGACTTCATATATTCTATTAACAACGAGTGAGCTAAATAAATGCAACTTGGAGATTATACATTAAATGCTTCAGTTCCGGACTCCTTTGTTGATCACGTTGACATTAGACAGCATTTCTTTTATGAACGCGTGGCTTATTTCTGGTGTTGCGTATTGTGTAGCTGCAAAGGTCGCAAAATGTGTACCTACCTATTACTCCATCATCTCTCCACAGTTGGACACGAGTATCTACTAAGATTATTCACCACACACGATCTTTGTTTTTCTCATTCTTAACTGAGTTGACATACCTGTATGTCCCGGATGTCAATGGGCGACAACAGCCACTTACCATGCGGTGTATTGTCTGCTCGTCAGCCACTTTCTTGCTATAAAAAACTAGGCACCAGTTACTTTTATTTCAGCTATAATTTCAACTACACTTAGATTCCTGATTAGACAAGTAGTCTCATTTCGAGAAATGTCTATCTATCTCATACAAATTGATGTCTGAAACCAATTTTTGATAGATAGATCTAAAACTACTTGTTCAGTTTTTTATTTAATTATATTTACTGTACCTATGTCCCTTTCTGTAATGTCTCCATAAATAAATTTAAAAAAATTAGGAATACGTAATTGAAACAAAGAAATTGTAATTATTTTTTTCAAAATTGACAATATTTCCAAAGTTTTTGAAACACCACAAACGATCGCACCGTGCACCGATAGTTTGAACGCTTCCGTTTAGGAAATTTCGATCTTAAGGGTGTAGATCGTGAAAATCACCGAAAAGAGTGTTACGATTTTTCATATTTAACCTATTTACATATGATTGATATCAATGATAATTTGTATATATTACAATCAAAGACCAATAAGTATGTTCATGCTTATATTAAACTCTTAAACCTAATAGTTGTTATATAATAAACGTCAACAAACGCACAAAATTGAGTAAAAATGCAAAAACATGACTTCGTATTTTTCAGATTTAACCCCATAAATCAACACAAATTGATAAAAAGAAACACTTTTTGAACACTGAAGAAACCAATAAGTATAGCTGTATACTTCTTTTTATACCTTTACAAACAAAGACTTCCTCTTTTAAAGCCCTAAAATCTAGATATATTTTAAGGTAAATTTTTCATACACAAATGTATGGGATAAAACGTTCGTTTCATTCGTGCAATCTCGGTGGTCTGCAGCGGCAGTTCCTTTCTGTAAGTGAACGCGACACCACGCTTGTCGGCTGCAGACAGCAGAATTACGTATTGTGAATTTGTGTTTTTTGTAAAAAACTGTAAGTATAACATTTTTATAATTAATTTATTTTCAGTTAGTAGAAAGTATCGATATAATGAATGTCTGAAAGAAAACCATGATGGAACTAGATATAAATCGTAAAAAATACAATATCTACACTAATAGGTATTATAAAGAGGAAAGATTTGGATTTTTGTATGTAACGAATAAACTCAAAAAGTACTGGACTGATTTTAATAATTCTTTTATCATTCGAAAGCTACATTATCACTGAGTAACATAGGCTATTTTTTTCGCAGGACTGATTGAATTTGAGTGGCATGCCAGGGAAAAGAAAGTTTTGTACGCATTATAAAAATATGAAAGCCAAAAGATCTCGGAATAAAATGTAAGTTCCTCCCTACTTATTTATTATCGCATTTGAACAGGGTACATTACAAAGCTAATACAATATGTCATATGATTTAGATCGCCCGATTCAGACATATACCTACAATAACATGTAAATATTGGTTTGTATTATCTATATCTATACTGATAAATAAAATTGAAGTATCTGTATGTAATATCAAAATAATAGGATTTTTAAAAAAAAAAGGCGATACGGAGTTCGCCGGGTCGGCTAGTATTGTCTAAATATCAAATTGTGGAAGTAGGTAGGCGACAGCGCAACTTTGTCGACATACCTATACCGCCAAACAGACGCGAGGCGCCTAGCGTCTGGCTTAGGGTTGTACAAAATAAATAAAAAGTGGATAATATTGATGAATAATATTTCCAGTATTGAAAATAAAGAAAACCTTGGGGCCGAGACTCTGAGCAACAATGCTACGCGCTGTATAGAGGTAAGTTGTTATACGTAATTCTTGTAGACTTGTTACATAAATAAACAAACTACTTAGTTAGTGATGGGCGAAGACAAAATCTCAATACCTACCTATAGATTTTTCTTGCAATATTTATTATTTTCATCGAGAGACAAACACCTTAGTACCGAAATACTTCTCAATTACTTTCTCAAAAGAAAATTTACGTTCAAATAGGTGACGTCATAAAAAAACAATACCTAATGCGTAAAGAAATTATAATTTCTATTCATCAGGAACCTAATATTGTATTAATTCTTTTGCATTTTTTTAAATTTTTAATTATTTTTTATAAAAAAAATCAAGCCATTATCTTTCTTTACAGGAACTAGTTATTGAAAACGACCAAGAGGGAAAGGTGGATGAAATGGAAGTTGGGCGTAGAGTTGTAGACGTTTCTTTTTTTTTTAAAGCTCTTCAGGCCATAGGGGACCACGGTCCAATGGATTGTAAGTTAAGTTACCTCAGTATAATAGGTGAAGTAAAAGTTGGTCTGGACTCAAAACTCATCATGAAATGTAGTATGTGTAGTATGAAATTTACTGTGTGTTTGATTGAAAAGAAAGAAGATAGAATGGAAGTGAATCATCAAATTGTATCTGGTATCATATCATCTGGTGGGAGCTACTATCAGTTAAAAACATTAACTGCCGCAGTAGCCCTACCAATCATGTCACCTTCATTATACAATGAAATTAATAATACGGTTTGCGATTGGTGGGAAAAGACAGCAGCACATTCCATGGCAGAAGCTGTCAAGGAAGAAGCGGAGTACGCAGTGTCTATAGGTAGTGTTGATAAAAATGGTACACCATTAATATCTGTTGCTGTTGACGGTTGTTGGAGCAAGAGATCTTATGGTAAGAATTTGTCCGCCTTGTCCGGCGCAGCTGCGATAATTGGCATTAAAACTAATAAAGTATTGTTTTTTGGAGTTAAAAATAAATACTGCGTAGTTTGTGCACGAGCCGCAAAGAACGACAGTCAGCCCTCGGAACACCGTTGTTTCAAGAATTATTCGGGATCATCTACCGGTATGGAATCGACCATAATAGTTGAGGGGTTTAAACGTTCCATTGTTGATCACGGTGTAATTTATAATAAATTTGTAGCAGACGGCGATTCCAGTACTTATAAAAAAATATTAGATTCGCGACCGTACGGTAATTTAACAGTAGAGAAAATTGAATGCAAAAATCATCTTTTACGAAACTACTGCAATAGCTTGGAGAAACTGTCGAAAGACACTAAGTATCCTTGCGAATTGCGGAAATTCCTAAAAGAAAGGTATTTGCGTTTAAGAACGGGTGTAAAATGCGCTATTAAATATTGGGGCGATCAAAATCAGTCACTCGAAGAAAAAATAAAAAATCTTAGTGAAGATATCCTAAATGGTCCACAACACGTATTTGGTAATCACCAATATTGCAAGGAGTATTTCTGTAGACCTGATACTCGTCGAATAGAACCTGTTGGGTTGCTTCCAGCAATTGTTGGATGCGGATTAATGGACGCGGTACACATTTTAAGTAAAAGACTGTCATATCATTCTAGAAGTTTAATTCATAATTGTACAAGTAATATAGTTGAAAGTTTTAACGCAGTGATTGCCAAATTAGTAGGGGGTAAGCGTGTAAATTATTCTTCCCGTGGTTCTTATGCGGGCCGATGCGCAGCTGCTGTTGTGTATTTTAATACAGGATCGATTCATAGTAAAACTCATGAAGTAATATTTAAATCTAGTCCTAATCCTTTGATCGCGAAAGTGGAAAATTGTAATCGTAGAATCCGTTTAATTGCTAAACCTAAATTAAGATTGAAAAAGAGCCACAGCGCTGTATCGAAAGACGCTCACTATGGACCAAACTGCGAAAAACCTGATCTGAGTCCAGAATTATATGAGAAAGCCAAGTCATCTTTTTTAGCCGATTTAAAGTTGTCTTGTGCTGAAAGAGAGGAGCTTGAAAGGTCGACCCATTTGCAAAGAAGTAGTTCTGAGTGGATGAGTACAAGGAGAAAATTACTAACCTCATCATCGTTCGGGGAAGTTTGTAAAAAACGAGAGAGCACAAGTTGTGCTGTTCTTGTTCGTAAAATCGTTTATGGTAGTAATATCTCCAGTTTGCCTGCTGTACGGTACGGTATCGAAAACGAAGAAACCGCAATTAAACAGTTAGAAATTCAAGAGAATATTAGTATACAAGGTTGCGGTTTGTTCGTCGACGATCAATATGAATTTCTTGGTACTACACCAGATGGCATTTATGCAAACGGTTTAATTGAAATTAAGTGCCCACATTCTTTAGCTGGCATGACTCTTGATGAAGCAATGGCCAAACATACCTTTTGGGTTAAGGACAAGGCTTCCAAGGGTTATGTCATAAATAAAAATCATAACTGGTATTTCCAAATTCAGGGACAGGTACATATTACTAAAAGAAACGTTTGCATGCTTGGCATCTGGTTTGGTGCTACTGTACCTATGAAAGTTTTTTTATATTATAGAAAAGGACGACAAATTTTGGGAGGAGAAAATGGAGATGAAATTAGTTAGGTTTTATTACGATTGCCTACTTCCAGAATTAGTTGATCCTCGGCAGTCACGAAGCATGCCCATTCGTGACGCGCCCAGTATCATAGAGGCTATGAAAGAGAGGAAAGAAAGAGCTTTACGTGTTATGAAAGAGAAGAACGCCTAATGATTTTGAAAGATACAGGTAACTTAACTACCCAGCCAGTCGATTCACGTAAACACGCCAGTCCAAAAGTCGTTTTAACTTAGGAACTTAGAAATCGCCTTTTGGTTTTCTGTTTTAAACGCACTTACTTATCTAGTCTTGGATTGTCATAAATCTTCCAATAGCTCAATTACTATACAATTTCTGAGTTACCTGGTGTAAAGAATCATAAAAATTGGTTCAAAAATACAGCGAATTGAGAATTCTCCTTTTTTTAAGTCGGTTAAAAGGGCTAAATTTGCAAAAAACGAAGTGACGTCACTGCGCTACGGTTTTTATTACTTACGTGAATCGGGCAGCTGGTAACGTTTTCATTCTGATAGGTTTTGTGATAGCCATTGATTTTATCATCAAATTAGCAGAAATCAGAACTTGATCCGTAATCGAATGAAAAACCATTAGAATTTTGAACTCATATTTCGTTATTGTTTAATTACATACTTTTAATTAGTATATTAATAATTTACAAACTTCTGTTAAAATTAGTAAATAAATGAATTATTTACTAATTTTTGTACAACCCTAGCACGCTTTTGAGATAGCGAGTAATGGCGACTCATATTTGTTATTGTGTAGTAAATAAATCATTTTTATACTTGTGTTTCATTTATTGACATTTTTTTTAAAACCCTAGGATTTTTTTTAGATATCGACGAGGTGATCGTAAACAAAAAGTAAGTATTTGAGTTTACGCAATAGGCACATTTCCTTGCGTAGAGATAAACACACTTCCTACTGAATTTGCAATTATTTTATTGAATGAATATTTTACGAATTAGAATAAATTTTGGTAGTGAAATTACAAATAAATAAATAGTTGGAATTTTAGGTAAGTAGAATACAAAAATGTCAGATGTCAAATGATAGAAAAACATAAAAATTGTGTCTCAACTACTCTTATTAATCTATTAAAAAGAATCAACAGCTAGTTTCCAAAAATTCAACGTTATTGTTATGCTGTAAATATTCAAGTTCAATAACAATTTCTCAACGTGGAACGTTTGTTGCAAAACATTTTGAAAATCGCGCTCTCTAGGTCATTCATCCGCCCCGTCGGATGTTACATTAAACTTTGGCGCTGCGGTCGCTCGAAATCGAGATCTCAGGCCAACAATCTACACCCTTAAGGATGGGCACGGGCGACCAACGACCGAGGTTAATAACAATTAATTAAAGATTATACTGGAAGCAGATCCATCTCAAAGTACAGCTGAGTTAGCAGCAGGGTTTTATGTTAGTGATAAAACAATGTTGATTCATCTGCGTCAAATCGGCAAAATAAAGAAGCTCGAAAAGTGGGTACCGAATGAACTGAACGAACGTCAGCGACAACAACGCGTCGAAGTGTGCATTGTGATGAGAATTGGATTCTGTACGATAACCGCAAACGTTCGTATTAGTGGCTGGATCCAGAAGTTGCAGCTCAACAATGTCCAAAATGCAAGATAACTAAGGAAAAGTTACTGGTATCAGATTGGTGGTCCTGTACCGGTATTGTCCACTAATTACAGTTTCTTCCGAGCCGGCCAAATGATAGATGCAGATGTGAACTGTAAGGAGCTGCAGGCGATGATGGATAAGCTGGCATCAAAGCAACCAAGTTTGGTCAATCGCTCATCTCCATTTCTTCTTCAATGCCCGCCCTCACACTTCTCATACGACAGTTTTAAAACTTCACAAGCTGGACCCGGAGACTAACCGGATCTTGCCCCGACAGATTTCCATTTCATTCAAAATTTGGACAAATTTTTACAAGGAAAAGATTTTGATTCTGAAGTAGCTGTGATTAGGGCTTTTGAAGAATTCATTGATCGGGTATCAATGAATTCATTGATCGGGTATCTACGAGACTTTTAAAGGAGTTGCATCAATCAACTGCCCGTGAGGTGGCGAAACTGTGTAGATTATGGGTCAATATTTTGACTAAATTAATAAATATTTTAATAACAAAAAAATCGGTCATTTGATAGGTAAGCTCCTAATATTAGTGGTTTCCTCTCTTGGTTGATCATGTGATCAAACGGTCACTTCTCTCTTAGTAAAATATCTAATAAGACGGCACTAATATGGTGCTGTAATAAACACAAACAACAATCTAAGTGGCGTTTCTGATTTTATTCACAATAAGAAACTAAAACAAGTTACACAAAAGACAGCACAACACGCTAACGCCTTCTTAATGCAAGGTGAATGTTAATTAACATGCGCGGCGATAAAAAACTAGTTTTGCATCAGGTGTTCACAGTGCACGAGGCTCATTGTTTTTTTAAACTATATAAGTTGTTGTCCGGCGACTTGCTTCGGATTACTTGAAAACAGGTTGAGGCGTATGGACGGTTCCACGGCGCGCATCGTATTCACTACGGTCAGCGTCTGTGACCACCACTTGTGTAATATTACTCATATTTGGATTACCTGCATTAACATAAATATTGGCACTAAATTATTCCTTAACCATCAATTGCACCAGGGAGAACTTTGGCTGAAGGACGTATGTAGCTGAAGTACAGCGTTGCCGAGAGTGACTTCCGAATAAATATGTGCACAAAACATAGTGCATATATTTAGTTTTAATTTGTATTTTAAATTTGTTTTGTATATTATATGGGCCTTGTGGCCTGAGATAAATAAATCATAAAAAAATTAAAGAACCAATCCCATGACAATAGGTGTCACCAACCTTCTACTTACCTGATAAAAAGTGCAAAAAATCTTAGCAAACAATTAATCGTCATAATTGATAATAATAATATCGTCATAGAAACTCTACGAGAACAGAAATCTTTAAATGTGATAGATACCGATTGATTATAGTATAAAATGTCTGTACATTTGATTCTGCATCGATGCTTTCTAAATAAATTTCTAAAATATATTCAAAATTCAGTTTAAAACTGCAAAGTTTGCAAATAAATCTCAGTCATTTCAATGCGAGACGATTAATTTAGTTTTCTTGAATCATAGTAATTATTTTACAGAAATCGGAAAGAGCACTTACTTATTTTATAAGTTAGCTCAATCAGGTGATGATTTAATGGCTTTAGGATAGTTCAGGCTCCGTACAGAAAGTCTTATTAGAAAGCTCCGTAGTGAGGAAATATGTGTCACAATTTCGTCATCTAATTTAAATCTTGGGTGACCCAGATGTTGCTATACTCGTTGTTAATATAATTATCGTGGTATATTACTTTTTTTCAGTCCATTCTACTAGTTACATATTCATCAAGGTACACCTGCACTCAGACATGCTTTCATATATTTTAAAGGTCACAAGACAATATTGTTTTTGTGGGTACTCTTAATAACGAATTTGATTAAATGTACCACGACCCGTAACTTATCAAGTGTATCACTGTCTACAATGATCTGAATAATGATTGGCTGCATCCGCCATTCCCTAGATAATGATGAGTGAGTAGCGTGAGTGAGCGTGGGCTTCAATTTTATCACTTAGGATCAGTGTTCTCTCGTTGCAAACACCATTGACACTAATTGCAATAATCAAGTTACCAGAAACAATTCAAGCAGTTATTGTTTGGTTAGAATATAAAGCTGATTTAATCGGACTCTGTATTTGTCTTTACATTTGAATCTGTCGACTATCCTTGTGGATAGGTAATAGCTAGAACTATACATTCACTCTTATGTTACTGTACACTCTTATTATGTTTCGCATCCAAGGCTCTAGTTAAACATCTTTCTGTACGTCATTGATAAAATTGTTAAGTGTCAATGGCATTGTAGGTTTAGAGAGGGATGCTTAATCGCTGAACCGGTTTGTGTACGCACGAATAGGCACAGCGGATCAGATGTGGAACTAGTACAAAGCTAAGTGTTGTGAGTTGTCAGAGGTTAGTGAATTATCTCGTCGGTACTTCCTTCCGCGAGACCTCGCGCCGCCCCGCGAGGCCGGCGGCCGCCCCGGCCCGCGCCCCTCCGCTGCTCCTCGGCTTCTGGCCGCCTGTGGTGCGCTAGTGTCAGTCGGCCACCGCCGCCGCCACACGCGAACTTAATTTTTCAACGCACACCAGTTAGAGCCCTACGGGCTGAACTGTGACGAGCGTTTCAATTTGTACATAAACACTCATTAGTGTTCCCATTTTTTGTACATTTCGAAGCGGATACGTTTTACTACAAAATCCCGTTTGGGAGTCGTAAGCGGTTCTGAATTCGAAATTACATCTCCAATTAACGATCTGCGAACTTTTGGAAGTAGTTCTGAAAGGAAGAAATCTGAAGTTCATAGCACGGTTACCATTTTGAACCTCGTGGCTGATTAAGAAGCGCTGTGTACTGAAGTGTGTCCAGCACTGGCCTGTGAGGAAGTGAATAACCGGCGCCGTCAACTACGTGTAAAGTTAGTAAGTATCGATTTTCAGTTTCAGGTGTTGCTGTAAGTGGTGTAGTGTCGCGGCGGCAGGCGCCTGTAGTTGCGACGGCGGCCGGCACCGGTTACGATTTTCTCCAACCAGCTTAAAATAATGTCGCGTTGTTATTTTTCCGCAATGTCAACAGAATCATTATGTTAATCTTATAGGCGGTAATTCCATAAGTTTTCTTGGCAGCAAATTATAGTCAATTTAAATTACTTATTGTCCTTAAGTACAGACTAGAGTTCCTAGAATTTCCATATAAGCTTTTTTGTTATGATTCCATGGAAGGGAATAAATTATGTGGCTTTAGGTTTTATATACATATATTTTGAATGGTTCTTCAATTAATTATTTATTTTCATGGAAGATATAACAGTGGGTGGGTATTCTATTGTAAGCACACATAAGTAGAAAATGTACCTACATAAAAATATTAATATATTAATATTGTCTATGGGCATATAGACAGAAGATTTTTTTTTATAGATTAGTGAGCGGACGAGCGAGCGGTCAGATTGTTGGCTGCATGCCAAATGAAACGCTTTCCCGCAATTTACAACCACGCCATCAAATGTATGCTTACAAACGTCATCGCTACAAACCATCGAAATCAATTTTCTTTGCATGTTAGGTATCGAGAACTGCTCAATCAAATTGATGTAGACGATTAAGCAACCATAAAACCGCCTACATGAGAGTCGTTCAATATGACCTAAATGATCTGTATGTACCTGTAATGATCTGTACATACTTTTCTAAACCTATCAAACTTATACTTAATAATAATAATAAATAAACTTTCTTCGTAAGAAACTTTTTCTTCAATGGTTTCTTGCTTCTCTCCAACTCTGGTTATCTTCGGTCCATTGCTAGAAAGTCATTGATTAATAATCATTAGGTACGCTTAAGTAATCAAGCGTACCTAATTATTATTAATCGATGATAATATATCATCACATTGCCATGGTGATTCTTGACAACTGTTCTGGATCAACTGGAACTCGTAAATATGTATCGGCATTAATCTCTAACTATTTAATAAAATCTAATGTGTATGCCAAAATCTATAGAAATCAAGTCACAATCTTTCAAATTAGTTCGCTTTTTCTAATACAAAAGTTCTAGACAGGAGTCTTGGGAATTTCTTAGATCTTTGTTATACCTAAATGTGGTAAATTTGTTATTTTATTATTGTATATGAATAACGAACGTGCCCTGGACATGAATAGATATTACACACGTGTCTAATGTCCATTCATTCAAGTTCATTTCAACGAGGCAAGTTTCCGATGTGACCTACATAACAGCTGTTCAAGTAGAGGTCAAAACGGCGGTCACATTCATGTACATGGAACACGGTTTTATTGATCAAAACCGGATGAGTTGGTAACCTAGGTCATAGTAGTAAGTCAGTCATCCAAGTAGGGGCAATATAACGTGCCCAATGTGACATTCGTCGACCGCTCGCGTCCTTTCACCATATCATTAGCTTATGTTTTAAAAAGGATAGGGTAGAGAGTGAGCTGGCTCGCTGCAGCTGAACTTGATCAGAATACATCATCGTCATCTTCAAACGTTAAAATAAATGTGGTAATAAGTGTTATACAATTCCAGAATTGAATAATGGTATTTCATCAATAGCATGAACTATATGAAGGTTGTTATAGTCAGAAATCTCAGTAATATATTAATAACCATAATAACCATTAATAAATATTACTTTTGTTGTAATTTAGATTTTTGTGGTTTCAATGTTATTAGAAATTGTCCCCGAAGTTTTTTGAAATTGTGTGTTATGTTAATAGTGTACCGTGTTACATGTTAATAGTGTACCGTGTTGCATGAATCATAAAGTTATTAGTTAGTCATTATTTAGTTTTTATTCATTTTATCGAAGAAGTAAATTCATGTTATTCTTGTTAGCGGTTCGTCGCGTGGCAACCTCCATTACAACAGTAACGTTGCTCGTTGTATAAAGAAGCGCAGCAAGCAATGTGGTTAATTGATGAAGACGCGCAAACCTACGATACCTACCCAGTTATCTTATCCACTGAAACGCAATTGAACTTTAATATTTCAATTCAATGCTTATTTACTTCCTTCATTAACTGTAATCTTTAAATCTGTAACATTCAATAAAAAAATCAGAACTTTAGTTTTATCTCGTACCCACAAGATAAAACTAAACGAGACTGTGCGAGACACAGGAAAACATAAAATGTACGAGTTAATAGCCTGTAATAAAAAAACTCCCAGTACATAGAATGCGTTGTTGTAACTCAAGAACCGATGATACAGAAGCCTCATTCAAAATTTAGTAGTAAATGACCACTGTCCGACCAAGATGTTAAAAATATTGTAACGCAATAACAACGCGTTGGCGTGTATAAAATACTTTATTCCGGCTTTCACTGTAATGGATCGTAATGTTTATTTATGTGCTGACGACAGACGCCGCTTTATTTAAGGATTCGAGTCGGTCGCGTCGTCGAAGGCGTAAACTTTGACAGATGGTGTGCTTAACATGTGGTTGACTGTCTGTGATCCAAAAAAAGCCGATACGTAAGTGGTGTAGTGTAATATAACTAATATATGTATGAAGCATGAGTCATTCAAGTAGGACGCCCTCACGGCCCCCGCGCCACGGGGCGGTTTCTGCGAGCTTCCGCGAACAACGGGCCGCTCTGATTTACTCGCTCCATTGTCTTCTTACTCCGTAGTGATAGTTTACAATACTCTTGTAGATCAGCATTGCAAACATTCCTCCGTAAGTTCTTTATTGTGCAATTACTCTTTTCTATTTCTTTTTAACTGCTGACAGAGTTTCTTGCTGATTTTAGGACGATTTTATAACGATTTTATAACTAAAATAAACCTAAATTAACGTTTTCCTGAAAATAGATTTATTTCTAATACTATTTGAAAGGCGAATTTAATAGAAAGGCAACTAGCGGTGTTACCTTCAATGTAAACAAACGCTTTTGTATTAGAAGCTGGAATATTCTGTTCGTTCGCTTGGAGCGGTCCGACCTCGACGCGAGCCCGGCCAGCGGGCGGCGCGCGGCATCGCATCGATCCACCACTAAACCCTCATGTAGTATTAGTACATACATGCTAACTGTAGTTTAGGCCGCAGGTCTGCACCACTATACGCTCGAATATAATTACTATCGTGAGCCGGTGCCGCTGCCTTACCTCGATGTTGTCCGCCTCGGTGCTTGACATTCTCACCATCACTAACCCATTGTTTAAATAGACTAGACTCAAAACGAGTTCCTTTACTTTATTGATTGTTCAGATTTTCGAAGAAGTGGAATTGTGAAGTACCTATTAAATTGGTATAACGTCAGTGACTTCGATCTCTCAATCTTAAAGGTAGCACGATATTGTAGATTTCCTATTAAATCGAAATGAGGATTCACTCAACGTTTTAAATTATAAGTAACTCAGTATTTTTAAGATTACTAAAACAAGATTCCATGTTTTTGCTGGTGACTTTTAAGTACTACCAGGGCCCGATCTACCTATTTAGCCGCTCCGGGCAACAATAATATTTGCCGCCCTTTACAATGACGTCTTAAGTTATAAGTCATGACCATGTTATTCCATAGATGGTACAATTTTTAAAGACATGTTTTCCCTCCAGTTTAAATGAATGAAAGAAAATGACATAAGAAATGTTATTTTTAAGGAATTTTATTCAAATAAAAACAACACAGTACTTATTTAGAGCCACATAACTAATTGGTCATTCTTAAAAAATAAACAAATCAAATTAAAACATTTTGTTCTGAGAATAATAAATTCTTTAACTAGTAACTAAAATATTTTTCTTCGCACTTTTTGTTCTGCAAAATCTTTAATTATTTTTTTTAAATTGATACTGTTGCAAACCTTGTGAGAGCAATACTGATGTTTGGACCAAATCGTATATTTGTAATAAATTTTAAAACTTCGTGAGGAGACAAATTACTATCTAAAGTCATACAAAGGACTGACAACTCCTCTGAAAGTTCTAATCCATTTTATCAGATGAGTTCTCGCGGGTTAAAAGTAGTCTTGAGGTTCTTACAATGTTCTAACAATTCATCTTTTGGCAATTCTCTTAGGGCATATACTCGTATGTTATACAAAAAGTTAATTTCATGTCACCTTAAAAATCGCTTTAAATAATTCATAAAATAATAGAAATAGAAATTTTGTATTAATAATGAAGCAATAATTAAAGAATACACTTGTAAAATTTAATACGAATAAACTGCAGTGACGTATTCTCGGCGTTACCTGCGCGCTGCGGATTAGTTGCAGTGTCTACTAGAACTTGTTTTTCTGAAGTGTAGTAAGGTTGAGGTCAGCGGGAGACCTTTAGCAAGGGCGCCGTGATCTAACAAGGGACTAATCGCATCGTCACGATGATTTAATGCTTGATTGTTTCAGGCGGGGGATGTGCGGGGTTTAGGGAGGTGTCGAGTCGTTACCGATAAGGGTGTAACAAAAATAACTCGTGAGTCATAATGGAGTGCCGCCGGTAATTATTAAATGTAAAAATGCGCACAACAGGAACAAGTCCATCGTTGTGCTGCTATATACCACTACAGAATATTAATCTGCGTCGTACCGCAGTGCCCTCATCACATTTTATCTCACTTTGGCTAGACGTGACAGTCCACAACAAGATGCGAACAAGATGCGCGAAACATTCCACTGTTACCTTTAATAGTAAAAACAATACGGATTTCTTGAACTAACTTGTCATCATCTGCGATCACTCGTATTTTATGTAAGAACTCTAATCCGTAACTTAGAAGTCATGTTTGGTCATCTGTGAAATCTTCAAGTGATAATATGACCTTTAAATTCTAGATCTTGTGACCTTAGAAGTAACATCTACAAGAAACAAGTCCGCGAACACTTCGCAATTTAAAATATTTTATTTGTTGAGTAATGGTAATTCCACATAATCTAAAATTAAATACAGTAAGATTGTCCGTAAGATAGAGCGGGCATTATTGTGCATAAGATAGAGCGGGCATTATTGACCGTAAGATAGAGCGGGCATTATTGTCCATAAGATAGAGCGGGCATTATTGTGCATAAGATAGAGCGGGAATTATTGTCCGTAAGATAGAGCGGGAATTATTGTCCATAAGATAGAGCGGGCATTATGGTGCATAAGATAGAGCGGGCATTATTGTCCGTAAGATAGAGCGGGCATTATTGTGCATAAGATAGAGCGGGCATTATTGTCCGTAAGATAGAGCGGGCATTATTGTCCATAAGATAGAGCGGGCATTATTGTGCATAAGATAGAGCGGGAATTATTGTCCATAAGATAGAGCGGGCATTATTGTCCATAAGATAGAGCGGGCATTATTGTGCATAAGATAGAGCGGGAATTATTGTCCGTAAGATAGAGCGGGCATTATTGTCCATAAGATAGAGCGGGCATTATTGTGCATAAGATAGAGCGGGCATTATTGTCCGTAAGATAGAGCGGGCATTATTGTCCATAAGATAGAGCGGGCATTATTGTGCACAAGATAGAGCGGGCATTATTGTCCGTAAGATAGAGCGGGCATTATTGTGCATAAGATAGAGCGGGCATTATTGTGCATAAGATAGAGCGGGCATTATTGTCCGTAAGATAGAGTGGGCATTATTGTGCATAAGATAGAGCGGGCATTATTGTCCGTAAGATAGAGTGGGCATTATTGTGCATAAGATAGAGCGGGCATTATTTTAAAACAATAGATGATATTTATAACCTAAGCAATATTACCTATTATGTCATTTTAACTTTCAGCAGCGCGTACTTCAACAGAACCAAACAATTTGCGGAACTAAATTAAAATGAAAATCAATATTATTTACACAAGAATTTTACTTTTTAAATAAGGTACAAAAGGTTCATAAGCCCTCTACGTACAAGTGTAATATATTATGTAAGTATATGTTTGCTATGTTGTCTGTTAGCTAGCGTGTGTGTGTATCTATAGAGTCATATACCACATATCACAATTCTTGCATTGGCGTAGTAAAGCGGTGACTCCTCATAAGTCTCATAACAAAAAATAAAAAACGCTGTTAATTAGATTCGAAGGATATTTATTTATTTAAACATAACAGAAGGTACATTACAGTTGTGAAAACCAATGCCTACATTCTTTATACCGTACATTCGTTCTAACGATTTCTCTAATAATTCCACAGCACACCTGCTCGGAAACCGATCATTTGAGAAAAAACATCTATGTCACTGCGCCTCGCTAACATTTTATTAATATAACATATAGCACGTGACACTGGTGCATTACGTCGGAGGTTAGTACGAGACGGATCTTCCTCCAGTAATCGATGAGTGCGCGCGCTGATATACCGATCCCCGGATCTGAGACACAAAGCGACACAACACTCAACAACACTCAACAACGACGGCAACGACAACTTGCTTCGCAAAATTCTAATTAGTTGCAAATATTATAATAGACAAATTAGGGCGAAGTTCTAATGTATTACATCCAACCATTCCTACGACCAACAATGATGGATATAAATACTGATAAACACACATTTTGTTATAATACATGCACCTGTGAAACAATCTTTGAACTTTTTCCAATATGAGAGTATGTATACGTACTTTCATGCGGATTTCAGACGATTGCATTAAATTCCAATCTGCTACGGACATAAGCAATATATATAGGTAGTAGAAGTGATAATATATAAAGCTTATATGAGGAATTAATCGGATGTACCAATCATTATCCAAGAAGTCATAGAATAATTTCCTGTATCCAGTGAGTTAGTTTGTGCGATGGTTCTGGTGATGTTGCCGCGGCCGTGAGCGCTACTACTCGTTGCACTTGAAGTGCTGACTCGCCGACTAGTGCATGCTGCTCGCGCAACACTCGCTCATTCACTACCAATGTCAATACTAACGTTTAATTATGACATCAATACGCAAACAATAACGACTATGCGTATTCTTCGCTAACGAACTCATAATCATTGTCTTAATTATGTCATTGTCTTGACTTGAACGCAAGTTATTGGCGGTTAGATGTACGATCGTAACATGTTGGTTCGTAGTTTGCACGTTGTATTAAAGAAGGCGTTGTGCCAATCGTTTTACACGTGCAACCTTGGATGCGGGGCATTGAAAGATTTCTGCGTATATCTATACGCAGAAATCGTTCAATGCCCTGCGTGTCCAGTATAATAATGGTTTCAGGGTACTGTTGAGGTTACCGCGTTTCTGTAGCGCATCAGGTATGATTGCTGAGGACTGCTTCCATGCAATTGTGCGCAAAAGAATCGCCTCCCTGATGTGCCGCGTGCGGCATTCTGAGCACTAACGGCATTCTGATCATCTTAGCGGATACGTTGGACTGTCCCATATAGAGGCATTGGGTTGGGGTATACCATATGTGCACTAACTCAGTGTCTCACTATGGGACTATGATACTATAGCATACCATCAGCCTGTGTCTCTCCACTGCTGGATACAGGCCTCTCCCGCGGACCGCCACCGCACACGGTCTTCCGCTCTTCTCATCCAGCCACCACCTGCGACTTTCTTCAAGCAGTCAGTCCACCTGGCGGAGGGCGTCTCACGCTACGTGTCCCGGTACGTGATCTCCATTCGAGAACTCGTCTCCTCCATCGGTTATCGGTCCTGCGACGGATATGGCCCGCCCACTGCCACTTCAACTTGCTGATCCTTTGAACTATGTCGGCAGCCTTAGTTCTTCGGCGAATCTGCTCGTTATGGATTTTGTCCAGCAAAGAAACTTCGAACATGCTCTTTCCATCGCTTGCTGAGCGACTTTGAATTTGTGAATCAGACCTGGGGCATTACCGCCATTCCTTATAGCAGTATTATTTTAACCTTATGTCTCAAATGTCGTACCACGGCGTCCTTAAAGTAACCTTATTTTAATAATGTTTTAATAGGAAGTAAACGATGGTGGTAAGGCCCCTGCAGTCATAAAGCACGTTTAGGCACCACATACATCATTATTTTAAAAGTATTCTTTACTTATACAAAGTTTTCTATGGACATTGATCTGAATTAAATTATATTATTATTATTATATGTTAGGTTGTATAATATATCCACCTATGTTAAGAATTGTACGGTCGGCAGACCTAAGCACACAACTCAATAAAGCATATTTTACAGGAATCACGAAAAACTTAATAAAATATCAAAAATAAGAATAATGTTTCTTTAAATTAATAATACGAATTATACTAGGACGTAGCTACAGAACAAAACTTTAATTTTGGCACGAAAAAGCCTTACAAGCTTTATAGATGGCTTATGTTATATGTATCCAAGTTAAAATGCTAAATTTATTGACTTGGTGTAAGGGTCAAATCGGGTCAAATCGTTTCTTTAACTAATAACTACTATTCTAAGAAGTTAACTGTAAAAAAACAACTAATAATAACAAAAAAATATAATTAAATTTAAATCTCTGCTTCATCTTCATCTTCAAAAATATCTGGATCTGTGTTTGGGATGTTACTTTGAGTGGGTAAATTTCTATAGAAATCATGAAAGAGTTCCAGTGTTAGTGGAAGCGAGGATAATAAATCTTCTTTCTTTTCTCTTGATATATGTAGGTAGTGGATCATTGACTATAACAGGTATACTTGTATTATCAGGCACCACAGCACCTCTTCGTTTTAAGTTAAAATTTTGAAATAGTACTTCTGTGTCTAAGGTATTTTTGTATAATATCAGCCCAAAGTCTTTTTCATAACGCAGCCAACGTTTCTCAAGCCATTTAAATTGTTTCCCTTCAGTAAAGAGAAGAAAAGTCGTAAAAATCATTACGTGTCATTTCATATACACCGAATGTAACACTGCTGGATTTTCTGAGTTGTATCCAGTCACGGGGATGCTAAATTTGTATTCTTGTTTTCTTCTTCTTCTTCATTTCAATGATTCCATGGTCGGTGTCTACTTCTAAATGGCTATGGCCGGGAAGCATGATCTTATGATAATTGTTTTCAATGCCTGTATTTTGGATAGCTCATGTAAACATAGAACTGACGTGAGAGTCGCGGCTCTGGCCACCGCAGCTGTTAATAAAATACTACATGTTTTGTGCTACTTTGTAGATGTATTTGTAAATGTTTATATTAGCAAGAAGCTATCTGATTTGCACCTCGTGCTGCTACAGTTTCGTACGATACGTAACACACAGCTTTGCCTGTTTTGTTATTGTGGACAGCCAAGTTGTACTTCCACAACTGCCGTTAACAAAATACAACTGAAGTTAATGATAGCGTAGAAACACATTGTTGCAAATCGAAAGTATAGCATCATCCGTTTTACACAAGCTTCTATCAAAGTTTTTCTCAGCATAACCCATGTCCGTTAACATTTTATATTGTTCGTGTTCATTCATAATGATAGATTTAGCTTGTTCATCTTGTTGACACTGTATTTTAATTTTGAATTTATCACATGTGAAGCATGTGCCAACACGAGTTATCACATGTGAAGCATGTAACAACACGAGGCTTTTTAAAAGATAAATTTAATTCGTGAAATTATTGACTGTATATCTTTACAGATGGAGGGTTTTCTCGACTTTCACGATATAATTTCTATATTTCTTGTATAGTCAAATGTGAGGGCAAATATCTTTTAGAAATGCTTTATCTGGTATAATGACTTTCGCAAGATGGGAATCACAATATATGATTCTTGTCCTGTCTGTCCGAAGACAATATTTCTGTCCGAGTAGACTCCGAGATTTTATGTTTCGGTACAATATTTCTTCCCACGCATATTTTCAGTTTATGTGCCAGCTATGGACGCTCTTTTTTAAAGCCACAGTTTTTATAAAACTGTCACTTACATCTAATATTTCAACAAGCAATCTCGACATAAAGATTCTTGCTTGCCATGTAACATCAAAAAATATTAATTTATCTTTGTAATTTATCACACTAAACAAAATAAACATCTACTTGCCCCATTTTTCTTATGTACCCAGCAACACAGTATTTTCGGATTTTTCTGTCGCTAAATAATGACTTGTAAAACCATGATCAATAATTAGACTTGCCATTTAAAAACACTGTCCTCGATAGACCTGTTTTTAAATAAAACGTAGAGTTTTTCCACGACAGTACTAAATGGTTCGTCATAAAAATATTTATGTAAGATAATAATAACTTTCTTTATTGTTATGTTTTCGTCCTTTGGTTCAAATTAAGTAATGATGTTTTTGTGGGAGAGGCACGAGACGGCTCGCTTGGCACTGGATCAGACGGCAGCAGACGGCGCGGCGGACACTGCATCGGTACAACGAGGCCATGGAAATCATGATAATACATTCATTGGTAGACGATAGACAAACAAATTCCAATAGTTTTATGTTATTGCTGTCGACTCTATTTCTGTCATTACTCAGTTATCTAAACAATGTTAACATTTATAAACCACCTATCTCTTCCAATACACTGTCGCTTTCGTAAACAAAATTCTTATGCGGAGTTCGGTAATAATCACAAATTTCTGTTTTCATTTTCATGATTCTGTCCACACGATATTGCTTCTGCATAGCATTTTATGCATAGTTAAATCTGTAAAAATGTTAAATAGTTCCCATTACAGGTGTATATCTCCTTAAAGGACAATAATCTCGGGTTTTATTAGTTGATTACCTGTTCTAAGATACTTATTTTGAAAGATGTTGGTGTATTTTTTTTTATCAAAATCGTTCTAGAAATTTTTGTTTCGTTTGATAAGTCAAGATGGTCAAAAATAATCCATCGGGAGAAATGGAATTATAAGCAAAATCTCGTTTTTAAAATTAAACTGATCATAATAAGTAGGTACCTGCAGTTTGTAGCCATCGTGTATAGTTCATTGATAAAGTTATTATTATTATTATTATTACTCGTATGTATCTACATATTATGCCGTTAGTGGATAAACAAGTACAACGCAGTTTGATTAAAGTAAAATGTGAGAAGGCTTAAAGTGATACTAATTATTAAAATCGTTACAAAATAAATCAGTGTTTCATCGTTTGTTGTAGGCAAGGAGTGCGCGTCGTCACCCGCACTCCAGGAGGTGCTGAACACCATCAGGGAGGCGTGGACCGAGCCCAAGTCCTTGCGGGATAGGTGGTGAGTACCGGCATATGAAACTGTCAAGCTGCTGTAGAAATCTCCTCAGAAATCTCCACTTTTTAAGGAAACTGAATTGAAATTTGGACGGAATTCTTAATTGTGGTAGCAAAAATTTTTCAATCTCAACCGAACATATCTCCTTATAACCCAATTTTTTACCAGTTTTTTGTTGTTATTTAACAATTATAGCAAATTTTGAAGAACAAGAATGTATAATTGTTATCCCACTTGCCTTACCAGTATACACATTTTGAGAAACTTCATGTAATCTATAGAATACTTACATATTCTATTTCGCATTTCCATGATCCTCATACGTAATCTACCTGACACACTGCCCTAACTAAATTGAATGTGTTTGTCTTACGCGTATCTTGGCACATTTATATATTATTTACATATGTACCTTCTCACCATCACAACAATCAGGATTTTAAAAGACTTTAGGATTGTATTCCGAAGACATTAGAAACAAAGTACATGTACAACATTTCAAATTATGTTATAAGCTATTACAAGCCATCTTGTCCATTCACTGCGTTTTGTTCATTAATTCATGGCAATACACATATTCGCAAGAATTGATGTTACAATTGACCACACATTAGATCGTACCACGACCATGAAAAGGCTTAGAACGTATGTTATTTCTGAAGATAACTTCTTTTTAAATGCGAGTGCTATCAAGTTGCTTCAAGAATAGATACAGATGAGTCGAGTGCGGAATGTAGTATTTTTGTGCGTTCTTAGAGTTTGTAATTAGAGCGATGCGGATCATCAGTAGACCGAGCAGGAACGCATCCACGAACAAAAACATAATTAAAAGACTTATTATGACGACCTCATTTTGCAGAATAATTAAACAAACTGCTTGTAGATTTCAAACTAAGTGCTGCCTCATAATTAGCAGCAGCACCTGTAACAATACTTCTTCGATTATTGTTCTTTACCGACCTTCTTGCTGCTAAATCCTAACAACTGGCCGCTTATGAAAAACCTAAATTCAAATTTACTTCAAACTCTTGGACTCCATTGTTTTTTAATTCATTACGCTGTCTAATTTTCAATTTGTAAAGACGTGCCTATTACACTTCGGTAAAGCCTACAATGCTTTACCTGCCTGCTTGCAATTGCCCATGTTACTAAAGTCCTTACTGCACCATGTTACTGCACCTTATTAGGGTAAATAGTTTCTAATTATTCGTTTGTACATACACAGTTTACTTTTATAAAATCAGTTTCTTAAGTGTTTCTTAAGTTTCTTAGTGTTTTTTTAATTATTTTAATACTTTTACTGATAAATAAATTGCTGTAGTGAAGACTTCGTATCATTTATTTCTGAGGCCTTTTGCCGTCTAAGCAAACGTGGCACGCCCAGAGTCTGACCTAATTAAAACTGCACGAAATTACAAAATTAAAGTTAAAACTGCTCAAGTTAATAGATTAAATGGATAAAAACGAAATTAAATCCTTACTGTAAATGAAACAAAAGAATAAACGGTACAAAATAGGAGCGAAACAAAAGACTGAAAGATGAATGAAAGACGATTTGTATCTGTATTTGTACTTAAGTAATAGTCATCATCATCGGTAGGGCAATAGGCACACAAACAGAAACCTATATAACGTTGTAATTATCAATATCCTGAATCTCATCTGTGAATACTCGAAAATACTGTATTTCTAAGAGATGATGGTCAGTGGAACCTGAGTAGGAATCTTTGAAGTGAAGTAATAATTATGGGCATCTGTGAAATGTTCCACGTCCGGTCTCGTTCACTTCCTGCTGGTTGCTCGCCAACTGTGCCCATATAACTGTCATACATACATATTTGCATAATACTTCTATACCTCGTTCCAATCCAATTTGTCCAAAATGTAAACAAACTTTGCGGCCTGAGCTCAGTTAGCTGACACAACTGATGAAATAGTGAGGTGATATCTGTTTACATATCCGTAATTGGATTCGTGGAGACTGCAAGTTTGTCCCAGATTTAAAGCTAAATGTTGAGATATTTCATTGATTTGGTCTTGTTTTCGGCAAATTGAATTGGAACGGACTTTTTATAGGTACTATATCTATATCTAAAATACTTGTCCGCAATTTCCCTTTTATAAAGAGCTTTTATGAGATAATATTATTATTAAACCAAGTTCAATTTTCCTCGTAATGTAGGTATTCTACTTAGCTTTCTGCTTAATGAGCAAGAAAAAGTCAACGAAAAAATCTATGAATCGCTGTGGGTGGCGCTGTTAACACAAATATTTCGGGGTTCCTTGTAAAAATATAGACGCTAATATTAGTATTCATTAATGCGCTCATTGCCCAGTTAACTATCACTAAAAGGATACCTAGTGTTAATTAGGTCTTTGCAAACAACCAGTTTATTTCTTGATACAATTTATTTGTTTCTCGTGAATATCAAAATGTTTTAAAATAAGTCACTTTTGCGGGAATCCACTTGATTTATGCCAGCATCTGTCACAGTTTTCAACTGCTTCCCGATAATGAGGGTAACCCAAATACCTCGATGTTCGTTTGTGATGAGTTCACGAGAGACGCGTTTGGGAGACGGACCACTCGCGAATATCATCAATGGACGGGTGTCGGAGGCGACTGATTGACGACAGCGACACACACCGCGATCATTTGCCGTGTTATGTTTAGCCTAATGGTTTTAAAATATTTTGCGTGTGTGGTCCGTGACAGATTTTTAGCGTAGGTACTGGTAGACTTACATTACAAGAAACACGATACATGATGATAATAGTCATAAAACTACAATAGTATCGTAATTGTAATACTTTTGCTCTCTTTTTAATAATATCGCACTCATTATACTCCTCAGTCCCCACTTCCTCCCGATCTCCCCCGCGGGGAGGAAGGGGAGGTGTACAGGGATGAGAAAAACTCCTCGTCCCGTTATACTGTCAAGTTCCAATTTACCCAATCCTTTTTATAAATCCATTCCCAAATCTCCAAATGTAGGCAGCGCATTCGAGGGCGTCTCCAAGTTTGTCATTTTGCACTGATGTTGGCATGTATCGCTGATGTCGCAGGGCGACAGCATCTACGTACTACCAGTTTGTGTTCACTTGCTACCTTTTTTATAAAAAAAACTTGAGACAAGTTGTTTTATTAATTTATTTTATTTTATTGCATCAGGTACGACACCTATATACCTATAATTAATAAAATATGACAAGACAACACTTATAAAATTACAAAATTGAATTCATTTATGTAAGATTCTAGGTACATATTTAAAAAAAAAAAATTAAAACTATATTTATATATGTGAATGTTTGTAGAAACACCCTTATCATTGATAATTATATATTTAGTTTTAATTGAAAACTAAATATAACACCCCTTGTAGTATCTATGATTTTATTGTGAGATGCACTACTCGTAGCTCTCCATAATTCATTTAGTATTTAGATGTTTTTACTTCCTTGCAGCGTTTACTTGATTAAAGTTCATTTTCTGCAAAACTATGCAACGTAGAGCCCTAATCCCGCCATTTTCTAACATTATATAATCAAAACTACTATTAACATATTCATAATTAGTTACATTATAATGTATACGTTGTGTTTTTTATGTGAAAGTTGAACAACAAAAGTGAATAATACACTTCACAGCAAATAGTCACATCCAGGACGAGATGACTCAGAAACTGAATCACAGCATTCATTAGAAGGGAATTTAGAACGGGCTGTGTACATTTATCGCCATATTATACGCACGAAATAATGCGGCTGTTCCTCCAAAACGTGGCCAATGTTGCTATAAGATGTTACGAGGAGTGCCATGCTATTTCCAAGGTTATAACATTACAGCAGCTCGTTGTCCCTAATGTCACCCTTCTTTAGTACCGCACACCCGGTAACTATGACGACAGCTACATTTTAACAACCCCCGCATCTCTCTTTCTGCGTCAGAATGTAACATAACTTATTTTAACTACTTGACTATACAAAACCGAAAAATAAAAATTAATTAGGTGTCACAGTGGTGTAAAGTATTGTATTTACGTGTAATGACTGTGTTTTTCATTCGTAAGAACGAAAACAACGTGATAATCATATGTTCACGTGTCAGCGATACCGGACCATATCGCTGGACGAAACTTTAATGGTTTCCTGAGCTACTTGCAGGAGCCACCCTTTCAATAATATGATAGCTGTATTGTGATGTTAGCATTGAACCCTCTAACGAACAAAATTATTAGTTTATATACTGAAAATATTGTTCTTTTTAATTTAGCAGTAAATCTACATGGTATATTTGTAAAATTTTAATCCGTTTTGTATATTTGTCTATTATATTTGTCTTATTATATAATTTGTAAATAGAATTTATGAAATAAGTGTTTAACAATAATATCATTAATCATTATCGGTTTTAGGTACCTAATTGTAAAAAGAAATTGCAGAATTTAGTATTTTTTTAGTTTAAACTAAGTTTTAAACAAGTAGGGTAAAAGAACATTACAAAATACATGAGTTATACGTATATACCACAGTACCTTCATCATCACCAAGCCTCTAAACTTGTAGATTATATTAGCCTATTAATAAAGTCCTACTTCCTTTGCAACACGGGATTAATTAATATAGAAGTATATTCAGTAATAGTAACAAACAAAAGTAACATTACCTATGAAGGCAAATCCAGGGGCGAACCATCGGCCTTGAGAAATGATGAATCATTATTGGATATCCTAAAAGCTTGTTTAGGGCCACATTACATAAGTTTCAGTGATATGAGCAGTAAATCATTTCAAAATAACATATAACTTTGTTGAACAATGTTCATACATTTTTAGTGTTCAAAATATTGTTACATACTTGAACTGATGTTAATGAACGGTAGCGTCGATAAAGCTTACAGTTATGGACGACGTGTCACTAAATATTCCACAAAATGAGCCGTTAATACACGAAGATAAAGTTATCTTCGTGTATTAACGGCTCGTGCATTATCATTATCATGCATTACCGGTGTTATATTGTTCATTGTGTTTGCAGAATTATTTAAGTACGTATTCGCTCTCCATTAACTTTGTGGACATTTTTACTGAAACGACTCACATTCTCTTCGCTACCACTCGAATACATCCATACTGCGTTTTATATTGCTTCATTTACATACAATGATGTTACATCGTCGTGTTGTACACCTAACATAAGCAGCAATGTGAGTTTTTTACATACTATTAGTCGTATTAAATTAACTTCAGAGTTCAGGCGTATATCTGAAGTCTTTTAGACTATCTTGACTTGAATGTTCCTCGCGCGAGTCGCGTGTCGCGTGTCGCGCGCTGCGCGCAGTGTAATACGGACGCTCTTCCATAGCAGATGTCCATAAAATCAGATTATTTCATCTAAACGTCGAAAACGAGTATAAATAATTTTCAAACGAATCGAAACTAAAGTGTACGTAGTTTACATTAAGAAATGTTAACGAATAGAAACGAACTGTATTCGAACCATTCGACGATGGATCCCCTAACACCATTTAGCTTTCCACCTCTGAAAGGTATGTGTGTGTGTTTAATCATTTTATGATAAACTTTTTCTAAACAGTTAATAATGCAATTTCTATTGTAATTACTATTTTCATCGATTTCTTTTTTGCAATTATTTAATATCGATAATATTAATAAAATATAATATGACTAAATAATACAGTATAATAGACATACATACAAAATAGATTCTACAAACACGATTAAACACTAGACATGATTCACGGCTAAATTTAATAAACAGTATTTTCGGTATATCGGCTAATAATAACTACATATTGATTTTTTAAACTGATATGACAAGTATACTTGTTTGCCATTAATAAATAGTTAAATATCTAATGGTTATTAAAAATATTTTTTGAGTAATAAAGTAGTAGTAAATAAATTAGTATGTATTAGTAAAGTAGTATTAGTTTATTATTGAAAACTTTATTAGGTACCTACCTCCAGAAATGTAACTAACGTTATATCTACAATACATATGCGTCTGATCGGATTGGCAAAGGTAGCTGAATGCTGAATTAATCAAATATTTCCCAATTGCTGCCAAACTTATCTCCCGTCCGTCGTTGAATCATATATTTATCTAACGGGAATTGGCCGACGAAGAATAGCCCGATCTTAGATTTTTAAATGTGTCAGTAACTCTCTTCACCGAGACATCGAGATTAGATATAGAAGATATAAAACCTTGTACTTCAAAGTAATCACACATGCGCGTATACTATAAAAATACTTAAAAAGTAAGATATCTTTTAATCTATGTATAATACATTTTAAGACTTACGATGAACGATTACGATGTATTTGAAGCAAATTATATCAAAACAAGTGTGATCGACCACCAGTTTCTGCAGTTTAGACATTTGTTTTCAAGTTTAAAAGAAATGTTTCGCGCGTCGCCAGAGACGTATAAAAGTTTCTTGAATTTGTGATTGTAATTTTCTAAACAAAACCGATTGTTTACATTTACAGCATTCTATAAATACCTTCACAGTGACTAACATTAAGGGAGAATAGGAAGGCAAGGCACTTTGAATTCATACAAGCTCCCAAGATACATACATACTGTGTCAAACATAAAGCAGTATACTCAAGTACCTACTAAGTTAGTGCCTGTAGACTAGGGTTTGGCTGCTGTAGCTCCGTATGATAACAAGAAGCTACGAAGGTTTGCAGCTTCATAGCTTTAAATGGTTTTATTACAACCTTTTGAAAGGTCGGTATTGCGTTGTTTTCAACGCAAGACAAACTAAAGAATAGAAGCCAGAGGAAAAGAATACTGTTGTCGTCACAGTCTGCGAGCAAGCGGTAGGCTATTGTTTTCTGTTGTTTTAAAGCCTGTGTGTAATTTTCGTTGTAAGTACATATAAACAATAAATTTTATTATTATTATTATTCTTTTAGTGGCAAGTGGATAGAATATGTCTACAAACTATTATTTAAAAATAAGCTACAGTTATAACGTGTGTCGTGACATTTAGTTGCGACATTCTCTGGATTGTGCTCGAGGCCAGACATTTACAACAATAACTGGCAGGTCTCGCAGCTATCCCATTTTATTGAAATATTGTACATAACATCGGATAAAAGCTCTAATCGCAGTTCTCTAGCTGCTCGGCCGTGAAATACAGACTATACAGACAGTTGTAATATCTGCTATAGATATGCCGGCATATATAAAAGCGACGTGTAATCCCTCTGTATTGTTTCGAGTCATGCATATTCAGTGGCTCCTCCGCGGTTTTGTTGATGTAGTTCTGTCTGCCCATATCGTTAATATTGATAATACTATGTATGTAATATATTCATTGACCAATGACCACCCACCCTCTTACATTTTATTACCAGAAATACAGAGTGTTTTTTTTAACTAGGACAGTATGGAGAAATCTGAAACCATATGAGATACAGGAAAACTGTCTTAAGAATCATTAGGTCTAATAATAAAAACAAAAATTATACTGAGAAATGATATAAATTTACACACATCACAAACAAATTATGGCAAAAAAGTATTATGTGAAAAAAGTATATGAATAATGCAACTAATATATATAATAAACTACCAAAAGATAGTAAAGCCTCTAATTCCATGGCAACCTTCAAAAAATTACTCAAACACTACAAAACAAACACACTATGCTGATATACACTTATATAAGACGTTTCCAGTTGCTCTTGTTTTGTGTAATCTTGTACATTTAAAAGTATAATTGAGATACTCATAATTACTCACAAGTAATACATATTTTAAAAATGTAATTACGACGCGCCCTATATATGTTTTTGTACAATAATATTTTTACTTAATTTCTCTCATATATGTGAATGTAAATCTTGTGGGAAATAAAGTTATCTTAAATCTCAAACCTCATTTTTATGAATAGGTGTGGCCAATGAGGAGCAGGCACAACACCATCTGATGGTGAGGGGTTACTGAAGTTACTGACAGACCGTTGCACCAGTCAAAAATGTTGACCGCAGAATTTGAAATTTAAGAATTACGGTTTGGAAGAATGTTGAATGTTTGTTTACTCGCAGTTGTGCTAATCTCGACAAATATCTAAATAATGGGCGGGCTTATCACGTTCGCTTTCACCTCTTTCTTTAGACTGGGCACAATGACAAACTAATTTTTAAATTGTGTTTCTATTTGGACGACGAGGAGGCAAACACTGGTGTCCTATAATTTGCTATAATTGCGTCCATCGGGAATGTGTTTATGATGAATGATCATTATAACTGCCGACGTAAACTAATCCTAATTAGAGATGTCGAGTCCTACTCGTAATTAGATTAAGGCGTAGTTAATCGTTTGAAATCATTAAACCATTTCCAAGTTCCCTTTAACTAATCATGTGTGTTCATGTGTTCATTGCGTGTTCATCGGAGCGTTCGTTTTCGTCTTTGGTTTTACTTGTTTCTAAGTGATTTAAGTTTAAATTTGTAATTCTTCTAAGTTTGAGCTATTTAATGACAATGTCCCTCGGTACATATAGTACATATATTATGACATTCCACAATAAACACAAGTTAACAGCGATGAGAACTACTACAGAATCGCCCCAGGAAATCCCGGAATTACCGTCAACGGACAGAGAGATAGACAGACGTGATTCTTTCCATAAATGGAGATAGAGAATTGACAACAGAGAGCTGTCGGCGCAATAGGATTCGCATAGGATAGGATTTCGCAAGGTCGGGGGCGCGCCCGCATACCCCCTGGTGTTGCAGGTGTCCATGGGCGGCGGTAACACTTACCATCACGTGGGACCGCTTGCTCGTCCGCCCAATAGTCTATATATAACAGTTGGAACAGTGAATAGGGAAACAGTTAAGACGTCTAAAAGCATTGTGTCACATGTAATAGTATCAAATAATCGCAGAATGTATTCCCTCGTTCTTTGCCGGGCTCACTGACCTCTGTAGCGAATGGCCATGTTCAGCTTTGCACAAAGACATTGAGTCATGAACACTCTTCCAGTTTATAAATTATATCGTTGATAGTTAAGGTATCTATAGTACGCACAACATACGTGATGATAGCGACCATGATATTTGATATCATGTTATCCTATGATATTTGAATGTGATATGATATCATGTCAGCGAAGGTGGGAGAGGGTCCCCGCATATAATATTTATAAAACAACACGTGGCTATGGTGGCGGTCGGTCGTTTTGTTAGGATGCCGGTATGCCGCGGCGCGCGGTGTTGGCTCACTGCTATTCCGGGACCAGACGGAATACGCTTTTAGATTCAGTTATGTGCGCAACTAATCCTTTCACGGCTCTTAACTCTGCAGCTCACGGTGACTTTTTTAGAGTCCAGAATGGTATAGTTAGAATGGTTTAGTCATTTTTATTTTATTTCACATGAAACAACAGCATGAACACGGAATAATAATTACATTGTAAACAATCTCCAAACACGTGCCAAAGAAAGATAATTGATTTTGCACATAATTGTATAAAATTGTGATAACTTTTGTAATTTAAATGCTGGTTCTAACTTTATGAAGACAAACTATCAAATAAAATATGTAAGCATTAAAAAATAATGGGCCTAAATGTGAACCCTGTGATATTTCCGAGTTTATATTTTTGAAATTAGACCTCATGACACCCTCCACGAAAACCTGCTTCCGATTACTTACATTGCTTAGGTAAACCAACGAAGCAAGTCGCCATGTATGCCAGGGCTGCAAAGCTTCTCCAAGTATTCGATGCCTTGGAGAAGTCCGTATAGATCGTATCAACTCGGCCACCGTCAACCATATTATCGAAAATATAAGAAGTCGATTGCAGCAGATTAGAGCAGACTGATCATTTACGAGAGAAACCATGTTGGGATTCAGGTATTTTCTTATATATTAATGGACATCTCATATCGTACACTATCTGTTCAAGAATCTTACTGATACATGGCAACATGGAGACAGGGAGGTAGCTAGTTGCCTCAGACTTTGAGTCGTTTTTAAATAGTGGGCTAATCTGAGCTGTTTTCTTAGCTTAGGATAGTTAGCTGAGCTTAGGATACCGAGCGTGAAGATAGAACGCTCAATGGCTTAGTTAACTCCGTCCACAATTATAAACAAATACAGATCATCAAGTCTCTTACACTTATTAATATCCAACTTACTGATATAGCTCAGAACGATCTCAGGAGTAATTTCAGCATCGCTTACACAATCAAATACGTCCATATGAGTTCCTTGGTCTACCTTACCAAAAACGAGCAATGTATTGGGTTCGTCATTTATAAAACACACTTTCAATATTGTCATAAATCATGTATTACAACAAAAAATATATATGAAACACAATGTTTATACATGCTAAATTAGGAGGTTTTAACTTTTCGCAATGCCATCGAATTCTCTATTTTTACTACTACTATTATCTGCCTGTGTCTCTTCATTGTTGGATGTAGTCCTTTCCCAAGGCGATCGGTCTTCTCTTCCTGCCACTACCAGCGGTTAAAGTAAGTAATTAAAGTTAAGTAAGTAATCGGTTAAATTGACAGGCGGGCGCTCCACACTACATTTGGCGGTACGCAATATCCACTGGAGGACTCCTATACGTCCTATACTACACTCGCCATTAGTCGGTGGTCCTGCGACAAATGTGATTTGCACATCGCCACTTCAACTCGATTCTTCGAGCTGAAGAATGTCGATAACTTAATTCCGCTGAGGATTCTTTCGTTTCGGATTCTATCCATCATAGAAAATCCTGGCATTCTAAAATTCATTAGAATTAATAAACATAAAATGTTTGGAAGTGGCGCGAGCGTTTTGTAGCTTACCCGCATATAGGGAAGATTTAGAGACGCAACATTTTTTATCCGCGAATATTGAAGGCGGGTTGAGATTTAGGATGGCGCGCGCGCTTGGCGGCGAGGGGAGTTAGGTTCACATCGCGGCCTCGGACGGTTGATATTATAATCGCGCTTGATTAATTGGACTTGATCGCGGATATCCTTGTGCCACGCGGGTGTTTTGGTTGTAATTGTGTTTGTTGTAATTGTGATTGTTTCTTTTGGAGTAATTTCTCGGAGTGATTTGCCGTTGTGTGTGAGTTGCGGAACAATAGCTGCCACCGGCTCACCAAAGGACACGAGACCTGGATTACTATACAAGTATCTATTGGGAATGTATGTATTTATTCAATCACAGTAAAGTAGGTCACGTCTAGTAGGGACTAGCGTAGGTACACGTTCCATATTTGTTCCACCTTTGGTAAGTAAGTCCTTAAGATTTGTTATTGTGTTTACCCACCATTTGGGTGGATATATATATTGAATAGGTTTGCTTGGGCCCGAGTGCACATACCTCGGGCAGCTTTCGCGAAACGCGAGGCAGATGCGCCTAGTGTGCGTATCGACAACATAAAATTTACCGCAGTTTAAATTGCACAATTGTTATAAAATTGTATGTGGTATATTCTTCAAACTTTTTTGTAACACTTAATGCACACATGACTACGACTACTATCTCTACGTCAGAGATAAAAAAACGACAAATGATGTGCAATTCGACATTGTTAATCATAACAATCTCGAAATGTTTCACTGAGTATAGCGTGAATTAACGTGGCACACGGTAGCCACGTGGGCGTGGGCGCCACTGAAGGTTTTTAGAATCTCAAAAATGAAATCAGATATAAAGATGGAAGTTGTTTTATTGCTTTTCGAAGTATTCTCCGCGACAATCGGTACACTGTTTCATGCGATGAAACCATTGTGTGAAGGATTCAGCCCACCCTTCCTTAGGCACCGCTTCAACAGCCCTTTGGAATGTCGTTACTGCCTTTTGCATTCATAAAACGTATTCCTCTGAGTTTATCCTTAATTTTAGAGAATAAATAAAAATCACAGAACGCAAGATCGGGACTGTATGGTGGATGTTACGTTAGAGATTTTCGCCTTTCTCACACATATTTATCTATTTAAACAGGTCTTAACGGGTGAATCAATAAAAAGCGAGTGAAAAACATAGAAATTTCAATCGAGAAGATGAATACAAATTGTCCTCGACATGGATTCCAGTGATTAATAAAATTAAACCTCGCGATTTGGCGTTGGCGTACGAACTGCCAAAGAAGTAGGCAAATATTTTCAGCTCTCCGCCCTTTCTTCACTTTCGTCGGTAACTCTTCGAAAAGAAAGACCCACTGCGCAGATTGCCTCTTCGTTTCAGGCTCATAGCAGTAGATTCAGCTTTCATCACCTGTTACTATATCAAAAACAGCATTTTTTTTATATGGTAGAGAAGCGGGCGGGCCACATGGTGGTAAGTGTCCACTGCCACCCATGGACACCTGCAACCTGCTTGCGGGTGCGCTGCCGACCTTACAGAATCCTGTTCACAGTTCTCTTGAAGAGTCCAATATCGTAGCGTAAGGAAATACTGTTCATTCCACAACTATCGAGTTCGCGGTATAAAGTGTCTTTTCGACCCTACTGTACGCAGCGACTCTATGTCTCTATGACGACGAGCGGTGCGATGGTAAAAACCCGAAGTTGCCATCAAATTAAACAGCTCTTAACACGTTAACCGCCATGGCGAACACACCATGAGTGACAGACTATCATCCCCCAAGGCCTCGCGAAAAGTGGAAAAATAGTCAATTTACGCCATCGTGTTTTTCACGTTAAAATGAATAAATATAAGTAAATAAATAGTCAAATATAAATATGCTATAGTCTGTATCTTCAAATTTGAGTTCGCCGGCCCGCTACAAACATTTGAATGTGGGTTGCTCGCGCGGTTACCGGTGTCCGACACGGCCTGAATGGAACAATGGGGTGTCGCTCACATGGTGTTCGTCACGGCTCGAATGGAAAAGTAGTGATTTTTCTTTGGCAGTTAACGTGTTAAGAACTTTCCTCATTATAAAGGCGGTAGAAAACACAGAGAGATGCAACATCTCTACGTATGCTGAGCGATTCTAAGTCACCTGTGAGAGTGCGATGGTTGATAATTCGGATAACGTGTCGTTGGACGGAGTCAAGAGGGTCCAGCTGCTATTTCGGTGCACTCCATGTGAGCAGTACTCCATGTGGGGTCTAACTTGAGCTTTATAAATAAAACCAGTTTTAGTGGCTGATCCAGCTAAAGGACCCGTGTTGTAGATGATATAGGTATGGCGGCGCAAGAAAGAATTAGATTTTGTTAATAGATTATCCGAAGCTGCGTGCGTCTAGTGTGGTATGGTGATTACGGTCGACGGCGAGCGTGATGACGTGGTCGAGCGCGCGCTTGGTCGCATAGTAGTTGAGGCACATGTCGCACGCGCGATCATCTGTATCTGTTTTGCTGTCTCCATTTGCACCTGACTTACTTCTGCTTGCGTTGGCTTTCAGTGCGTCTTGAAGCTGCGCGTCGATTAGTCTAAGTTTGTTCTTGAGCGCAGATATCTCCATTTGGAGCGGCTGGATCACCGATCTAAACAGCTCATTATCCGCATTGTGTCCAGTTTCATCTGCAGTATTTTCTGCGACAAGCGTTGATTAATCATTGTCGAATTTCTCAAGTATTTGTAGATACCATGCCACGTGGTAGTGTTTTTGAGCTTTGCTCAAATTGTGAGGAATCCATCTTGCAGAAAGCTTCCTTACCCGTAGGTGATCGTGTAAAATAGTTTGAACTTGACTCATACCAATATTTAATGATGCTCGTATCTGCTAACATGTCGTTCGTTTGTCTGCTTCAATCATGAGCTGCACAGTTTTGATGTTTACCTTCATCATCGCCGTCGCAGGACGCCCTTTTGGGGTGGGTGCCACGTTTAAATTCACTGAACCAGTTATAAATAGTGGCACTGGATGGGGCTTCATCACTAAATGCTAACTCAAGTCTTTCATAATTTTGTTCTGGTTTAGACCGCAACGAAAGTCATAAAAAATCATTGAACGAGAATGTTTTCTTGTTGAATTTATTTTTCCGCAAACACTTATATTCAAATTGCCGCCAGAAATAAAAAATAAATGACAGTTATGGCTTGAAAAATTAATGGCGTTTGACGAGCAGAGTTCCATTTTCATAATTCGAATTTGTGTTTTTTTCTATGGTATTATAGTACTTTAGTAGTACTTTTAGTTTGAGCCATCGTAGTACAATTACTCATTTACGTGATCTAATTTTAGAAGCTTATACAAGTTTATTCAATTGTAGTTAATTTATCGTCATTAATAGGTATTTTAATAGGTTACAACTACACTAAAGTTTATTCCAATGGAAGTCACTTGATCCTCCTTCTAATGAAGATTAAACTGCTGGTCGCTGGAAACAACTGTCGCAGCACGCACACCATCGCCTCGGTGCGCTCTCTTTTTTATATTTGCATATTTTCTTCCGTGATCTGCTCTATTTGCAAACATATAAGTAACGACGGTTCGACACGTTTCAACAACGTTACTTGTGTACTTGTTTATGAATATACAACAGCTTTCTAACTGCGATTGTGGCATTGAATGGTTGATAAATGTTTTGTAACGTGATGTCTGTTCATAAATAGTCGTCTAAAACACTTTTGTCCACTAGGATCATGTGTCATGGATCCCCCGAGAGATCCATTTGATTTTTTTCTCCACGCGGATCGCCCAATGTATCCCCCAATGTGTTCGTTCCTCTACCACTACAGTTTCGTTAAATAAAATATTTGGAAGTATAGAAAAGGTATAGGTCTTCCAAAAGATAGAAGTGACAGGCGAATCGTATTATTATAAATCACGTTACATTTACCGAAGAAAAGTTTACTAATTAAGGATTTTTAGAAATTTTACTTAGAAGGGGTGGATATGGGGGGAGAAGATTTCTTGTGCAATGCCTGTATCTCAGGAACTATTTCTTATGCAATGCCTGTATCTCGGGAACTATTTCTTGTGCAATGCCTGTATCTCAGGAACTATTTCTTATGCAATGCCTGTATCTCGGGAACTATTTCTTGTGCAATGCCTGTATCTCAGGAACTATGTACATATTTCTTGTGCAATGCCTGTATTTCAGGAACTATTTAAGTTAGCGACATGAAATTTAGCGTATAGACTTCCATTTTAAAATAATTGAAGATGTGTAGGTATCGGCGTTTTTTTAATATTTGACTTAGAGGGGGATGAGGGAGGGATTGAAGGAAGTGGCGATTTCGACGCAAGATCAATATCTCAAATACTATTTAAGTAGCCTTAAAATAGTTAAACACATGTCGGCGTTTTTTGATATTTGACTTAGAAGAGGACAAAAATAGAGACGATTATTTTATATGCAAAGTCTGTATCTCAAAAGCTTTTAAGTTAGGGACTTAAAAATTTGTAATCAGACATTGGACAAATTAATAATAATTACGTATTACATTACATATGAACTGTCAAATGATATGACGAATGTTGGTAATTTGATAAATGCGTTGCAGCTTTGAAGGATACGGAGTACTAGTGGGAATAACACGTATCATTATCCAATTCCACACTCATTTCGTTATTCGACCAGATGACGGAACAGAGTAAGATTATATGGAATTGGATACATCCCCAAACGTCCAGCGAGTAATAATATCCAGTGAAATAAGGAACAAAATAATAATACTGGAAGCAGGTACTTAGGCTTGAAATGAGAAGGAAAAAAGCGTAACGGGCTTTGGCAACTCTCACGCCGTCTCGAAACACGTAGATATGCATGGCAGTCTTCTGTGAGAGTGGACTAACTTGACCAGTAGTGAACGCCCCGACGGTTATGGTATACAGCGTCGCTCTCCGCGCCTACTTACAATCGAAATTACTTATAAACTGGTTCTACTAAAGGGGAATCTGTGTTTGTAACACGAATAGGTACTGCTGATAACAGTCTGAGTATTGAAATTATTTCAAAAGGCTACAGTTCCTTCTGATAGTCTGTTTTGCAATGGCTATAAATCCGAGGTCCGATTGTGAAGATAGCGGGTATTAGAAGACTACAAACATCTTTCAAGAAATGTCCTGCCTGACCGATTAATTAACACACTCATCAACACTGAACCGAAACCCCTGAAGCTAGAAACATGAAAATTAAAATTTCAAATAGTACATCATCAAATACTATTATTGCTTCTTGGAGCCCTTCCTACATAACTTAGTAAATAAAAAGCATCATATAGGTATAGCCACAAACACGCAGACAATGCAAACAATCTTTAACGACATGGTTACTTATTCTAAATTATGCAGATATTGAGCAGTTGCTATGTGTAACCAAAAAATACCAATTAGGAAGTTTTGCTTCTTTGAAATTAATATCCTTAAATATTCTAGAGTAGCAGATTATAAATATTCTTAAAACTGTTTAAATTTAACTTGAAGTTGATGTTTTGTAACTTTTCCTAGCTTACTTATAGGAAAATGTATACATACGTAACTTACTATACGTACTATGTAAAGTATTTCAAATGGCTTACTAAAGAATTAGCCCCTTAGCTATTCCATTTTAGGCTTTCTTAAAAAGCAAATAAAAATAACCGTCCATCTAGTGCACGGTCTCATTGGAAAACTCCCTAACGCTATTAGCACGAGAAGAGTGACCACGCCATAAGGTGCAATGATAAATATTTGCATAATAAAGACGAACTAAACATAAACAACAATCGCTCCAAACTGTACTCAATACAAGATAATGCCTATCTATTTACAGGATAATGTGGTGTAGCTGAGTATTATGAAGTGTGTGTCATGTAATCTACGCGACGATAAGGGCCATAAGTGATGCACGGGGAAGTTGGGTGTGAGCGATCAGTGTTGCGGAAGTTTTATCGTGGGCCATTTACAACACATCGCTGATAACACCTTAAGAATAAGAATAAACATTGTATTTATTGTTGGACTGTTTCATTTTAGTGCCGGGTCCTATGGTTATAATGGAAACAGTCTACCCTGATCACTGATCAGTTGTGCATAAATCTAATCATCTAATCAGGCATATAATATTCATAGCAAAAAATAAACCTATATCCAACATTTTACTAACTATGAATTATTAATTTAGAAATATTACTTTAACATAAACATAATAATAATATGTATGATTGTTTGTATTCCGATTTTTAAATTAATGAATGATTAGTTGATTACTTTCTAATTTTGACTGAGTACAAGACACTGGTCAAGATTATAATAAACCTGTCCTGTAAGCCATCGTTTTAATGATTTTTAAATTTAATCATAGGAAAATCTTTAATATAATTTGGTAGTTTATTATACATATATTCAAATTCCAGACATATACTTAGGTAATTTTTCTGTAAATAGCAATAGTAATCAATGTTAAGTAATAGCTCTTTTTTTGTATTAAAAGAGCATTTCTTACACGTACCTACGGCTGATATCATTAAAACAATAATAATATGATCTTTAAGAAATAAACAAATCTCTATAATACCTACATATTCCCGTAAGTGTAAGGAAGTTTTTCTGATTTAACAGCGATCTAATGGACGCATCACTAGCCTTACCGAACATTACCTACTGTCAAGCATCGCTTCTGTAAAATAAAAGTGCTAAACATAAGCGAGTTACTCCAGTACAATGTTGCATACAACAACAGAGGGTATATACCTATTACCATAATAAAAAGTTTTAGCAGCATGAACTGAAGCCACATTTACCCGCTACTGACAAAACGAACAAATAGCTATATAATACGTATACAATGCGATCGTTTTCTTTTTAGTTAGTACTCTTGCTGCTTTGCGATCTTATTTTGTAACCCAACGGTATGTGGCAGCCCCATTTTCGCGTTGCACTATTACACACACTGCAGTTGAATAGATCACTGACACTGATGTTGCGGTACCCCGCTGAAGTAAATTATCAACATTTATCAAACGTTGCATCAAATTAATACAGAGAATGTCTTGAGAAGTTTATTTTTAATACGTTTCAATGTTTAGTGAAACGTGGTTTCAGAACCTTGAATATAAATTAATGAGGTTTAGATAATGAATGGTTTAAACAATCCATTGAATACAACGATTTTTGTCCCTATTGTTCGTATCATTCGAAGGTTATGGACTGCTTTTACAATAACGCGTGATACGTATAATATTAGTAACACAAAGTTCAGTTACAAAACACCTCCCTAGACCTTTCTATGAACTAACCTTGGACCGGCACAAACTAGCAAACAATACGACTTTATTTAAACTTAGTAAAGGATCTATTTTATCATTTAGTATACGCATTTATGTAGCGAGTAAGGGGTCCCTACATAATGTATTCACTTCAAGAAACATAATTATTATGCTCTCCTACACAGGCGCAGTATCTGTATGTTTTTCAAGCGGGCGCTTCCGGAACTGATTCCAGATCAAAAATGTGTTTCGTTTCATTAATAATTGCTTAGGACGAACATTTTATATCTGCAACAACTCAGATGTATCTGTTTTATATTACTTCAAATTAATGCCAATGTACTCTAGTCTAATGCCAATGTATGCTATCGAAACGTCCCACGTTTTGATTTCACACAATTCTATTTTATCATAAATAAAATAATATAAAAAAAACCTCTTTTTATATTATTTTATTTACACTTTTTAGTTAGAAATATTTCTCAATCTATCCATTTCAAGTAACGCATCATTACGGTAGAAAGTTATGTTTTGTTTTACAAAGTTTCATCTGCATGCTACTAACCGTTGAGGAGTGTCCTCATGAGGAGACAATCATGGCTGCACCATCAGTTCATGGTATAAATCGTGTTTAGCTATCAAAATTAAACGTATATGCAAAGTTTCGTGTCTAACCGTTGAGGAGTGCTTCGTGAGGAGACAATTCTGGCTGAAGCATCAGGGTATTTCTATCATCTTAGTGTATTGTCATCAGAACTGAACAAAAATGCATAATTTCAAAGTCATAAGTGGTCATTTCAAAGTTTGTCCCAAACATACTAACTAACAGGTGAAGTTAAATAAAAGCTTGTAAAAACGTTGAAGCTCTTTACTTCGTGTTGTTAATTACTGTTATATTTAGTTCGCATTTGTTATGCAATTTTTATCCTTGCTATTTTCATAAGAAATCTATAAATACGGTTCCGCTTTGTTATCCGGCGCACGAGATTCGCCCCGTGTCACGCTCACGCGATACGAGTCTTGCGGTTTCTCCCGACACGCTCAAATACGTACAACACATCCAATTTACGCTCCGATTACACTTCACCGAGATTGCGCTTGTTGTAGTTGTTGTTTAGTATTAGGGGTTAAAGTATGAAATTGCCGATTTGTACTGAAAAATTAAAACTAGTTTTTTTCTAAAATGTAACATATTTATTTAATCAAAATATTTACCCTCATTATCTATACATTGTTGCCATCTAATCGGAAGTTCTTTTATGCCTTTGTGATAGAACTCTGGGGATGTAGATTCGACTAACTGTGTGAAAGCATTTTGTACTGCCTCTTGGGAAGAAAATTTTTTACCACATAGAAAATTGTCCAAATCACGAAAAAAATGGTAGTCTGTTGGAGCATGGTCTGGCGAGTACGGAGGATGACGTATGGTTTCTAACTGCAGCTCCTGTAGAGTTACAACGGTTCCTCGTGCAGTGTGAGGTCTTGCGTTATCATGAAGCAATAATGGTGAAGATCGATTCACGAGTCGGGGCTGTTTCACTGCTAGTTTCGCCATCATTGTTCGAAGTTCGGCACAGTAAACATCTGCTGTTATTGCTTGACCAGACCTGAGAAAGCTATAGTGAATAACACCATGAATAGACCACCAAACAGTTACCATTACCTTTTTATTGGTAAGCTTTGCCTTAGGGCACTGTTGCGGCGTTTGACCTGGGGTCAGCCATTGCATTTTTCGCTTTCGGTTATCGTAAAGAATCCACTTTTCGTCACATGTCACAATTCGATCCAATATTCCTTCATTTCTGTACCCAACAAGGCACGCAAGTTTCAACACGCGTTTCTTTGTGCAGATCAGTCAAATCATGAGTCACCCATTTTTCATATTTTTTTATCTTATTGATTTGATGCAAATGAGTCAATATTGTAGGTATGATAACGTTAAACCATGCCGCTAATTCCTGGGTAGTTTGACTCGGATCGGCTTCCACCATCTCCTTCAATTCAGCGTTATTCACCTGTGTGGGCGGTCTTCCACGTGGTTCGTTCTTCAAGTCGAAGTTTCCATTACGAAAGCGTTTAAACCAAAAACGCATGGTTCGTTCATTAGCAGTCTCCTCTCCAAACGCAGCATTGATATTGCGAGCCGTTTCTGCCGCGTTTGTTCCGCGTCGGAACTCGTATTCAAAGATTACTCGGATTTTCGAATTATCCATCTTTCAAGTCTAAGCTGAATAAAAAAAACGATAGAAAGTCGAAAATCGAATGTTGCACATTTTTTAAAACAACTATGAGTTCATAGGTATCATGTGAAAAAAGTTTCACTCGAAAATCTCACACCATGAAGGTTTTATGTCAATTCAAAGTATCTATTACTATAAAACGGCAATTTCATACTTTAACCCCTATTATTTATATCTCTCACCCACCTGAGACTGACTGAACCTAGTTCATGTGGCAATAGTATAAATGTAATCGTATTGTTCCAGTCGAACGTTAACTCGCACATCGAACACGTGCGAGCGAAATATCCAGCAAATGAGCCAGACGACTGCGAGCTCACACACGAGCCAACCGCGCCCAAAAGACGACATGCTGAAGCGCACTCAGCTGGCGGAGCTGCCGCCGCCGCGGCCGGGCGCCTCGCCGGGCCTGCTGCGACGCCGGTACTCCATGCCGGAGACTATTATGAGAAAGTGAGTCCTCCTATTGTACTTATATATTCATCGGAACGTATATTTATCGGACGTCCCTACAATAAATATATAGGGAGTCAAGATTTTTTTTTTAATAGAAAATATTGGCTGACGAGCATACAGTCCACCTGATGGTAAATGGATACTGCCGTCCATAGACATGCGCGATACATGCCAACACGAGTCCAGAATGACAAACGTTGGCATGCCCCCGGATGCGCTACCTACCTTTGCAGATTAAGGAATGAATTGGGAGAAAGGGTTGGGAAAATAGGGAGGGATAGGATGGGATGGGAATGGGTTCTGGCATATCTCACTCACTACCGAAACACGTACGTACACATTGGGGAAATACGATAAAGTAGGAAATGCAGTACATTTCAAGATACTCTTCTGTGAGAAAGGGGTAACGTGGCCAGTTGAGTGCGCCCAGCAGGTGTAATGCAGCGTGCACTCTCCCCCTACAAGTGTAGATAGAAACTGGCAGTTCGCTCGTCTACCGCTTTCTTCTTTACTTATAAAAAAATAAAATAAGGAATAAAAATATTTTGTTTAATTTTTCAGATACCGTTTGGCCCAGCAACGAGCAGAGTCGGATGACAGCGGCCCAACGGCGAGCCCGTCACCTGCGTCGATGTCTCCCCCGCGTGGCTCATACAACTCCCTCTGTGATACTCCTCAGCATCGGTTCCTACGACGCGACCGTGAGCTTATGCGCAAGTCAGCACTACTGCGGCGCATGTGGGGGCGCACATGTAACTCTTACCAGCCCTGTTGCTGCTGCAGCAGTGACCTGTACGAATCACAGAGTTACTGCGGCCGTGAGACGCGCTCTCTCGACGGATCACGCTCGGAGCTACGTCATATGTCGAGTAGCTTTACCTCGTCTCGCCACTCACATGTGCCTGCCGGCTGGGCCACACCCAAACGGCAACGGCTCGAATCACCTCACGACCACCGCGGTAGCGACGAGATGCTCCGAGCCGCCATGAGAAATAGTTACGACAAAGCCGAAGAATCCAGAAACGAAAGACAAGCAAAAGCGGATTTGTCTGATTCCACTTATCAATCGCACAGTCATGGAATATCAATTTATATTGAAACGTCAACAGATGCGGTGTGTAGTGACAGCCTGAATTCTAATTCTATTAATGAAAGGAAGGCGTTACCAAAATGTTCAGAAGAATCATCTGGTACTACAGATCAACTTAAGTCGGATCACCTGAACGACACAACAACAGAAAGCGATAGCGTTATGTTACACGTACAGACAGATGAACATTCGCTTACGGACTCTTCGGATACCTTTTCTACGTCCATGTCTACGGCGAAGGAAACTAACGGGTCTAAAGAACCTAAAGTTAGTGAACAGACTTCGAGTAGCGGTCACATTGATGGTCGCATCAGTGAAAGAGCAATCAGTGTTGAAAACGATGAAAACAATGTTCTCCTTTTTAATAATAGACCAGTAACTCTCGAAACACCTTCATACGAAATCCTAGAAATAGTTGTATCAGAAACTGTGAACACTGAATCGACCTCTACTGTTAAAAACAGTCTTTGCGAAAAGCCACCAACTCCAACAGCAAAAGTTCCTTTGCCAAATCTCAAAAATGCCCAAAACATTGACATAGATGAATACGTGTCGAACATTTTAGTTGAAAGTCTTAACTCATTGACAGATCAACTTGAAAGCATGAACGCTACAATTGGTAGCGACAGAAAAATAAGTATAGTAGAGAAAGAAATTAAAGTAAAATTACAAAACACGGGTGTGAACACTATTGTCCATCTTAGCCCAACATCGAATAACCAAATTATATTCGGTAACGAGGAACTTTACAATATTGATGAACACAAGGACAACTGCAACAATATACGGGACGGTCACGAGAGCCTCACCATCCGCGAGGAGGCTCACAGCGTCGAGTCCAATAACAATCTTACGTCGGCGGGCACGCTGCAGACCGTCAATGCCAACGCACGCAACACTGAAAGCAAGAACGAGATGGTTAACAGTGTAATACATCACGACAATGTTAACAAAGCTGTGCTACAGCAGATCCAGAAACTCTTTCAAGACGAACTTCATAATGTTAATACAGATAAATATGCAATTAACTCGATGCCAAGTATATCTCACATTGAGATATCTAACGTAGATGTGTACATAGATAGTAACACCGCAGATACTAACTTGGAATCACCGGATACCATAGAAGTACACACGCAGGGTAACTGTACAGAAAGCGAGGTGATAAGCGGCGTGGGGACCGGGAACTACTTTCAGAACGTAGAGGAGCTGACAGTGGTACCACGGTTCTCCGCGTTCCCGAACACGGACTCAATGGAGGTAAACACATCGTCGTCGGATGACGCTGAACTCATAGGTTCAGACTGTACAAGTCTCGTTGATAGTTTAGATGATCCAAATTCACCAAGGTCTGTGTTGCTGCGAAAATCCTTCCATAATAACAAAAGAAGTGAGCTTGTGCGATCGGCCATTGATGTCTTGGACCTGTTACCGGAGACTGCGTTCAAAAATGAACACTCACAACCAAGAGAAAAGAGTGAATCATTTTTCATACGAATAAAAGATAACGACTGTGACTGTGAAAAAGAAAACGTTGTTGTAGCAGACCACATGCCGGAAACAATAAAACAAAAGCTATACCGTCGTCATCGCAAGAGAGAGCAACGTATGGAGTGTGCGCGGCGCAGTAAGGTGAAGCAGCTGAAGAGGGAGCTTGAGAAACAGCGAAACAAGGACATGTATAGATCAAAGAAAGAAATAGAAAAAGATTGTATGGCCATCATCAACATGCTAATTGATGACGTGATTGCAAAAATTGCTCATGATGAATATAAATATCTACGTTTCAAACAGAAATCGAATAACAATAAAATAATGGCAACTAGATCTGACGAAAACTTAACTAAAAAAAACTGGAAAAACGACACAGAATTTCTAAGTAACAGGGAAATTTATAAGACGCATAAAAATGGTACGATTCATTGCAGTTCAGACGATATAACTGATAACGATCACCGAAAGACGAAGAAACATCGAATTCATGGAAAACTTTCATTGCAGACGCATCCACCTCTAATGTCGACTGACGGCGGCCCAAAGAGATTTTATCAAAAATCAGAAATACACGAAGGTAATAAATGCATTGAAATACTAGAAATATTGGAATATGTAGATACAGAACAGAGTTCCCCAGAGACTACTAATTCTGATGAAAATCATAACCATATTTCTAGGAATAAAAAATCGCGAATTCCAATTCCTATTTATGAAAGAATTCAGAAAACGCCCAAAATAATTTCGCAGCGCAACTACGTAGAGCAAGGCTCTCCAACATTCTCTCGCAAAAAAAGTGAAAAGACTAGAGAACTGCTTGCAAATGCATTGTTCGATACATTTAATGAAGGTAGCAGAGAAAGTCATCATAGATCAGCAAATACATCCGAGCTCCCCATCAGGCGAGCGTCTGTTCCTCAACATACGCCCCGCTCCAGGTCTAACTCCTTGAGATTTAAACGGGTGTTTGATATTATACCTGAGGAAAAGAGCAGTCTGAGTCTCGATTCCTCCAACGAAGACATAAATTACAACCGTACCGTCTCAGCGCCCAATCTGTCCAGTAACGCGTCCGTCAACACTGAAAACCGAAAAGTTGCTGTCAGTCAAACCAAAGGAAACGAATCTCCAAAATTAAAATACGTGAGAGATTCACTGACAAAATCTAAATGTATGAAAAGTGTAGGAACATCGCCACCGACCATCAGTGAAGAGGACAAGAAGAGCGAGAAGTTAAAAAGTAAAACAACAATGACGTCGCCTATTCAGAAGTCGGCAGCTACGAGCCCGCTGGTGTGCTCGCCACCAGCAGCTGCGACGCTGACGAGCGCTTGCCCCGGCGCAGGCCCGGCGAGCGGGCGCCGCGCGCTGACGGTGCGTCCACGCGCCTGGCTCGGCTTCTACCAGCCGGAGCGGCAGCTGCACGACGAGGAAGGTATCGCGCTCGCTTGCGCACCATGCCACTGACCACTGACACTGCCGCACAGCTTCCGTAGAGTAGCCGCCGACTTTTCCACACTACTAATATTGCGTAATATGAGTACACGTTATTTCTCATTTGTAAATTATATTCATGGATGATGTTTTATTGTAGTTTGCGGCAATCGTTTTTTTTTATGTTAGCGATCACCGAGTTGTTAGTTAGGATGACACTGATGAACGAGCACAATTATTTATTTTGCATAGTGAGAAATGTATTTATGCAGAGGTTGAATGAATTTTTAAATAAATCTCTAAATGTTATACTTACATTTGTTTCATTTTATATTCCAAGGTTTGAAAAGAAATTCACTACACAAAAGTGTCGAGACGGACTCTACATGTAGAGAACAGAGATCAGTTACAACCCAGTACGATCTCAGCAGTAATTCGCACCGTACCGTCAGAACGATACAATCTGAAAAAACGGAGCCAATAATCGTAGGTGGTGATAAAACTCGCAAAAATTCTAGAGAAACCCGACATCTTGGCGATGAGACGAATCGGAAAGAAACAAAAAAGAAAAAAACAAACAAATTCAAATCGGAACTGCACGAACATCGAGAAACCAAAGTCACTGACAATAAGCGGACTCGATCTACTAGCGATTCGAAAAAAGCAGATGTTATAATAAGAAAGATGGATAAACAGAAGATTCAAATGATTTCTTTAGAAAAGAGCGAAGAAGAGACGATAGAGTCGGTGAAGTTACCAGAGTTCAAACAAAATAATGGTGAGGCGAGTTCTAGCGACAGCGAGTCTGGAGGGAGTCTGTTGTGCTCGCTTGCGCCCAAGTGGCTTTCGCATGGAAAGAACAAGAGACAACAAACACGCCGCCGCGACCGTCCGCCACAGCTGAGCGTCGCGGACCAAACGCAAGATCAAGGTAACGCTACTCACACCTTACACATTTAGAGTGAACAAGATAAAGGCTAAGGTGTTTCAAATATTACATGGTAGGTGGGTGGTCGGTGACGGTGGCGGGTTCATGTCGCGCGGCGCTGCCGGCCGACGTCGAGATGCGGCTGCGGTTCCCCGATGCTCGGGGCGGAGACTCCCGCGGTAATATCGACGCCTCCAACACGCAACAGGTGATTTAATATTGACAAAGTTATTTACGGTCACGACCAGCAAGATTATCTATCGTTCTGCTTAGCAGAGTAAGGTATAAAAGTATTGAACGCCTTGACTGCTGTGATAGCAATCACGTTAAATGATGCTTTATTGCTAAATCAAATGAAGGAGCTCGTCTCTAACTGGTTTTAAATTATGACAGGTAGCGTGTAACAAATGTAAAAGGCACTGGTATTTATAAAAGGTCTCTGATAATGTCTGATAGTGTTGTCTCGATTCATATAGAGATTCACACTAGGTGTAACATTTTGTGCGCAGGAATGTTCGTGCCGGCACTGCGAGGACTGCGCGCGCTCGGGCGCACGCGCCGAGCGCGCTCGCAGACCATCGCCTCCGCCGCAGCTGCCGCCACATCAGCACAACCCGCGCAAACTTACGCTCACCATGAAAAAGGAGGCGTTAGGTCAGACATACGTACAAACCTACCCCGAACATTCTCTTTCGATAATGTCAAAATTCTCACTTTCTTCCAACCAGCGATTTAATACTGATTATCCCCGCAATTCGCCCGATTCGGGGACAGAGAGATAGCATGGTTGTCTCCCCCGTGTACAAAAATAGAAACTGATATTTCAACTTACCCAAAATGTTTGCATTTCGTAGACTCTTCGATTCTTGCATCCAAGAGTAGAAAGAAGTCGACAGATGTCCTCCCGGACTTAGAAACCTACAGCGCGTCCCGGAGCAAAACTAAGAGCACCATGAAGGTAGGTCTTCGAGAGTTCGAACAATACTCTTTTACACACAAGTGCTGTGCTACACGTTATACAAGCAAGTCATGGCAAGCATTTACACCGAGAAGGCGGTTGTTTCAGACGCGTCGGGGCTACTCCCTGCACTGCTGGCTGCCAGAGGACGAGCCCGCACCGATAAGGTGAACTTCATTTGATATTTCAATTGAAAACCATCTTCAAATTGAGAAGATCCAGAACAAAAGCCGATAAATACACTTTTGGAATATATTTTATTAATTTATTTTCTGACTTTTTATGTACTTATTCTTACATTAGTGCGCTCAGATCTCTTCATATCCTGATAAAAACACATTAAAAACAAATAAAAATGAGCAGTTGGAAAAAAGCCGACAATTCCATAAACTTTTATAATGATTTTCATATCCGAATCTTACACCGCCAAATTCTATACATTACGAGTATTCTACCTTCCGGTACCTACAAAAAACGTTAAATACATTTTTTTTAACATTTTTTTCACCAAATCGATTAATTAAAGGTTAATTTAGATTACTTTAGAATTACTTAATTTAGGTTAATTTAGAACCAAATAAATGATTATTAAAATCATGTAGGTACCTATATTTTTTATTACCTGTTCAAAACAAAAACCAGATATTTACAGAATGGATGGATCAAAAACCTATAATTACATTTTTAAAATTAATTCTAGATCGAACAATCTGGCTAATTATTCCATCTAGATTTTTGTCTTCTGTACCTTTAGAAACGCCTTCCAATAACATAATTTTAGGTAGGTACCTTATTTTTCGTTTATAAAAAAATCTTACCAATCCTTTTAAAAGATGTTGTGACTTCTTTGAAAAAAGATAAAGTGTATTTATCGGCTTTTGTTCTGGACCTCCTCAATTGTGACAACAGTTTTTTATAATAAAGCATTAAATAAGATCTCTTAGAACACTGATTTTTCTATAGCAATCGCTCTTATTACTTCAATTTCTTGCTCGTGTAATATTACAGGCGTTTATTAATTTCCTAAACAATTTTCTTTACCTCTCGCTCCCTAATTGCGTTCTCAATTGCCATTACTACAAGTACTACAGCAGACATAATATGGTTGTACGCAGGACGAGTAACGATCTGTCGGTGCTGGGGTGCGCCATCATACCTGAGCTGAAGCCGCGCGTGCCCACCATGAGCGAGCGCGACCTCACTCGCGCCTACACTCCGCGACACTATTTGCGCTCATAGCCCACCTACCTATAGTACAATCTCTCTACACAATACTAAAACATATCATATACAGTTAATTGCCAAACATTTAAATGTACCTACAGAGGTATCTAAAAAGGGATTAGTTGCGAAATTTAGATACCTACCTATATCCTATCTAAGACAGAGAAAAGAGTGGATTTAATATCGGAATATGTAAAAAGCTTTATATTATTGTGACTTAAATGATTGGCTGGTAGAATTTCATTTACAACGACATTTACATTTACGATAACTATCGATGTATAAATAAATAAATGCCGTTTAGTCATAATTGTCTTAGAAAATTAAGTGTAAATTGTGTAGATCTCAGTAGGTAATTTTTGTATGAAATTTAAAAAACGTTATCCAATTTTATACCAACTACAAGTTATAGTGAGCACTGTTTTACTATTAATGCACTTGAAACGTTTATTATTAAATTATTACTTATTTATAGCTATTTGTGTTTAATTCCGTTTGATTTTAAATTGTAACTTTTTTTTCTTAAAATACAGCAATGGTGCAATTAGCACATTTTGCCAGCGTCAAGTTTTTTTTCGTAACAAACAATTTCAAAGTCTGAAACTTATCGTATCAATGTCTAGTCCCGTCCTTGTCCATTTACTGACAATGAGTAAAACGATCGGTCGGTAGTCGGTACCTAAAGCCATAGTAGGTTTACTGAGCACAGAAGAGTACTCCTTGTAAGCACTCGAAAAACGCAGTCCTACGCTTTTATTTGATTATCACCAACACCATGCCCGAATAACACTTTGAAGTTTATTAAACTATCACCATTAAACCACAAAATGACTGATACACAGTTTTTCAATAATCGAACAAAAATTCAACTTCACTTCTCGAGTTCCCGCCAAAAAGTCCATTTTTTAATACAGCCTACAAATGTTGCCAGACAAAGGAAACTTGGACCACGTTAAACAAAAACGATCCAGTTCAAAAGAAACAAAAATTACCTATCCATTTTTACTTATATAAAATTTATATCAAAATGGTAATGGGAGGCATAGGATGGGATGGGATTGTGGTTTGGCATATTCACTCCCTACGGAAATACGTACCTACGTACACATTGGGGAAATAGGATAAAGTGGGAAATGCGGTAGATACCTATATTTCAAGGTAGTACTTTGTGAGAATGGGGTAACGTGGCCAGTCGAGTACGCCGAGCGGCTGTACAATTGCAACGTGCACCAAGAAGATGAAACGGCAGTAAATAAATATAAGACCAATAGATAAGCATAACAAAATATTTTCTTAGGTTTTCGCGATTACTATACATTGCAATTAAACAACTTTTAACGGTTTAAATCGCGTATATTTGACATGATTTATATCCCGACGTTTCGAACACTTTGCAGTGGACGTGGTCACGGGGTGACTAATTGATTTTATTTGTCACTTGAGTTATTAAGAAATTATTACTACCGTCTGAAATTTTTTGAACTACCGTCTGAAATTTTTTAATCATAACATTCCCTATGCACGCAGTATTCGCTCACGGTGTCCAGAGGTCTTGCAGTATGGCGTTGGCCTTGTGATTTAATTAATTTAATGACTGGATCCCAAGCCGGTGGTACTTGCCAACCATCTTCTCTATTGAAATTTGGGTGTTTCTTAATTTCAATAGCCTCGCGTAACATTCTTGGCATGTACCGGGTCTCTCTAGCGAGGATTTGTGGATTATCAAATCGAATGTAATGGTTGGGTTTGTCCAGAGCATGTTCACAAACTGCAGACTTGGTCGAGCGTCTGTTCTTCATGTCAGCTATGTGTTCTTTTATCCGGATACCGATGCTCCTCTTTGTTTGCCCAATGTATGATAACCCGCATTCACAATCAAGCTTGTAAACACCTGCATCTTGTAGGGGGATATTGCTCTTGACCGGTCTTAAAAATTGGCTAATCTTCTTGTGCGGCTTGAAGTAAGTTTTAATTGAAGCTCGTCTTAAGATATTGCCAATTTTGTCAGTGATGCCCTTGATGTATGGTAAGATGGCAGGTTGTCGCTCAACTGTAGGAGGCTTGGGGCGGCTTCTGTGACGCATTCGTGGGAGTTTGTGATTGTTGCTTCGCAGTACTTGTTTCACATGCAGAAGCTCTTCCTCGAGGTGGTCAGTGTCACAGATGCCGTGTGCTCTCTGTAACAAAGATTTGCCTACGGTAGTCAACTGACATGGATGGTGATGGGAGTTACCATTGAGATATTTATCTGTATGGGTGGGTTTCCTATACACAGTATGACCAAGAGAGTTGTCAGGATTTCTGATGACTGAAATGTCAAGGAAAGCCAAGGATTTATTGACCTCAGACTCCATAGTAAATTGGATTTTATCATGTAACGAGTTTAAATGATTTAGGAATGCAGAAACATTATTTTTGGGGAGGACGGCAAAAGTATCGTCTACGTACCGTTTGTAGATCTTCGGCATAGCCACAGCTCTGGTGAAAGCCTTCTCCTCGAAGTCTTCCATGAAAATATCGGCGACAACGGGGGAGACTGGAGAGCCCATTGCTACACCATCGATCTGTATGTAGAATTTATTATCCCAGAATAGGTAGCCAGATGTTAGGCAGTGTTCTAGTAGTTCTGCATATTCTATGGGTAGGTCGTGCTCAGTTAGTTTTCTCTTGACAATTTCAATGCAATCATGTACAGGTAAGCATGTAAATAATGATTGTACATCAAAGCTGACCATTATTTCATCATCAGTCAATTGTAGATGTTTGATTTGGCTGACAAAATGGTAAGAATCCTTGACATGCGCACTCGTTTGACCACGAAGTGGAGACAGTATTTTAGCAAGATGTTGAGCTAGTTTGTATGTCGGCGAGTCAATTTGGCTTACAATTGGGCGCAAAGGGACGTCATTTTTGTGTATTTTCGGTAATCCATACAGTTTTGGTGGTTTCACACACGAAGGTACCAGTGCCGTGACGTCTAAACCAAGTGTGTCGGAGTGTTTACTAATAGTTTACTGTTTACTAGTTTACTAGTTTACTGTATGGATTACCGAAAATACACAAAAATGACGTCCCTTTGCGCCCAATTGTAAGCCAAATTGACTCGCCGACATACAAACTAGCTCAACATCTTGCTAAAATACTGTCTCCACTTCGTGGTCAAACGAGTGCGCATGTCAAGGATTCTTACCATTTTGTCAGCCAAATCAAACATCTACAATTGACTGATGATGAAATAATGGTCAGCTTTGATGTACAATCATTATTTACATGCTTACCTGTACATGATTGCATTGAAATTGTCAAGAGAAAACTAACTGAGCACGACCTACCCATAGAATATGCAGAACTACTAGAACACTGCCTAACATCTGGCTACCTATTCTGGGATAATAAATTCTACATACAGATCGATGGTGTAGCAATGGGCTCTCCAGTCTCCCCCGTTGTCGCCGATATTTTCATGGAAGACTTCGAGGAGAAGGCTTTCACCAGAGCTGTGGCTATGCCGAAGATCTACAAACGGTACGTAGACGATACTTTTGCCGTCCTCCCCAAAAATAATGTTTCTGCATTCCTAAATCATTTAAACTCGTTACATGATAAAATCCAATTTACTATGGAGTCTGAGGTCAATAAATCCTTGGCTTTCCTTGACATTTCAGTCATCAGAAATCCTGACAACTCTCTTGGTCATACTGTGTATAGGAAACCCACCCATACAGATAAATATCTCAATGGTAACTCCCATCACCATCCATGTCAGTTGACTACCGTAGGCAAATCTTTGTTACAGAGAGCACACGGCATCTGTGACACTGACCACCTCGAGGAAGAGCTTCTGCATGTGAAACAAGTACTGCGAAGCAACAATCACAAACTCCCACGAATGCGTCACAGAAGCCGCCCCAAGCCTCCTACAGTTGAGCGACAACCTGCCATCTTACCATACATCAAGGGCATCACTGACAAAATTGGCAATATCTTAAGACGAGCTTCAATTAAAACTTACTTCAAGTCGCACAAGAAGATTAGCCAATTTTTAAGACCGGTCAAGAGCAATATCCCCCTACAAGATGCAGGTGTTTACAAGCTTGATTGTGAATGCGGGTTATCATACATTGGGCAAACAAAGAGGAGCATCGGTATCCGGATAAAAGAACACATAGCTGACATGAAGAACAGACGCTCGACCAAGTCTGCAGTTTGTGAACATGCTCTGGACAAACCCAACCATTACATTCGATTTGATAATCCACAAATCCTCGCTAGAGAGACCCGGTACATGCCAAGAATGTTACGCGAGGCTATTGAAATTAAGAAACACCCAAATTTCAATAGAGAAGATGGTTGGCAAGTACCACCGGCTTGGGATCCAGTCATTAAATTAATTAAATCACAAGGCCAACGCCATACTGCAAGACCTCTGGACACCGTGAGCGAATACTGCGTGCATAGGGAATGTTATGATTAAAAAAATTTCAGACGGTAGTTCAAAAAATTTCAGACGGTAGTAATAATTTCTTAATAACTCAAGTGACAAATAAAATCAATTAGTCACCCCGTGACCACGTCCACTGCAAAGTGTTCGAAACGTCGGGATATAAATCATGTCAAATATACGCGATTTAAACCGTTAAAAGTTGTTTAATTGCAAGCATAACAAAAATTGTTAATTTCTTGAGAGTAGCATTAATTTATCATAAGAAGAAAAGCTAATGACGATAATAATTATGTAAGTGTCTCAATGAAACGAACGAAGTCTAGACAACCTACAGCGAACCGTGAAATAGCAAAAGTAATTAACTGTGGTAAAAAGTCAAATCGAACTATTTGATTCACGTGACTACAATCTTGTCGTAAATGATACGCCTCAATCAAGTCAATCAAACTCGCCGCAAGGGAATAGAAAGGAATGCGTACATACTCAGTTAACTAATACGTTAAATTAACTCTAATATTTCATAATATGTATTCATAACAGAATATATAATGTTGACAACATCGAATACTTAATTCTCTTTTTCAAAGATGGCGATGTGTCTATACTCTTTTCAATGACGCATGAGAGAAAAGGTAAACAAAAATTACTTTGTTTCATTTAATTAGAGCCTAGAATGAGTCTTTAGTTCTTGTCTATATTCTATCTAATATATAGGCTATAATAACCTGCAAGCTTAACCCTAGGAAATGCTAGTGATAGGAATTAACATTTAAAACTACTGTCTTTTTATTTACCTTTCATCTCATGCTATAATGAATATGGTGTGGATAAGATATTACACTATAGATAGAATAAAAATTAGATTGGAAACTACAAAATATATTAGGTAGGTAAAAGGTGAAGTTAGACTTTATTATGGTTTTTCAATTTATGTTAAGGAAAAAAAATGATGTAATATAAAAAAGAACATAAAATAAACTGGTCCCAAACTTTATCACCTAATACTGTTTAAAAGAACTTAATCACAGGAAATATAGTTTTCGAGTTATATGTATTCAAAGTATATCTTAATAATCGTTAAGGTATATTTTAATTAAATCAGTTAATGATCCAAGAAAAGATTCAGAGTAAGAGAAAAGCGAGGAAAAGAACATCTTAGCGTAAAAACCTTTACCAATGGTTTAAAAAGCACCTGTTCATTTTTTTTTATAGTGCCTAAACGAGCCAGCGCACTATGGAAAATTTCGGTCTGTTTCGGATCAAAAATCAATAACTTTTTTGTTTCTAAGGATATACTCTTGAAATTTTGCACAAGTTGTTATGAATATATTATGCTTTAAATATATATATAATACGAAACATAAATTGTCTTCAGATACTTGATTTTGTTTAAAAAATGTTGATAATGCTTCCACAGTTTTCCCCCCTTCAATATAAGAAGTTATTAATTCACGCTTATTGCAGTTGAAAGTCGACATTTTTAAATTATTTGAAATTATAAAATTGTCGTAACAATTACACGTTTGTCCAATTACCTCTGACAAATTGTATTATGAAAGTAAATTTATTTCGTCTCTTTATATAGGTATATTTGAGTCATATGAATTATTTTAAATTATTATTTTCACACGCAAAAAAGTGATAAGACAACTAATTTTTAATGAATAATTGATAAACAATCCGCAAAATGTTGATAGAAAACGACAAACGACTCTCATCATATTCATACGAATAATTTCCGAATAGGCACCTTTTGGCACCTAATTTTTTTTTAATGTTTCTAATGAACATCTAAGCTACCTACATTTACACACAAAAATTAAAAATTTTAAAATTGGCTGTCTTATGTCTGTACAATACCAAACTATTAGCGTAGAAAAAAAAAAGTTTTTGATAAATATAGTTTAAAATACCCATACTATATCAGATTTTAGCTCTTAAACTCTTAAAAAAAATTAAGAGTGTGTTAATTCCGAAATTGCTAAAAAACATTTTTGATCTGCCTTTGTTCTACCATTTTCCATAGTGCAACGGTCCCACGCGATGGTAAGTGTTACTGCCGTCCATGGACACCTGCAACACCAGGGGGTATGCGGATGCGCCGCCGACCTTGCAAAATCATATTCACAGCTTTCTTAAAGAACCTCATATCGTAGCGTAAGACCTCTTGAGGCAGTTCGTTCCACTGCCTACGGGTTCGTGGTATAAAATATTTTTTGGACCTAACAGTACACGACACCTCTAGGAAATGCGGATGGACTTCTGTGACGGGAGGTGCGGTGTAACTCACTTTCTTTCAGGCAGTCGGCGTCATCAGATAATCTAAAGCAAAAACCTGCTTTCTTTGGTTCTAACCTACTTGTCGGCGTGGCTTCTAGACGTTGACCTACTTTCATTATGTACGGTTCTGTACGTTCTGATGAGGTTTAATACAAAAGTGTTCTTTATGGTTTCACCCTAATGTATAAAAGTGAAATAACTGTACCATATTATGTGGTCACTGATTGTACAAAGCGAGGTGACGTCTCACGACACGACAATGGGCATTCGTTTGGTTAATTACCCGCGGGTGTCAATTCGTTAGTTTAGTTGAGTGTACGCTGCGGCGAGCCGCGGGGTCGACGCCCTGCATCAGCGCCAGATAACGTACATTGTCGGAGCACTGCGGCTGCACGATCCCGATACCATCCACTATCAGTATCAATTATATTAATATAATCGTTGTACTATCATAAACTAGACGGGTCTCTACTTACGAGTATATCTTGTCTTTATATTTATATTCGTAAAATACAAAGACTTTTTTTCTATCGCTTACGAACTTGTGATAAATCATTTATTTTTAATATATGGCTGAATTTTCAGTTATTAAAAACTATTTAGAAAATAGAATTGTTAAAAAATTAATTGGGAATTATAATTACAACAGGGTGTTGATGTATAATGTAGGTATCTAAACATCTAGACATTCATATAATCATTAAACTTAATCACACCAACAGTTTTTCAGCACGCCGAGGGGCTGATGTTCTTCAATTACTATCGATTTGCTTACTGGAAAGATAATAATTAATATTAAGTGAGATTCATATAGGTACCTACGTGGTTTGCGATGCACGTCCCACTGCCCACTGCGCAAGTTAAAATTTAATTTTATAACTAATTAGTTTGTATAAACAAACACGCACATTTGGTGCACAGATTTCCGCTGTAATCATCCGTTTATAAATAGAGCATGGGAAATGCACCCGTCCAATTACATTGCAGCTATTGTTTATTTATGTCTACCTGTTCTTTTATAAATCAAGAGTCGTAGGAAAGATTTTGACACAATTTTCACTGTTAGAACTAGATAGTCTCTCAAACTTACAAGGTTTTCGCTTTTTTCGCTCATACACATCTATCTACGAAACTGGTATTAATCACGTTTGGTTACCTGTTTTACACGACGATTCGAGTAAAATAAAATATTATCTAAACAGCATACATTGTGATACATTAATTACATTGATCAATTTAGTCACGATATTATGGAGGCGAGAAGGAACGATTTTAAAGAAAGAAATCTAATGAAACACAACGGAGGAAAAACTGCTATCGAATATCATAATAGGTATATTTTAAGGGTGCGTTATTATTTCCACGAGGGAAAGTGCGGCTACGAACCGATATAAATAGCATGTAAACATGCATAAAGCAAGTAAACAATTGAAAGCACAGTCATTGGTCATTGGTGGTCTCCATAATCACCAGCGTTTGTTCTTCAGTTGCGCATTATTTTATTCTGTATGTAATGTAGTTGCTTCGTTTCGGTGAGATTCTAAGGGTGCAAAATTGTAATTACAAAACATATTAATGTTGTGAAAACTATGTCACGACTTCACGGGGTCACGAATCTCAGCAGCCCTTAGGCCAAGTGGTTGATGCTAAATTCGTGCGACTAAAGGCTCATTTACACAAGGAGAGTTTCTCGAAAGTGTGCAAGAAAGAAAATCTTTCTAGAATATGCTCGCCTAATATAAACTGTTATCATCATCATAGAGTTTTTATCATCTCGTATACAGTTACAGGCGAAAATCGTCGAATCGTTCGCGAAACCCTCCATATGTAAACGAGTCTTAAGAAGCGTACTGTAAAATACGTTTATTATCAGCCCAAAATAAATAGTGTAATGTAATAATGTCGCCTGAAAAGTGCATTAGTGGTAAAAAATTGTTTTCCCAAAAACATGGGAGAATTAAATTGCTAAAGGTTTTGTAAGGCGCTGAAATTATAATGCACTTTTAATACTACAATATATAATTAATTAGTTTTAATAGTCACTTTGAGTGAAATAATTGTGAAACACAATTAATTTGTAATTAAATAGATCTTTATAGAATACCATAAGCGTGTTGCTCTCCAGTGCTGGCCTCTCTCAAGAGTCGCCACCACACATGAACTTCTACTGTTCTCTTCCAACCGCTATCGGCGAAATTCATCCAAAAATATGTTACCCTAACTTCCTTCCATTTACAACTGTTTCATATATTTATGTCGTAGCCATTTTATATAAATTAGCACTTTAGGATCAGTCTAAAAACTTCATGAAAAACAACATGTCAGCTTAATAACAGTTTGCCTTATGCAATTAATAAATTATATTAATAAGTTAATACTGACATTATAACTGCTTGGCGTGACAGAATAAGTCTATGAGCTATTTGCACTTCACGAAGAGGCTATAAAGACACTTTATGAAATGCTGAATTATACTAAGTGGTTACCACATACACTAATCACGCGTCTCAAACTAGGGTATACTTAAGTGATATATCTAAATAATATTTAATGCTATAAATATAATTACAAAATTAATTTATAGAAAAGGACACAATTGGGGCCGTGTATCAGTGCATGTAAAAATACGTTCACTATTTCCCTCATTGTCCTTTGTCCGTCTAGCTGAGTAGTCCAATGTATCGAGCGCGTGTAAAAAGGGGCGCAACAAATAAAATTAAACGTATACAAATAACACGTATTTATAGTGAATGATAAATGATTAAATTGATAACAATCGCAAGCACATGCACACGCGAGGCCAACTTACTTCCCGCCATTTTTTGACAGTTGTTCGTCGCATCATGAAGCGCTGAGACGCATTTTCGCGCTCTTCCCATTTCACAGTATCGTATAAACTATGTACTAATAATAAATTGTCCCATAAATTAATTCAAGTGAAATGTAATCTATTTTATAAATTAGTGCATTGTGTTAGTGATAAAAGACATTTATGAACACTTCGAAACTGGGCTAGCTGCTTCTGATTAGATAAAATTAATTTTGATGTAATGATTTTATTAAAATATGTACTTAGATATTGTAGGTGAGTTTTTCAAATAAGATAGTATATACATATACATATGTAGGTATATACTGGATACAAAATCATTAATAAAGCTATAAGTAAAAAGTACAGTAAAAATAATAAATTTATAATCTTGACAGTGTTCAAGGTCTTTTAATTTCAACTAAATTGTAATTCTCGTACGTACCGACGTAAACTTTTCTATTTTATTCGTGAAATTATTTGCAAAACTTTAAATGCTAAGATAATCGTACAAAATTGGAAAACATAAACATAAATTAGTAGGTATTAGCTAGACATTACATTAACTATTTTAAAAATAAATGTACGGCTAAGTTAACAGGCGCCCAGGCGGCGCGGATGTCGCGTAGGCCTCTGTGACCGCCACAGAACTACCATCCATCAATGCCACAGAACGTCAGGTCATTTAGGGTATGTGGGTGTCATCTTCACTTGGTTGACGATGCTAATTACTGTCACTGTTTTTATCCATACTTAATGTTATTACTCCTAAACCAAATTGAATCTACAACACCAGAATGAAAGTAACTGTAGAATATGAGTTTTTGTATAATTTAGTTCGGAAAACTGGTAATAAACTGGTAACGAAAAGTGGTGCTCGTAGATGATAGTAGCAAAAGAGGTAAAATTGAAATCACTATCACGCACATTATGGAATAAGAAAACTCTCTCATTTTATTATATTACCCAGGGCCGTCTTAAGTCTATTCTGCGCCGGGGTGCGGGAGTGTATCCTAAGACAGTCAAACATCCTATTGTGTATCCTATGACAGTCAAATATCCTATTGTGTATGCTATGACAGTCAAATATCCTATTGTGTATCCTATGACAGTCAAATATCCTATTGTGTAATTGTTTACTATAGCGTTATATTTTTTCATTACCTTTAAAAGGTGGGCGCCCGGGGTGCACCGCACCCCTTGCACCCCCTGGTAAAGACGGCCCTGATATTACCTATTCCATCAAAATAAATATATAATGACATAAGGAAGGTCTCACCCCGTTACACCGCTCTACCTCATCCCAATCAATCCCATCTCATACTATCGAGAACAGAGTACCGTACCTATAAAGTTGCAGAGAACATGCCTCAACTCAATATACTCTTTACTTTTTGTTACTGTCCATTCCTCTTTCGTTTGTCTGTTTGTCTTCTTGACTAATGTTTGCACGTTGTTTGTTTTATTTTATTTATGAACAAAAATCCACAGCACAACGGGAATGTGAACATACATGTAATTAAATATTATCGTGGATTTTCATTCGTGACAGTATACACTTACCAACACGTCATAGATTTGTACCTGATATAGATCCATAGCTCCATCTGTACCTGAATATCTGAAATGTAAGTTTCAGTTTCGGGGTAACACTCATGATTTTAATCTCCGTTCTGATGAGAACCTCTCATTACATCATCTCTTGCCATATACTGACTTTATGTCCAACTCTTGTCGCTCAGTCTGTAAAACCCTGGAACGCGCTCTCCATTCACATTATGAAAGCTCCTAACAAACGTTCGTTCAAAAAGTTTCGTTCTCTCGATAACCTAATAATCTAATTTCTCCCACATCTCTCTACTTTAATCTTCTTTAATTTCTCTAGTCACCCAAGTCAAAGGCATTTTCCTCTTTGCTGTTCTATTCATATATACGAGGGCCACACTGAAACTTCTATAACATTTATTCCACTCCTCCGTTTTCCATTTTCAAATATGTATTGTAATTACTTTTTGAATATTGTTTATGTAAATGGTCAGTTCCGAAAATTTTCAGTGCGACATATATAGATATAAAAGTATATATTATTATCGCATATGTAAATATATACATATTTATATCTATCATTGTACTTGCTTTGCTATGTAGGTATATGTTTATATGCGTTACGTTTATTTTTTTTCTAATTTAGATTAGGTAGCTACTTATAATAGCTACTTTACAATGCTCTTAATTCTCTGTTTATTCAAAGCACCAAAGGTTGACTGCTAGAGAATGCCATAAAGCATTAAGTCTGCCTATTGTATATGTTGTCTGTGCAATTAAGTTTAAATAAATAAATGCATAGACTGCATCTATGCACCGGGAAGACCGTCAGCTCATGTGCTCGTTCTTTCTAAAAATCCTAGTCGATTTTGTATATATTTATTTACATAACACCCAATGTTTTAATAGTATAGCAAAAGTTATTAGCATTATGATGAATGAGTGAAGTAGACACTTCATCGTAACAACGCTGTGACAACACTCAGTTTAAAATAAATAAACCAAAATGTCAGTTAAATATAGTCTAATGCACCCCAAATAATACATCGGTAACGTGTACCATACGTCTCTTAATAAATAGAATCGCTCAGTTAATTTTAACTAATACATGTAACTAAATTTCTATAACAAATGTTACAGCATAATTTATAATAGAACTTTGTGATTTGTGAGAGTAGCAACGGCAAGTTAAATTTTAGGCTTTAGTATTGGGTTACCTACTTGTGAAATGTATCCTTCATTGCCACATAGCCATAACTCTTAACTTAGTACCCATATGTTGCGCCAGCGCATGGGCAAGCTCGTGTGACTGCCGCAGTATAAAATTACATATTTACACATATTTGTTACGATTGCTTCCGAACTATTCCGAGCTACTTTCTCTATAGCTCCTTCAACATGTACGATTATGAGCTTGGAACATATAAAAATTATACTTAAAAGTCAATTACTAAAGACCCTGACATTGGTGCACACAAAAAATATAATAGCTACGATCAACGATGTCGCGGATTGATGACTATTTATGTATATATTAGGTTTAGACGACTGTGTAATACCGTTCATTAGCGTAGAATTTAAAAGTTCGTTGAAACTTGCCACTGGTATTAAAATATACCGGAACTCTATTATAGTGTAGTAGATATGGTGCCGGTTATTGTGGTAAATATTCCTTATCAACTGATTACTAACTGCGCGTTATCAGATAACATTTTCAATGCAACGCACACCTAAAAAATACTTTTAATCTTTTTGGTGGCATAGTTCGACAATGGAGCTAGTTATTATAAAACGTTTCAAAGAGTTTGTTCCTAGACGGACAAACTAATGACAACTTATATGTTAACTAACAAACCAAAACGTATGAAAAGTTTTGTAGTGTATTTATTTATTTATTCTACATTACACAGAGTGTCAAAATGTGGGAGTTAATGCTATGAACCTCATGTCCGGTGACCCTTGAAAGGCCATTAGGGCCACAAGATCCGTTCCGAAAAAAAAAAATGCTTTGAAGCATTATCTCCCAGTCAATCTCTGTGGTGATGGCGCATGTAGCTGTATTATTCATTTATTTATATATGTTTGGTATTTGTATTTTTGCAGATGGAATTCCTTAAAATTATATAATAATAAAAAATACCTCTCACACGCCACATTTAATGCGTATCTTTAGCATGGGAAAATGCTGAAGAAATAATACAACATCACATTTTTCTTTAACATTCTTAGTAGGTACCTATGCAAATGGCTCTACAAATGTTCATATCTCTATCGTAAATGCATATTGTGTCGGTGCATACTAGGCTGTAAGATCCAAAGCCAGTTATCAAGGTGAACCACAAATATACTTATAGTATAAAAATAACCAAGATACCAAGTGACCAAAATAATATAAATAAACCGCGCATGACAAAAGTACAAGTTCTGTACATCGGTGTTCTTGTCGCATTTATATACTATTTTTTGACTTTGTCTTTGTCGGGGGGAAAAATAGCTAGCTAGCCCAGTTACAGTTAAGTAGATACATATTTAAATTAGAAATGTACTTAAAGTCAATGATGAAGTTATTGCACACAATTGTTATCATGTCTTATAAATAACGATTGTATTTAGGTTAAATGTTATTATTTATTAGATGCTCTGTGTGTTTCATTGTGAAAGGTCCATTTTATGTTAGTGCATAACGCGTATTCAGTGTATTAAATTCATATATTTAGTTCATGTGCGAGTAACAAGGGATGTGATGTGACAGTGTTATGAGTGTAAAATAGTGATGGGTATAGCAACATAGACGTGTGATGCATTTTTCAAAACGTGTTTATGACAGTGAATAAGACGTAGTGTGCCCGGCGTGCCACGAGATGGCATCGCAGTCACCGTTGCTGGGGCAACGCAAAATCATGTGGGTTGTAGAAGTGGGTGAACCGCCGGCTTATAGTTTTGCACCCTATGAAAAACATTTGAATCACAGCAAATGTAAGTTATCTAAGTAATCTATAACAAAGCGCCGATCTGTGTCACTGCAACCTATTATTATATAATAGGTACACTTGTAGTATGAAATCCTTATTTGTACACCACAGAATAGTCAAAAATAAATGTTCCGATAGATAAATTTTAAATAACTGATGAAGTGATTATGTTGTTAAATAGTTACGTTATTGTTAATTATATTTATCAAACCAGTCTTCATTTATAAATTAAATTAACGTCCAATGTTTCTTCGATAAATAACTTCAGTTATTTTGAAGAATAGCATGTTTGTATAAAAATTCTCATGCGTTGATGAACCTGCACTTGGACTTTATGAGGACTGCAAGTGATTTCAAAATACTTGACAGAAATTCATAATGGAGATGCTATGCAAATGGTCCCGAGTTCGATTCCCAGTTCTCAAATAAAAACTGTGTGTGCCTGCAAAAATGTGATTTTAAACATTTTTACAGGTAAACAATAAATTATTTCACAAACAGTATTAACAGAAATGATACCGTACATTGATTTTTTTTTATTATCCATAATTCGAGTATTAATCATTAAAAAAATAAGAGGTTTGTGTTCAGCAATAAGACGTGTATATCTTTCTTTAAATCTTTCGCACTGTAAAAAGAATGTAAATAAATCCAATATCCAATAAGTGTAAATAAAGTCAATATGTAATTATATCAATTAATTTTGAATTAGTTGATGATATTTTTAGTGTAGGTACCTATTTTATTTTATATAATGAAAAACGTTAAAATATTGTAATTGGTCATCTGTAGACTTAACCTCTACGAGACGTAGTTCACGTAGGTAAATAGTAGTCGACGTGGAGTATTTACAATTTTGAAGACAATCGACTAAGCCATTCCAATAATGGCATAATGTGAATAGTGGCAATCCAGAATAATGCAATGTCTAAAACATTTCTAAAGTCACTCCACTTAGAACGATTTCAAATTTTGCGACGCCAGTAGTTTCCCGCACCACGCGTGCAGTCGATTGGCTTGTGTAATGGCCTCGTGTGAACGTGTGGACTTAACTAGTAAGTAATCCACTGGGCGATTGCCCAACGCACGTGTTCATGTTTTTCTTCAGGGCCTTCTGCTTATTAAAATGCCTCTTAAAATGAGACTTAATTGACTCAGTGTACATCTTCTGGCTATCCATGGTCTAGTCCACCATTTTCTTTTATAAGTTAATTCTTCCTCTATTACGTTGAGCATTTCCATTTGCATTAAAATTCAGGCATTTTTTAAATTAGCTCTCGCTATTCATTTTGCTAAAAGCGATTGTAGTGTCCGTATACAACCATATAAACTGGCTAATACTGGCGTACCTACTTGTAAACGATATATTTCATTTTTCTTTGGCATGTCTTAGTTAAGTCGATTGTCTTAATAATAATTGGCCTTGTGTAAATGGCCCATTAGAGCAAGTATCGGCCAATCTATGCGGCCAATCGAGCGTTAGTACAAAATATATAAAATCTTTTGCATCTCGCTAAGAACTTATTCAATAAATGCCTAGGTAGAGCCAACGGCCAATATAGGTAATGTTGTAAAACAAATCTATTTATTCGGTTAAGCTAGAAAATAACATGTCGCATGTCGATTTTTATCTCTGTTCAGGCTTTGTGCTGAAGACTAGATAATGGGTTTAATTCGACATCCAAAAAAGGAAATCTGTGTTCAGCAGTAGGAGATATTGTAACAGTTTTTAATTTTTAATTATCATCTATTAAGAAATATAAATTACAACTTCATTAATTTTTTATTATACGTGACGGTATATAAAATACATTTATCTAACTTTTATTGTATTGCGATAAATTGATAAGATAACACTGCATTTTATTATATTTTGCATAGGTGCTAAATTATTACAACATTTGTTACATACACTTAGCTCATGTAGTACATAACTGAATATAAAAAAGAGTAAGACTATCAAAAAAATATGACTGTAATTTAATTAGGGATTTTTTTTCTGTAGCTTGGCAACACAGTTAAATAAAAAGAACTTCACGTATGTCTTGCTTGGAATGGATTATGATATGAAGGAACGAAACGCTTGAAACGAAACGCAACTTATATCACTTGGCATCGTTGTGTGGTGTTAGTGTCCGTGTCGTGTTTCTATTGCTGTCCCGCTTGTCACTTCGTAATTTCGATATTATCGCTTCAGATAAAGTTTTTCCACTTTTATAGTTTTATATCGCTGTATTTTGTGTTATTTCTCTTGAGTTAAGAAAAAGTGTCAGAGATATAAAGTGAAAGTGCACGTCTTGCGCTCGGTAGGTCACTGTCAATTTTGTGTTTTGAAAAGTTTGGACGAAGTTTCCTCTGGGAGTGGCGGTGTGTGTGTGCTATCATGTCTCAAAACTTTTTATTATTATCACATAAGCTTGAGTGAAAAGCGATCGTCGATAAGTGATAACAGTTCGAGAAAATGGAGTCAAGTTTCGTGGGTAAGTTTAGGATTCGAGCGAGTGCGGCGGCGACCGCGCTAACTTACTCAAGTAAGACCTTGAGACTGCGAGATGTAATCATAAGTGATGCAACTGCCTCAAAGTAATTTACTACATAAAAATCTGTGTCCGAAAGGCAGTTTGGGCATGCGACGAGTTTATCTTATCTTACGTTGTGTACATAATGTTGATAACGTTGAATTAACAACTTTCCCAAACTATTGTCTTATAAAGAATGTGTTCTCACGCTTTTAAAAACTTGGTAGGTTGTAGTTTTGTAGCTGGTTCTGAGAGAGGCAACAGTGGAGAGACATGCTGATCAATGCTATCATGGTGCTATATGACATAATAAAATAGCGAAAAAGTTGTATAGGAAAGTGAAAAACATCAATAATTATTAAAAGCATCACTATAACCAATGATCATAGTTATGTAGTGTCATTTATACAACCCCGAACACCTGAATTGAGCCACCCTGCATTTTCAGTTTGCGAGGGCTTAAATGTTAAAAAAAATGTTTAATCGATCAAAAAGTTTTATGCAGTTTTTAAGCTGGCATACTAACCATCAATGCAGTATGCCATTATTCCAAATTCAAATTCTGAGTACCTACTGAAAAAATTAGTATAAGTGTAACAATTGTTTCTCATGGAGAAGACTTGTATTGGACTAAAACTGAATTAACTACCTAAAATACTTTTTTTTATGGATGAAGGCAGCAGATGAGCATACAGTCCACCTGATTGTATTGTTTATTCAGTAACATATATTGCCTCCAAGAGTGTTTACGATGGCCAATATGTGGCATTTGGTATGGAATGAATCAACATCACTACATAGTGATGTTGATTCATTCATATGACATGTTGTGAAATGTTCTCCCATTCATCCTCCATGGCAGTTTTCAGCTCCTGCAAGGTCTGTGGAGCTGGGTGGTGAGCTCAAACATGATTCTTTAGCTCATCCCATAAATGCTCTATGGGATTCATATTTGGGCTTCTTGCTGCTATTCCATGACTGTGATACGGATGTTATGATGTTATTCCCTGAGATGATTCCTGCAGTGTGCGCTCTTGCATTATCATGCATAAAAATGAAAGCTTGGCCAACAAACCCAGCATATGGCATCACATGTATCTCTAGGCATTGACAAATTTAACAGTCACCATTAAAGTGGTAGCAGCCATGGTCCTATCACAACTTGAAGTCCAGTCGATGATCTTCGGGAAGTCAGATTTTTCTGTTACTCACAGGAACATATATAAAGTTTCCTGCCTATCATATAGGAACCGAGAGAACAATTATGTAAGTGAGTTAGTAGTAATTGAGCAAGAAGAAGAAGTAATTGAGCCTGTGTCTGTTTCATTACTGGATGTAGGCCTCTCCTAAGCTGCTCTATCGGTTGCCTTCCCCATCCAGCCGCCACCTGCTATCCTCTTCAGATCATGGCCCCATCTAGCCGGGAGATGACCAACATTACATTTACCAGCACAGGGCCATTTACCAACACTTGTTTGCTCCAACGGTCATCAGTAGTACAACATACATGACATAATTGAGCTTTATATTATTATAAATAAATATAAATCTGATTATTAAGAGACTTCTCAAAAAAATTGATATGTTAAATGATGGCCAAAATTGCCTTCTTTCAATTATTCACCCAAGTAAGATTATTTTCGGAAATTAAAAATAATCAAAGAGAATAAGCAATTGTTATTCTTTTTGTTATATCCAAAACTCTCAAGTTTCTATCAACAAAACTTTTCCCAAATTTTTGTTGAGAATTTTACCAAAAATTTTATATTTTTTTTAATGTCATCAAAATACACTTCTGCCTTTTTCCTAAGGGGGGCAGTTTAGTTGCTGCAGGTTCCTAGTATTTAAAATGCTAAGTAGTTAAAATGCAGAGACAATGAGTAATTGTGTCACTCCTACACATAAAAGGGACATGATTACAATTCATAGGATCTTTGATTGCTGTCACACCAATTAATAGGCAATGGGGTCTGAAGCATATAACAAAGGTATCTTTAATTTCTAATCCATGTTTCAGCATGGATTACACTAGCCCCAATTCCGACCTGATTTACTAAATAAAATGTGTACAAAACATGAAAGTTTAAAAAGTTCATTAATAGTTAATGTTGCATTAACAGATATTTTGCTATTTTATTCATATGTAAAAATATATAGTGGCGATAGCCTACCCCTAGGATACCCCTATCTAATCTTAACTCTCAAAATCAACAAGTTGTGAGTTCAAATCCTCAGCCCATACTACTAAGTTTCTACTTAAGTATGGATTTTTTTTAAATATCACTATAGCTCACATGTTCCAGGATCCAGGAAGAAATCCATACTAGGATATGACTTTAAATTGAAATTGATTGTATTATATTATTTTCGAACGTGAGAACAATTTAGCAACCTTTTAATCAAAATAATGACACTGAACAAAAAGCTACAATATTTACAAATGTAAATATTTTATCATTTACCAAGTTATTTTAAAGGAACAACTTCTTAAACCGAAAAAGTGACACTGTCTTCACAAAATTTATACTAACATGGTCAAGCTCTGAGTCACTATTGAGAAAATGTCGGTATACCCCACAGATTTAGTATTTTTGGTGTACCCCTCAATCTACTGACAAAATGTACTAAACTGCATAACAACACAAGGATTCTTACTATGTTCACAATAGTTTTTGAAAAATGTGTAAAATGGAGTCGAAATCAATATTTTTCATACCGTGACTGTATTGTTTTCAGTGTGCGATATCTGGAAAAGTAGGACCAACAATAAGGTCAGACAATGTCACAAATGTCAAAGGAAAGTCCAACAATCACATTGGTAAAACTGACAAAAATTGGGTCATCAATTTGTAATAGTAATTAATTTAAGTATAAGTTAAGTATATATATTTATAAAATTAATCCTAGCTTGGTGGTGACCGAAAATATCACGGGGAAACCCCCATGCCCAAGAATATTTAAAAAAAAATATATTTTGCACTGGACTCATGTGGTGTATTATAGTCTGAAACCCCCTAGTGATTCACTAGGAGAAGCCCGTGCCCTGCTGGGAGACGTTATGAACCAATATCAATGTTTACAAAAATTGTAAGCTGCAGTAGAATCCTGTAACAATGCTAAAATAACGTATTGTACAAGGTGTGTGGTGCATAAGTGCATGTTAAGTATCTGTCATGCACCAATTGTGTTGAAGAAAGCTGCCGAGTATGAAATCTTAGAGGGGTCACTCTTCCAGCAGATCATGTTATACCTTCACAACTGGTTTATTTACCAGCACATATATTGCTACATATATAATTCTTGTTATGTTCATTATTCTTCATAAATAATAATTAATGCTCAATTTTTCATAATTGTACATAATAATTATAAGCATTGAACACCATTGCTTGGTTGTTACGACCTGCTACAGATCGAAGTGAGATGTATGAGGTCGCTTAAAAGTGTTCACACGGTTGGGAGTCGCGATGTCGCGCGACCTAGAAGCCAGCCGCCTGTGGCCGTAGTTCTTCACTCTATAATCACGGGAGCATTTTTTAAATGTATGACGTATGACAGTAGAACGGTCTCTTTGGTTTTATCATTTGGTTGTGGTAGGACACGAGTCTTAAGCCGCTTAAGCAACTAGTCGCGCCGCGTCTTTAGTTGGTCGTGTGGTCAGCCACCGGCTAGCGGCTGTGGCTGATTGCGGTTGGCTCTTCGCTTGTACGACCGGCTGTCTAGCCGCGCGACTGCGATGTTGTGTAAATATTTTTCTTTCAAGTAATTTCTCGCCTGCGTTATCAAGGTAACGCCGTGTGTCTGACACCTAATAGATTCTCGCATATTATCCCAATGTCGGCGAGACACCGTTAGACAAGCTAAGGGCAAGAATGTGGAGAGGTGGTACAGTGTACACTCGCCTCGCCTCAGATGTTCTCGCCGAAAGTGTACCAGCATAGATGTTTTGGCGACGGAGTTGACTTCACTTGAAAGAGTTATAACTGCAGCTACAACCAGATTTATATGTTTCTGCAGAGGGGTAAGGAAACTAGTTGTCTAGTGAAATGAAGTTTCTTTATCTTTCTAAAGCTTAATGCGGGGTGCCATTAGTGTGAGATGCGATTTCGCCTGCGTTAACATAAGTTTGTCGTACATAGGGAGTAAATTAACCTAGGGAAGAGTGCAAAGAAACATTGCTATGAAAGCTTCACCAGAATCAGTTGCTTCGGAGGTTATCTCAAAAACAAATAAATAAATGAATAAATAGTCAACAAATGTATCCAAGACAGAAGATAGCGATACTACCAAATGAGGTTCTACTTCATAAAAATAAAAATGAAGAATGATCCTTATTGAGGTTAGACGGTTGTACTTCATGGGATATTTAGTTACAAAAATTTTATTTTATCTGTTCATCGCAAAAGGGTGATTCCCGAGATATGGCACCGCTGTTCTTGCATAATAATAGTAGTTCCAGATTAGTTCCTTTGTTAATTGTCCTAATTTTTTAATTGAAAGCGGTAACAACGACAGTAGATATGGACAGATGAGATAGGTAGGTATCTACCTGCCTATAATATAAGCGAAGCATTCTCTTCTCAAATCATATTTTACAACTCTTTTCATTACCTATTTACACATGTTTACTGTTCAAGATACGGTAAATAATGAACATCTAAATTTGAGGTTACACGCCAGTATAGTGCTTAAGTCTACCGGCAGGCTCTAGTATAGATCTAGAATTTAGAAGGTTACCCATAGTTGCTTGGCTGATTTATGTTCAGCAAAACAATTTACTGGGAAGTACCAGTTAAACGAATTTCGTGTTTTGAGTGCACTTAAAACAAAGTTTGCGTGCAATCAAATTTTATCGACCAAATTCATTGGCTCAGCAATGTAACTACCAAACTTTATAAACTGACGGAGTTGCCGAGAAAGTTTTATTAGAATTTGTTAAGTAATTCTCAAATGACACTATAATTCAAGCTAAACGTTACAATGCAGCACTTTTTTAAAGTCCCTATAAACATGAAAGGGTTAACGAAGTTATTAAAGCTACGAGTAGCGACACACACACTTGTGTTGTGTCACCGTTATCGACGGGACCCGTATCATAAATCTCTATTTAGTATGTCTTCTCACTGCTAGGCTAAATTTGCCTAACTGTATGAAACATATTTTATTGAAAGGTACTCGTAACGAATTATTTTATTGAATGTATGATTTAACAAACGTCTAACAAAGTAGAGGCATAGAGATCAGGTTGAGATGTCACAATCATTAAAGTAGGTGTCGTTTATGACTGCTTTTATGGCGGTTGTGGCATAAGGTCGCATGTAGTGAAGCCCGGCGATTTTAACTAATAGAGTAAAAACAGTTATGAATTTTACATAATCTTGAGCATATTTTTAATCGTTAAAATACATATTCGTGAAGAACTAGTGTCGAAAACAATAGCTGATAAACGGGCTGTCGTGAACTTGTGACACCGGCTCTGTGTGAGGGTGTGTGTATGCGACAATTGCTCAATGATGTCATGACATTAATTTCTTCAATGACTAACATCCAAATGAGCAGCAAAGTGTTTAGTGCCATTAGACGGTAGGCGGTAAAACGCGACATGCGTGAGAACCACAGCCTAGATCTGTGGCTAATAAGTAATGTTCCCAAGATAGCTCGTGTTAACGACTTCGTACAACTATGTTCAGCAAAACAATTGAGTCTAGAAACATCGAGCTTAACAAATTAACAATTCCACGAATGTAATACACGATTGTATAAATAGGAGCACTTGTTCACAGCCGAATATATGTCAGCGTTCTATCGATTACAATACAAACTTAATACAGAGCGGCTATTCAACTAGTCCTCTACTCACGTGAATGACCTCAAGCTATTAGACAGCCAACAATCTATGTGCGATCTCCGATCAGTCACCTGCGATAGTGCATATAAACAAAATGACAAATTATTATGCATAGAAGCCGGTGTGACATCCTCCGTCCGCATGTTTTGTACTTTGTACGCACGTAAGCACGTACGCAGCTTCACTGTCTCCTAGTAAACGAGTAGTTTCTTCCGTGAACAGATTCCTTAAAGGGTTCAAGTTTCCTGCGGAATTACATAACTTGCAAGTTGAATACAATGATTCGTATAGAATACCCATTAGTAACCTTACAAAGGCTTTGGTTCGTAATTAGATGCAGTTTTGACGCGGTTTTAATGCGTTGCGAGTTGCGGGCTTTACGAATGTGTGGGCGATTATAATAAAACAATGATATAGCTTATCTAGTGTCGTTCTTGGCAAGGCCATTGACTCAAAATACTTTTTACTTGCGGTCCTAATTTTTCTTATAAATATACTTTATACTTGCGGTCCTAATATTTCTTATAAATATTATTTATTTCTTTTAACTTAAGAGTAAAGTATATTAAAAATTGTACTTTAGGGATTCAAGAATTATTTTATTATGACATATATGAGTGTTATGGACTCATGACGGCTTTTATTTGATCGATTTGGAGATAAAAATAATGCACTTTTAAAGGTAGATTATTTGACATTATTTTACAGCGATTGGATTTGTTACGGAGAACTTTATAGATTCGCACCACACAGTTGCAACACAGAATTACCGATGGCCGATGGGGCAGAAGGGTTCTCGAATGGAGACCACGTACCGGCGGACGAAGCCGAGGACGTCCATCTGCTAGATGGACAGACGACCTCATAAAAGTTGCGGGCACCCGCTGGATGCAGGTCGCTGCCGATAGGTCTAAATGGCGGACAATGGGGGAGGCCTATGTCCAGCAGTGGACTTCCAAGGGCTGAGAAGAAAAAGAAGAAGAAGAGACTGATTTCCAAAACGTGCGAAATAAGCTATTTTATTACAATCCAATTACGGTGCATATTCATATTATAGAAAGATAATTACCCTTACCACCCAAAATTTCTTGGAAGAAATCTCTTTAGCGATAAGGCCGCCGGTTGTACTTTCAATTACTTGTATTTTGTATTTCGTTGTATGTTTTTGGTGTGCAATAAAGTATATCTATCTAAAGAGATGTGCAGCACACAATTTGCTGACGTGACAACTGACAAATGAATAGCGCAGCGCCAGTTTAGCAAAGAGAAATTTGTGTTCGGAGGTAATTGGCGTCGCAACAGACGGAATGTTCTGTCTTCGCGTATCTCATCCGCTCCGTGGTTTTACTTACACTATCACACCATATACCTAATAGCAACGTCTCGCTCGCTGACTTTGTAAATACCAGATGATCGCTCATTTTCTTGCTGATTTCTAACTAATATCTAATAGTTGTCTTGAGTTCTCTTGCAAGTTAGGAAAAGTGTAGGTATTTACTATATAATGTTTGTTTATATTTGATTACGTATGTCGTATGTTGAACTTTCTTTTCGCTTTATTGAAACAAATTACTACTGTGTCAATGATCGCCCACGCATTGTTTTGGGCCGCCCCCGCACCCGTCGCACTTGTATCAATACGCTCAGAGCGAGACGGAGAACCTCGACCATCACTCTCCATAAAATTATAGCCACTCTTTTGCTGATAGTAATGTGGACCAATCAATGGATAAATCATAGAACTTTTGTTTGAGATCGAAGTTCCGAACTCAATCGAAGTTTGAGGACCCGTCCAACGGACATGTTTACATTATTATACTTCATTCGACCGACAATATGTTTACGTTATGTCACGTTATCATCGCCGAAGACGCAGGCGCAGGCGGCGCTAAACAACATACGCTAAATTAAAAAACAAACGAGGGCTAGATTTTATATCAACGCATACTTACCTACTGGTCAATAAAATAAGAACTTCACAGAGTCATACAGTTCTGCGAATACGAAGTATTCTTCAAATATTTATAAAATTAGATATCTTTTAAATTGGTAGGTAGTGTCAATCATTTTCTTTTATCAGGTGGCCCGAAAGTACAATAGTAAGTACACAATTGCAAATTTTGTTGATCGTCATTCGATGACAGGCAATTAACTCCTTGGCATGAAATTTCATAAAAATGAAATATTCTTAAAAAGTTCATGAAATATTCTCATTGTCTATTCTATGAATAAAAGATACCTCATTTGTTGGTAAATTATTGCTGGAGAACGTTTGCAATAAATGCGTGAACGTTCCGCTCAGTAATTTTGCTTATATCATAAAAAAAAAATTGCAATGGCGGAATCGCACGATGACGCCGAATACCTCGCTCGGAGTAGCAATGTAGCGATATAAGACCATTAGAACGATTTTGTAGGCGTTTGAATGCATTTGCGGTTTAGAGAAAATGCATTTCATGTATTCTTAGTAATTGGTCCTTTACTTCTTGGACTTGGACTGGTAATTGGACTGGTGTCCTTTACTTCTTGATTTAGGTACAAACTCCTGGAAGTAAGAGGGTAGGCGCGAAAGACTGTTGAGGAAGTTATATCTCTTGAAGGTTATACTGGTATGGGGAAGACTTGCAGCATGGATAAGAGACTGTTCATATAAATATATTGTTGTGCTTCTGATAGATACGGGAACACAAATGATAAACGTAACTTAGGTTTTGACGTGCTTTATTGCGACTGCGGGCGCGGAGAACAACTGCGCTTGCGTTTGAGGGTCGATGTGTATATATGGTTGACATCTACCTTACTTGATATTAATACATATCAGGTTCAAGCTGTTCAAGTCTAGAAACTCTGTTTCTAGTAAATAGGCAGCAAGGAAATGTAGTCACGGAGTACGTACGTACTGCATACACCGTGCATTCGTTTACAAGGAAATGTTCCATATTTTTACATGTAAATGTGCGAAGTGTTAAAGACTTGACCTTGACACGTACTCGTCACTCGTCGCGCCGCTTAATCTTAGAATTTAACAATTTATTTACTTGTTCCATTACATTATTCCTCTCAGAGCGCCGGTAGATTACGAACGCCGCGCGCCGGCGCTCCGCAGCCCGGCACGACATCACCCACCGCACAAACGTCATTTGCATACTTAACTGATTGAGTATGTTTTATTTATAACTACTTATATGATAAAGTATTACGATGTAGAACTATTCTGTCATAGGTTGGTACGTAGGTGACTTTACAGTATACAAGTCTTGAGATACTCAAAATTTAAAAATGGAACACATTTGCATTATAAGTAGGTATCTATTTTAATAGTAAATTTAATGAAAATAGAACACAAATAGCCATCAACTCTAAATTAAAAAATATTAAAGAGCTAAAAGCAAATATAAAAGAAATCCATCTGATGTTGATTTGGCTCGCTATAGGTAAGTCACTGCGTAATCGCTGCTGCACAATGATTAGCTAAGCGGCGTCATATTCTGGAAACTAATCCGGAACAGATCTTCACTTACTATTTTTAAAAACCGATTAAAACAGCACTCTTTGTCAATTTCCTAAATAGTCCGCATTGTATAGCTATAATATGTATTAAATATATATTATAGTATAATATGTATTACATATTATATATAATATTTATTATTCAGGTAAACTTGAACTTCGAATCGCACGCCTTTTTACGATTGTCAATTGTTCTGTCAGCCATATTTGGTACTTTGTTAATTGAAACATTCATATTTTTGAAAATGCCGCGTTAGTTTGGAAGAACGTTTATTAATTAATATTGAAATTTGAAGAACGTGTAACCAGTTAAAATGGAGAAATTTTTAAAGTAACAATTCGCAAGTTACGTGATCATTTTGGTGAGCACAATCGACAGTCACGGCCCACTATTGAAAATTTAGTCCGGAAATTCGAGCTTCCAATGCATCCCCAAAAAGTGACAGTTTGGTGGGTAGGAGGGACCATCGGACCATACTTTTTGAAGATCAGGAAGGTGCTTCGGTGACTGAATGGCGATAGTTATGGTGGCGTGTTGACAAACTTTTTTTGAATGAAAATTGTATGAAATGGACATAACTGACATGTGGTTTCAGCAGGATAGTGCCACTTGTCACATTACACGCGAAACAATGACGTTGTTACAAATCAAGTTCCCAGGTCGTGTCCTCTCTCGTTTTGGAGACCAAAACTGGCCGCCAAGAAGTTGTAACTTAACTACCTTAGATTTCTTTCTGTGGCTTTTTTTGAAAAGCAAGGTCTATACAAACCATCCTGAGACTATTGAAGAACTCAAAGACGAAATTGAACCCCATATTACCGAAATCCTGCGGTCTTTCCACGAAAAAGTATTCCGAAATTTCGTCAAAAGACTCGTGAAAGACTCCATGCCTGCCAATGAAGTTGCGGTGGTCATTGACCGACATTTTATTTCACGTGTAATGTTAATAATTGATCTGTTTATGTAAATAAAAATTTCTACGACATTCATTAAAATATGGTTCTTTTCCATTTATTCAAAATTCAAGTTCTTGTTGAGACATCCTTTGTATGTATTGTATATAAATATATATTTATGTATTTTCCTAATATTATTGTACTATTTTCCAAACATTGTATATATTGTGTATACAAATTTTCCGTCCGCATGACGCTCCCTGCCTTTTTGTCTTGAACTGTATTTCACTTTCTCAGGTCTGCTGGAAGAAATCTCCGCAGGAGATAAGCTTGCCTTTTATACATCTTTTCTTTTTCTTCGTTTTTATTTGTTTTATGTTATGTGTTTACAATACAATAAATTGTTAAATAAATAAAATAAACATTTGTTTTCTTGACTGCACCTCCTGGGCTTGTTTGCAACTATGCAGCTAAAACATGAACATTTGCGTGCTATTAGAATTATATTAGTGCTATTAGAGTGCTATTCGGCCCTTAGATCTCTAGGTCTAACAAGGTTATAGATTCATCTAGCCACTGCCAGTGACTTCCACCTGATCGGAGTGAGTCCCATGCTACGCTACGCTACGCGTGTCTCCATTCGAGGACTCGTCTACCCCATCGGTTATCGGTCCTGCGACAGATTTGACCTGTCTACTGCCACTTCAGCTTGCTGATTCTTTGAGCTGTTTCGACAACTTTAGTTCTTCGTCGAGTTTACAAATTTTGTCCAGCAGAAAGATTCAGAGCATAGCTTTTTCATCGCTCGCTGAACGACTTTGAATTTGTGAATCAGACGTACCGTCAGAGACCACGTTCTATAGTTTGATAAACATAAATATGTTTATTTCTTATAGGAAACAATTCCACATTTTCTTAACTAGATCCGAAGGAACAATGTGCGGTAATTTATACTCGCGATATCAAGGTCACTTTGTGACACCGTGAAAGGTAAATCTAAACAAATCGATGATAAAAATTGTTGAAGCGTATCTGAACGGGACGTGTGCAATTTGCCCATACATATCCCATATATTTGCCATCAGTTTCTGATGGAACTGCCGTAATTAATGTTTACTGTTTTTAAACAAATTATCAGTTATTCCATTCCTGATTATGGAACATTTATCTTAAATTCATTTGTAATTGATATGATAGCGGACATATATAAGTATGTTTTGTGTTTGTATGTGATCAGTTACATAGTGCTTGTTCAGTTGTCCCAATTAGGCGACCGCTGGTTGTGTCGTGTGATGTTAACGTTGCTGAAGATTTGGGAAGCGCTTGCGTACTCTATAACTGATAACACCAACATTTCTATAGGTAATTCATTCAATTATTTTATATGATTTTGTTTCGTGGTTTTTAGGAAAAAAGATTAGCTCATGAAATTATTGACTAATGCAACATGTTGTTACTATTTTAAAAGCTAAAAAATAAATTCCCACTAAATTTTTTACTTGTAAATGACAAAGAAATTGATGTAATTGTCGAACGTCGAGTAAAATGAAAAGGGTAAATATATTCTTCTAACATCGCTTAATAAATGAATCAAAATATAATTGTGGAAATTTAGAAAGACCAACAACATGGATCCCACTAATATCATAACGAATGTTTGCATGTTTGTTACTCGGTCTCGCCGAAACGGCTGAACCAATTTCTTTGAAACTTGGGAAATAGGTAGATTGTAATCCGGATTAACACATAGGCTATTATTTATGTAGACCACGCAAACGAAGTCGCGGGTAAACACTAGTTAATTACATACTTGGGAGTTCGTTGTACCACGATCTTGCAGTCGACAGTAGAAGATTAATTTTTAATCTACTAGAAACATTTCTTTTAGTGTTTTCCATTTTAGTATGGGGAATCCTTTTTTGAATCGAAATAATGTTTTTAGCATGTGAGTCAGTATACAAATTTAGGTAAGGTGATGTCATTAGGCTCCTTACGGAACCACGCACTTCTGTTCAATTCTTACCAACTAAAATAAAAATGCTGAGCTTCGGTCTTTCTTTCAACAGCTGTTCTATTTCATGTTAACTACGTTTTTTTATCGCACCTGGCGTCATAGTCGTGCGGTTCATCCGCACTACTTGACAGTGGCGCTAAGGACAGGGCTGTCATCTACCGCACCGTACCGCGAACTTGAAAGTTGTGCAATGAATTACCAGCTGAGGTTTTTCCGCCATTGTAGTACATGGGGCTCTTTAAGAAAGTTGTGAATGTGGGTACTGCAAGATCGGCAGCGCACCTGCATATCCCCTGGTGTTGTAAAACAACAATGTAAGAAAGCTTAAGTAAACAAATAAATATGCCATACAAAGTACCATCATCGTGTCTCTTCACTGCTGGACATGGCCTCTCCCAAGGCTCTCCACAACGCAAAATCTTCCGCTCTTTACATATAACCGAATTCAATAAATAAAATGTTTTTAACTTATAACATGTTTCGTTACAGATGAGCGGGAGGACGTGCAAAAGAAAACATTCGCGAAATGGATCAACTCTCAGCTTGTAAAGGTATTTATAAAAACAATTATTTATAGGTGACAGTTAATTAATATAAGTTGTTGTAGGACATGTGTACATTAGAGTTATGTTCTTATACAAATTCGTACATTTATATTATTAGTAAATAATATCATTATAACACATTTACCGTAACACTTCTATTGTTACCAGAACGACAAGCCGCTAGTGGAAGACTTATTCCTGGACCTGCGGGACGGCGAGATTCTGCTGTCGCTGCTCGAGATTCTCACCGCCCAGCAATATGTGAGCACATCTTGCATAACATTCTATAAACAATAAAAACGAGATGCGATCCATGTAGAACGCGCGACCACGAGTCCGAAGTGCAATGGCGTGTAGTGGCAAGACCACAGATGACTTATAATATAATAGCTTAATAAGGAGCAAATGTACTTTAAATCTAATTAATGCGACGAATTTATTGAAATGGTAAAATGGACCTTAATCGAACTGAGCCCCAGGCCAGGCTAAGGGTTATCGAGCTATAATCCACCGCCCGGGCCCAGAACGGATTGGTGGATTTGCACGCACCGTTTTTTTTAGTTCTTGGAAGTGCGAGTTTCCTCTGGATATTTTCCTTCACCACCGAACTAATGATAATATAAAAATCCGTAGGTACTTAAGTACAAACTTAGTGGTACAAGCTGGGGTTTGACTTACAAATTCGCGGATGAGAGTCCAGAATAGATTGTCCAATTTGTCCAAAATATAAGCAACCATGATAGCCCGAGGTAACCTTGAATTAAATAGTGAGGTGAAAATTGTTTACATATCCATAATTTGATTCATCGAGAGAACAGGTTTGTCCTAGATTTAAAGCTAAATGTCATGTTTGTTGATATTTTGGACAAATTGAATTGGAATGGAATATAGGCGATCCCCGCTGTAGTAAGTAGTCTTGACACTAGATAAAAAGTAGTTGCAGTATGTAAGTAAGTATGTATGTGTATAAGGATAGTTTTTGATCGACTAGAAAATGTCAGGGGCAATATCAAGGGCCGCGACTCGCCCACGCTCGCGTAGATATGTAGTAGTGAAATGTAGACATGCGAAAGAATGAAGGTGATATATCGTATTTTAAAAATAAACACTACATATACTTTGTTACAGTTTTATGATTTATTACTTTACATTTACTTTCATCGACGCTACAACCCGTTTTGGGTCCTGCCCTCCTCCACAATCCTCCATTTGTTTCTATCTCTGGCCTCTCTACCAGGATATTATTCGCCTTATACTCCTCAGATCCTCTACAGACTCGATCCATCTCTTTCGCGGTCTGCCTCGTGACCTCTTTCGTTGATCTCTCCTGTCATGATTATTGGTGCTCTTTTTGTGATTTGCAGAACTTGATTAGCGTTTCCCTGTATCGATTTCGTGACTCATTCTCGCGCGATAAGTTCCAGTTTCCTCTCTCACAGGACCAAATATCTTACGCAGCACTTTTCTCTCGAAAACAGCCAGCTTTTGCTTCTCTGCAGACGCCAGACACTAGGTTTCGCAGGCATGAATTACAACTGGACGAATTATAGTTTTTTTAGAGCGCAATTTTTGTTTTTTTATTCAAAACCTTGGAGTTTTTTGCACGAGTAAAAACATTTGTTGCTCGCAATAATTCGCGCTCTTACTTCCTCGTTGGCGATTATCTTCCCATTTTCATCACGGCAAATATTGGTTCTGGACTGGTAACCTCTGCGAAAGTTGCTAACGCGCTTGTAAAAAGATCTTACCAGATTTCTTTCCCTTAAGCCTTCCATCTCTTCCAGTCTTCTATGTTCTATTTGTTTCTTCTTTCTTTTGACTAGTTTTAGAGCAACATCCCTCAATCTCTTGTACACCTCTTCATTCTCTTGACTGTTATTCTGGAGATATCTAAGTCGAGCTTCATTTTTCTGTTCTACAGCCTCTGCACATTCCACATCGTGTCCCCCGCGTCTCTTTTTCTTTCTCCTATTATATTCTTTGTAGCAGCTAAAATCACCTGTTTATAGTTCTGCCACTCTTTGTCTATGTGCTTAGTTGCAGTCTGGTGTGCTTAGTTGCAGCTCCTTAGCTATTTCGTATTTGAATTTCAAGCACAGTTCTTCGTCTTTTAGCTTTTCGTACTCCATTTAACGTTTTTACATCCTTTACTTGTCTGAGCTATAGACGTTCTTTGTTTCATCTGCGCCATTACTCAGTAATTGTCCGAGTTACAATTAAATATGATCTTACGTCTATCCTAGACGTAAGATTGTATTGACATTCTTCTTTTACAAGACAAAAGATTTATCCATTATCATTGCAGCTATCATGGAGAGAATGTTTCCGCAAAAACATCCTCTTAACCCACCTTTGCATTTAGATCACCCAGAACTATCAGCGCATTATATTCTGTCACATTCACATTACATTTTCAGAACGAGAAAATAGGTAGAATGAATTGTTTTTGCAACATTATGATTAGGAACCAGCGTTACGATGTTTGCGTAACGCTTAGTGACTAGTCTGTGACTACATTCAGCATACGAAATGCAGTCGTGAGCCATTGTGTGTTTAATGTCATTCTGTCTTCTTTGTTTTGGGTAAGAATTACCAGTGGCAAAATGTACACAACAAGTAGCCTCGGTCTTTTCTATAGAGCAAGTGTCATCACAATGTTCACGACCACATTTATAGCATCTGGGCTTTGACCGGTACTGAGCTTTCGTGTGTCCAAACCGACAACACTAAAACATTTAAGGGTATACATACAATTCAACAGGAAGGAAATTACGGATTCGTGGACGATTTGTGGGTCGTATAATGGGCGACATCTTGTCACCGATTTTCGGATGCACCGCACTTTGGTGACATAATGATACTGTTGTGTATAAAGTAAAGAAGTAAAGTAGAAAGTAAGTTGATGAAGTTGAATCACTGTTCCGACCATATTTTTTACGAAAATTGCGAACTGTAGCTGCCAAACCTTCATTATTTTTAAAATATTGCTCAATAATGAAAACGCGTTGTTCTTTCGTGTAGCGCTCCATTTTTAATAACCCTGAACTGGCAGCTATCACGTTGTCTTTTTTTTTAATTGACAACACTTTACCGGACAAATGAGGCAAAATTCAAATCTTGCGTGAATTTTGGGACACCCTATATAACATCCATGTGTTTTACAACATATCCATATATTCATGTATGTGTATGTATGTGTGCACAGAAACGAGAACGAGGGCGCATGCGTGTACACCACATCAACAACGTGAACACGGCGCTGCACGTGCTAGAGGCCAACAACGTGAAGCTGGTCAACATCAGTAGCAATGACATCGTCGACGGAAACCCCAAGCTCATACTGGGTAAGTAACGTGTTCTACAAGATATTGAACTGCACTAAACACTGAGCTAAATATCACTGGAAAATTATTGAAACGTCTTTTGCGGTTCGCAAACGACTTAAGTTGTAGTCGTTTTAAATTCCCAGCTCTAAACTGAAAAAATAATATTGTACTACAAGTCGTTTTTGCGGTTGTCATCAAGTAACTGCCTATTGAATATGGAACAAGCTGCAACCGTAACCAGCCTTTTTAGCGTTCACCGCGGGAGATAGGCCTCTTCATGCACATTGTCCTGTGCATGAGGGATGTATGGCTACGCTGGTCAAGCGGGTTGGCGAGTCCAACGGTGTAGTTCCTCAGCGCATGTTGTAGCGGCTTTGTTAACATTTAATCACCTTTTTCGACACCCACGAAAAAATATGAGGTGGTGCTAGCCTAAAGCCGGCTGACACCGCACGGCCCAACGAGCTGCAAAGGGTTTTATAATCCGTGTAATCACCTCCTCTCGTAATCATTACAGATTTTTGGACTATACCCATACCTACAGCAGATTGTTGGATGTTACATATGCATCAGATTTTCTTTACTTTTTTAGCTCACGGGCTTCCCTTCACCGTCGAGCTTTGTAAAATTTGTATTTACGTACACCCCTGATGGAAACTCAGTCCCATGCATCTCTCGAGCTCACGAATGTAGATCACACTATAGATGTGGAGAAAAGATACTATCACAGCTTACATAAACAAGAAGTATTAAGCAAAGCATGTTCAGGTATACATTCACAGTGTAACGAGATGACCGAATGTTGCAGGTCTAGTATGGAGTATTATCCTGCATTGGCAAGTGCATTACCACCTGAAGGACCTCATGTCCGAGCTGCAACAGACCAACCTCGAGAAGACATTACTGGCCTGGTGTCGCACTCACACACAGGTATTACCTTCTGTAGAAATTTATTGATTTCTAGTTTTAACAGTTGTTTTTTGTTTTTTACTTTTTACTGGACACAGCTTTTACCATGGAAGGTCGTATGGAAGATTTAGAAGGTGGCATACTATATCAATGAATTAATTCAATGTATGCTCGATTTCCGCCTTCTTTCTATAGAAAAATCTTGGAGAACCGATTCGGCCGGACGCAGACTATAGTCTTTTTATCCGCAGACAGTTTAGTCTTAATGAAAAATGGCATCGAAGTGTATGGTAACGGCGCACATTATGGGGCACGACATCAGACCGACACTTCAGCCCTTTCTAATCTCGGGCCGGTCCGACAGATCACTATTTGTACGCCACATTACTGCCTGCATACTGTCGGACTCCTTTTAAAATGTGTGCGATCACGGCAAACTAGACAAAAATCTGCGGGCACTCTTTAGAGTAGGCATTTTATGCAAATGTTAGAGGCATGCTAAGGTTTTTCATAAAATTGCCACTCATTCCATAGAATAAGGCCATAGACCATCTATTAGTCTTCCTATTACAGGACATCAGACAGCACATTTGGTCTAGTGTGTCCACTCCGCCTTTAGTTTGATTATAATACATAATCATTGCAGGTTTCCCGGTGGTTTTGTTGATAGTCGCGTCTTAGTCACAAGATGATAATAAATAAAGCATTTTAGCCGGCTTTGGTTTATAAGAGACTAGTGTAAGGGGTCCGTCAAAACAAAACATCGATGTTCTCACTGGCCTAGAGCGGCTGTTTCTTAATTCTTCAGGCATCTTCTCGCGTTTGTTCGATCGTATGGTTCCCACAATGGTCCATTTTTAAGGTTCCTGGAGTAAACTTTTTGCCAAAGGGATTGAGGTAAACCAATTGTCACACGTAATATTACGACAACTGCCATGCAGAGATTTTGATAGCTCCTTCACATAATATTCTCCGAGAGGTACACCATTGGTCTGAGTTGCTCTTCCCGAATAAGGCATTGCATTCATCATGTACTTTGTACCACTGTCACACATCATGAGGATTTTTATGTCATACTTACTTGGCTTGTTAGGAATATACATCAAACTTGTAACTGGATCCTTCAAACTTATAACTGGGTCTTCCAAACTTGTAACTGACATTCTAAAATACGAAAAAAGAATTGGGATGATCTCTTGAATCGTGAAAAATGTATAAAACTTTTTTTCACTAATTTTCCACTATAATTAAGATGGACCCAGTAACCTGTTAGCCTTTTTTTCAATAATAACGAGTAAAGTTACCATTTACTCGCGGGCTGTCTTTGTGATGTGCGCGGGTGACACAGACGAAATGTCTTGCCCCCTTGTGCTGTGTTACTTACAGCAGTCAGGGCACGGACAAGACAAGTCTGGCCCGTGCCCTGTCGGCTCATGTGCGATTGCGCTTAGTTTTCCAGAGGCAGCTGAATTGGTGAAGTAGTGGGTAAAAGCTAATTTCTCACATTTAAATGTTTTTGGTGTGAACAGTGCACGTATTGTGTCCTCAGAACTATGCAGGCGTGAACGTAAAGAACTTCACGACGTCGTGGAGCGACGGGCTCGCGTTCAACGCTCTCCTGCACCGGTGGCGGCCGCAACTGTTCGACTACGCGGCGGTGGTGCGTCGCTCGCCGCAAGCGCGCCTCGAGCACGCCTTTAGTGTTGCGCACGAACACCTCGGCATCGACCGCCTGCTAGACCCTGAGGGTATGACGTCACTAGCTTATTATACAAAGACTAATCAGTGACGACCGCTATGACATCTACCGATAGTGATGTACATGACTTGTGTCTCTTATCGATAGAAATATGGCCAAGTCAATGATTAAGTAAATAACTGAAAATTATTATTAATTCACTTAAAATTCCTGTTTAAAATGAATGTTGTTTTTAAAAATTACAATATTTTTTTATAGAGAAGTAGGCGGACGAGCAAGCGGTCCCACGTGATGGTAAGTGTTACCGCCGCCTATGGTCACCTGCAATACCAGGAGGTATGTGGGTGGGTACGCCGCCGACCTTGCAAAATCCTATTCACAGCTTTTTTGAAGAATCTCAAATCGTAGCGTAATGGAAAAACGTCATGAGACAGTTCGTTTCACGGCCTACGTGTTCGCGTTATAAGATGTTTTTTGGGCCGAACAGTACGCGACACCTCCGGATCGAGGAAATGCGGATGCACCGCACTTCTGCGACGGGAGGTGTGCTTGTAGAAACCCGCGGTGGGAATTATATTCAGAGGAATTATATACAATTCTTCAGAGCATTCACCATTGTATAGACGGTAGAACAATCAGACCGTGTGTGGAGGCGGTCCATGGCAGAGGCATATATCCAGTAGTGGAGAGACACGGGCTGATGTCATGGTATGCTGTTTGCGAAGAAATTATTTTTAGAATTATTTGAAAAGTTTCCATTGGCCTACGATTTTAGGACTGACACGTAGCAGAATTTGGCTTATTTACTAACTCGGCGTGAGTAGATTCAACCTATTTTTTAAGATAATACGCCCTGCAGATATGAGTCTAGTTTGTATTGACTTTTTTTGGAACTGTTTGTAACTCAGCGACCGATGCCGAACAAAAAATTGGTCAGAAGTAACAGGTCTCACGATACAAGCTTCGCTTAGTGTGAGATCTATAGGCAACTATTTCTGGTATGTTGTGTTAAGACCAATGTGGAATCTAGCAGATGTAAGTTGTTTAAACAATTGTTCCTGTATAGACGTGAACACCGGTCAGCCGGACAAGAAATCGATAATGATGTACCTGATGTGCCTGTTCCAATCGCTACCACACTCGCGCGAGGACGTCACCGATGTCGACAGCTTGCCTTCGGAGCCGAGCACGCCACTTGCAACTACTGCACCTGAGGTATGTCTCATTAACGTCATCAAGGTGTCCACATTCTGGAAAGTCAGGGAAGCTTAAACTGATCAGGGAAAAACAAAGATTTCACTATCTAATCTAACCTAGAGAAATTTGACTGCCATAAAAATTTAAAACATCAAAGTGTTTGCCTACAGTAGCTGCTCTTACACCATATTGATTAATTAATATGCTTGGGCTCCAACTCTGTTTCTCCTGCATATCAATAAAGTTAAATCTGTGTTTGGCAATAAGCTTTATGTATAATAAGTTTATATACTGCTTTGCTGTGGATTTTTGTTTATAAATAAAATAAAATAAAAATAAAAGGTGTTTACATAAACGTGATTAGAGGAGGGAGGGGACGAGGTTGATGAATACACGATTTTTAGACTTTTTTTTTTATTACATTAGGCCGCCAAAACTAAAGGGCTAATTAGGGAATATTGCTACACTTGTGAAGATCTTTTCCATGACACATAGTCCATGTCCTTGTCCCCAGTCCATGGAGTAAAAATGGTCATTAATTTCATAATCTGGCCAGGCAAAATATAATTTATGGTCAGGGAAAAGTATTTTTTTCTTTCTAAACTGTGGACACCCTGGTTATCTTATTAGCATCTGCAATCATATGGCCGCGTGGTGTCATAAAAGGCGACTGTTCAATAGGTTATTATTCTATTAAATGGGAATACTATTTCAGGGTAGGGTAAATAAAACAATCTGGTAATGTATCTTGATCTAAGGTTAATCTATATTTGACTTGTATTTGTAAGCGACTTTAGATAACGCAAAGCGCCATCTATCGCTAATTTTGTTGAACTAAACCTATTGCCGCTTCAACGGCGACAGTGATAATATTTATCGTTAGTTCTCCGACCCCAATCGGTAGTAGAAAAACGCCTGCACAGAGTACACAGTAAAGTTATTTTGATTTTATCATGGAAGATAAAATAAATTTCGAACGTGTAATTTTACTTGTGGAAGAAACAAGCACTCTTTGGTACAAAATATTATCATTTTTCATCTGTTTCCGCCTTCATTTAAAAAAAATACCATATGACAATTAAAGCTTCGTCATCATCTTTAATGCATTGGGTCAAGTTGAAGTACATGGATCTTCTATAGTTTTCGAAAAACAATTACACTAAGAGAGCGTGCCCCGACCGATATTGATGGGGCGGCAGTTTTATAATGCAGTATGCTGGTGTGAATAAGACTCCTACAGCCGATATGTGAACGCATTCTTAGTTGTTTTATGATAACCACGGGAAGAGATGTGGTGGTCTTATGTCCATATTGTTATGCAATGTATTTTGTGTTCCGTGAGACGCGGAGCGACTCGGCGTGCTCACTTGGCAGAGCGCCGGCCACTGCGCAAGCCTAGTGCAGGTGTCGAGGTGACACCTATATATGTTCAGACAGGAACATTTATTCCAGCACGGCACAGTACACACAAGAATTAGTAGACAGAACAAGACAATTCCGCGTGTCGCAGCGCCGCACCGGAAGGGTGTTCAGCTCAGCACTATGTCCAAAACAATTGAATGTTTTCCGACGCTGATTGTCAGCTGAAGCCCAGAGTGACGGTCGGAAGGAAGTGACAGATAGAACACGTGTAACACAATTAAAATAAAGTAATAAAGACGACAAAATGTTACACAAATACACTCCTAACTAAAAATCATACAAGCTATATAATACTTAGGTGTAATTTATACTCTATTCAAATATCTATATAAAAAATGTAATTATAATAATCTATAAATATCCATACCTATATATACCAGAATAATCAGATTTGTAATAATTTACTTGCTTGGTTAAAAATGTTTATCTACAAAATACATGGTTGTCTAATGTTAATTTCGTGTGTTTGTGTGTAGGGTGTGCCCAGCCGTCCGCTGTCGACAGCGACGACGGGCTCGGCGGAGCTGGGCGGGTACGGCGCTGCGCTCGAGGAGGTGCTCGCGTGGCTGCTCGACGCCGAGGAGCGGCTCGCGGGCGACGACGCGGCACCGACGCGCTCCGACGACGACCTTGCCGCGCTCAAGGAACACTTCCACGCGCACGAGGTATGTCTGTACGCCCATTGGGGCTGTTTTGTATTTTTCTTTCTCTGTTTCTTTCTGAGGAACTCAACAGTCAACTAAGAACATCACAGAGCTCTTAAAAAACATCTTGTTTCTTCTTTTTGTTTTCTTATTATGGCAATGGCTATACGGCCATAACGAGGTACCTGAGGGTTCCGTGACACACACACATACACACGCAGAAACACACAGTACACAGTCTGTTCTGGTTTAACATAGCACATGTTACGGTAGTGTTCTGTGAGGTTGGGGTAACTTGATCAGTCGAGAGTCCTCAGCATAATCAGTGTAATAACAGTGTTACAAAATTAAAATACAATGAAAAAGTAATACTTCTGTTAAGTTATTTATTTATTTATTAAATTTGTTTAAGGTTTAAAGTCTTGTTTTGTCCCTTAAGTCAATTGAGATTAAGACCTTTGATTTGTGTGTCCCTGCAGAAGTTTCTCCTAGAGGTGTCAGAGGCACAGTCCCGTGTGGGCTGTGTTCTGGAGGAGGGCGGGCGGCTGGTGCGCGATGGCGCGCTGTCCCGCGAGGAGGCGAGCGAGGTGCGCCTGCAGGTGCGCCTGCTGGCGCAGCGCTGGGAGGAGCTGCGAGTGGCCGCGATGGCGCGCCAGGCGCGGGTGCACAGCGACCTCATGCGGGGCCAGCACGCGCAGCTGGCGCGGTTCAGGTACTGCCACGTGCCCGAGTAGGGCCGGCCTAAACTACTCAGATCCGCTAACCATAGGAAGTATTTCTTTTTATGTATTTTTAACTGTCACCACACACGGTGAAACATGGACATCGGTTAAACTTTTTTTTACTAGAACATGTGTTGTTCCAATTTTAAGTTCAGTTGCAATAAACCACCATAGAATGCAGACGTACACAGTTAGTTTTCTTACCTCGCTAAGCAAAAGACAACCTTATCTCAAGCAAAACATGGTCTAATTCGAGCTGGATTCACAAGGAGCTATCGGAGCGACCGCCGCGCTGCGAGCCAGCCGCCCGGGGCGAGAACAATAGAAGCCCGCATTCCTGAGCGATAAGGATTCATTTTTAGCATTATGTCTTCTACGACGGAATTACTCAATTTGTTGGAAAATACTTAAGTTAACTTGAAGAAGTGTCCGAAGGCGAGATTAACCAAAGGTTATGTTGAAACTAGAATAAAAATCATTGAAGAATATTGGGAAACGTTCAAAACGGCAGATCAAGATTTAATTAAAATAACACCTCAAGATGAACGAAGTTCGATATCCTATTTTACGAATAATGAATATGACAACCACGAAGAAATATATATTTGTATAGTTGCCGACTTAAGAGATTTATTAGCGAGTTTGACAAGCACGCCATCGTCGGGTTCCACCGCCGAGTTAAACGATAAGAATAACATTCAATCAAATAATACAACAAATCAACTCGTACGCCTTCCAAGAATTGAGTTCATTAAATTTAGCGGTAATTATGAAGAGTGGCCAACTTTTCAAGACTCGTTTGTTTCGCTAGTGCACGACAATGATACAAGCAGTAATGTGCAAAAGTTACATTATTTAAAGACCAGTGTGACCGGGGAAGCTCAAGCTTTACTGAAGCACGTCCAGGTGACCCATCAAAATTATGAAATAGCGTGGGATATTCTAAAAACAAGGTACGGTAATAAAATATTAATTTAGAATACCTGAAAAAATTATTTAATCAGAGAAAGATATCAAACCAATCTGCTACACAAATTAAATATTTGCTCGATGTGACGTCCGACCAGCTAAATAATATACATAATTTAAATATTTCAACGGAGACATGGGATCCTGTAATTATCTTTCTCGTCGTGCAAAAATTAGATTCCGAGACACATAAAGATTGGGAAGAATTGGCAGACAGGAATGAAACGGATTTGTTAGCCACCTGCAGTGATTTAAAGAACTTTTTACAATCAAAATACCGAACGCTGGAACTTGTCGCATCATCGGGCCCCCGTGATAAACCAGTGAAGGAACGCTCTTTCCACGTCGCTACTACTGCGTCACCTTCACCGAGATCAACTGCGTCGTCACTACCAACAAAGAAGACATGTGTATTATGCGAAGATAACCACACTTTATGCCATTGTAAGGAATTCACTATGATGCAACCTACAATATAGAACGAACAGAATATGTTAAGAAAAACAACCGATGCTTTAACTGTTTAGCACCAGGACATTATGCGTACCAATGTAGACTGCAATTGTCCTGTCGTTTATGCAAACGGCGCCATCATACTCTCCTACACCAACATAAGAAGTTAGATACTTCGGAAACAGTAAGCACTACTCAACCGAAGGCATTACATCACAGTGCAGAAGAGTCCGAAGAACAAGTTAATACAATGATCGCGTCACACAATAATGTTAAACAAGGCACAAGCACAGCACTACTAGTGACGGCAATGGTGATAGTAACAAGTAAGCACAATCGCACCATTGTTCTCCGTTGACCAAGGTTCACAGGCATCGTTTTTAAGCAAAAGGGAAACTCAAATGCTCATTCTTACCAAACAGTCAGCTAGAGGAAGTATCATTGGAATGGGGTCTTCAAGAATAAACGTCGATCACGTGGTTAAGCTACAAGTTGGTTCCCGATGGGATACAAACTTTAAGATAGACCTAACTGCTTATGTAATGACCAAACAACTTACCACGCAGCTCCCCTCCAAAGCTGTCACAGTTGATCAAAATCAATGGACACACCTAGAAGGTCTCAAGCTGGCAGATCCAAGCTATCATATCCCAGGGCAAATTGATTTGCTTCTAGGCGTCAAAGAGAACGCACAAATAGTGCAACAACCACTTATCAAAGGTCCTCCGGGTTCTCCGTGCGTACAAAAAACAAACCTTGGATGGATTTTCTTCGGAGAAATCACTTCGAGGAACTTAGAAGAAAAATAGTTTCTGTTCCTTCACCATCAACTAGACATGGATGATGTCCAAAAATCGCTGTGGGAAATAGACACAGATTATAGTAGAAAACTAACAAAAGAAGAAAAATTGTGCGAAAATATCTAATTAGGGAAATGATAGGAAAAGGGCCCGATATAGTCCTTTTGGTGGGCGGAATGTTCTTCCAATTTTTAAGTTCAGTTGCAATAAACCACCATAAAGTGCAGACGTACACAGTTAGTTTTCTTACCCCACTAAGCAAAAGACAATCTTATCTCATGCAAAACAACATGATTAACAAACAACATTAGATGTAACAATGTAACAATTCCCATTATATCCCGCCTGTGCATGACAAAATTTTATTTATGGTGAATACAAAACTTAGCAACTATTATTCAATACTAAACTAATTTAATAATAAGTAAATGCAAACAAATCAATACCAACAATACATTCAAGATTTACAATTATATAATATGTAAGCTTATATATCCTTATAAAAGCTTATATATCCTTATAAAAGCTTATATCCTTACATCCTTAAGTAAGCTATATAAATACGCGACTCATAAGAAGAGTATCGAACATATACCAAGAAAGATTATCAACTCTCTGAATTATCCTTCTAATTATTATTCTGATAATTATACGAAGTCTTGTAAAAAACAATGTAATGATAGTGGAGTGTAGGCTTTCTCGGCCGGTGTCCATATTAATTGTATCTTCCGGGCTACTTGGCCGAGGTCTTCTGGAATCTATTCTCTTTCTCTCAAACGTTTCGTCAACAACTGCAGTTGACATCTTCAGTGGCGGCTGCGTTCACTTTCGGAGAGATGTGATCTCTTCGGCTTGTCGAGCGCAACTGACTCGACGACTGTTGCGCACCGGTATTTATAGTGGGCGAGGGTAGTTGTGATTGTGTAATCTAAGACTCTAAAAGTAAACTAAATCTTAAACTAAAGTAAACTAAAACTAGACTAACCTAAATCTAAGACTCCGTAATACCTGGTATCCAGCACTCCGAAGACATCAAGCTCACGGGGAAGAGAGACGAGAGGGGGCTACAAAAACAGACTCGGTACACACCACACAATCACAACTACCCTTGCCCACTATAAATACCGGTACGCCACAGTCGTCGAGTCAGCTGCGCTCGAGAAGCCGAAGAGATGACATCTCTCCGAAAGTGAACGCAGTCGCCACTGAAGATGTCAACCGCAGTTGTTGACAAAACGTTTGGAAGAAAGAGAAGAGATTCCAGAAGACCTCGACCAAGTAGCCCGGAAGATTCAATTAACAATGTAAATGAGTTTAGTCGATAGACGTTCTCTACTTGAAATGCTACTGCTATATGACTTATGTCGCGGTTCACTAGACTGCCAGACATGACAACATGAATTGACATGACAACAATTATCATAGATTTATTGTTTTTCCTCTATAAATACTGTTATTTATTGTGTTCTGCTTTTATAGTTTGGTTTATATAAAGCAAATCCATAATTGGCCATAAGCTTAAGCATATTAAATTTATGTATAATTTTTATCCTAAGCTCTGTGGATTTCGTGTATCATATAAATAAACTTTCGGTATGTATTGCGGCGCGAGTCGTAGCATCTTGTTAACACTGTGATATACGCTGTAAAAGTAAAGTAAAATAAAAGTTAATTATTAAATGAACGTTCATCATTAAATGAACTTACACAGAAATTGAGTTACATATAAATACAGCCGGAACTGTGACGTCATCGCCTATATTTTGCTATCATTTGTTAGTTGCAGCTATAAAAATAAAACTCATACGAGATGTTGTACATGTCTATTTCCATCCCATCCCCATTGTGAGTGGCCTGTTTACAGACAATGGCTAACAGCGACAGAGGACCGCATCTCCCGGCTAGGCGCCGGCTCTCCCCGCACTCGCGCGCAAGTGTCCGCGCAGCTGGCGGCCGCGCGCGCGCTGCACGCGGACCTGCGCGCGCAGCAGCCGCTCGTCGACGCGCTCGCCGACTGCGTCGTCGTCGTCGACGAGGACCACCACGACAACAGTGAGTGCACGCTGACATACACTATGCAGGTGCTACAGACAGTGACTCCCGGCCGGGCGCCGGGTCACCACACACTCGAGCGCATTTGGTGCAGTATGCTGTTTAAATGTAAAAACACCTGTTTTAGGTGTATCTTCAGAAGTTTACGTAAAATAACTTTTATTGTCCTCCATTCTATTTTATTAAATGATCACAAAGTTTAAGAACGATTATACAACTCGTGAAGCGTAAGGGAGACGACTGGCGAGAACTGGACAGTGAGGCTGTGCCGCAACTTGCTGTGACAACTTGTGCAAGTAGCTTTGACATTTATGACATATCCCAGCACGGGCTGTTTGCCTTTTTGGATGGCTATGGTTTATGTACTCTTGTCTGTCTATTGACTTGTGCTTGTCTTTAAAATTGGGGTGTAAACGTAAAATGTTGTCGATATACAATAAATACGTAATAATAAATGGGGAGCGGCGACAACCTACGAGTGGTGTATACTCGAGTCACATTTCTGTGCTCGTGAGTTCAAATTCTCGCCCCGTACCAGTAAGTTTCTGCTTAAGTACGGATTGATAATTGTCATTTGCTCGGCGGTGAAGGATGTCCAGCATGTCCAGAAAAAAAAAAAACTGTGATTTACTAGGGGAGGCCTGTGCCTTGCAGTGGGACGTTATAGGTTGATACAATAAATGACAATGTATTAACTTGGCGTTGGTGGTTCAGGCGTGACGGAGATCGAGGACGAGCTGCGAGCGCTGGGCGAGCGCTGGTCGCACACGTGCCACTGGACGCTCGCGCAGCTGCAGCGGCTGGAAGCGCTGGAGGCGCAGCTGGACGCGCGCGACGCGCAGCGTACCGACCTGCTGCGAGCGTGCCAGGAGCACGAGGACGCGCTCAAACAGGTGAGTGCATCGAACAGGTGAATACATCGAACAGGTGAATACATCGAACAGGTGAATACATTGAATTCTTTAGACGTGATGAAGATCAAAGAAAAAATATATTTAGACAAAAATTTTACAATTTCATAAACATGATATGTAATTCGATATATCGTCATGTCACACATTACTCGGTCAACATTGCTGTAACTTGGTACTAAGAATAGATCTAAGGAAAGGAGCTAACAGCTGTAAAACAGATTATTCTAGTACAGATGACAGCACACATTGTAAATCTGATGTTTTACAAACTATACATAGGAGTAAGAGACAATTGTGCACGACAGAATAGTGAATAGTGAAAGTGTGGTGCCTATATACCTATGTGTATATAAGTAAAATTAGTGCGCGAAATATGTACGTGCTAACATCACACATTTCGGAGGAAAAGAGGGCCGTCTAAACAGAGTTCCGCAAGTAGTAAAATTTAAGCGGCACGATTTTGGTCAAGAATGAAATTCACGTGCCCTTCCTCCGGAATAATAAAATGTTAACACATACATTACCGTTATCATAAGATGTCGATATTATGTATAAAATAAATAGAATATTGATATTATGTAAAATGTTTAGTTAAGGTTAAATATGTGTTATATTATTGTTTCTTTACCTTTACATTTTATATTTTTTATGTACGATTTGCTTGTGTTTTATATGTCTTATTCTCGCTCTCCAAAGTGCTAGGATACCTAGGTTATAAGTCAGGGAATTAGAATAAGGTTTAAAATAAAGACTACCGCCCGCAGTGTGTTTCATTTAGATATAAATTCTAGAACAAAAGTTGCGGGCTAGGTGGCGTAGTTCCGGTATCGGCGCCACTGAAAAGCAGTGCACCCCCGGTCCTCCCACACCTCTTGCTACTCACAGAGGGGGGGAGGGACGATAAGAAAAAAAGGAAATTAAAAGGAAAATACCTAAACTTCGCCACCGAAAATAGTCTTTATCCTCCGTGCAATAAGAGGACCGACCCAGATAAATAAGACTTGTAACCTAGATATTATGTACAAAAGTGGAGAGCTAATAGCATTAAATCTTCCTCAGGGAACGGGGGGATCGCTGGGGCAGCAAACTTCTATAAAAAGGGAAAGGCCTAACAGCCAGCAAGCCAGTTCGTCCTCAGCACTTGAGTAGTAATTAACATATAGAAGAAAAGTGAGCTTGCTGCCCGTTGCCGCTCCCTCCGCACCCCTGTGTTAATGTAAACCAGAGCGGCGTTTTATTTCCGTATTCACCCCAACACCTGATCTGCCGAGATCCCTGTAACATCAAGACCGGCAAGCCTGAATCCCTACACCCCCCCTGTTAGAGCTAAGACGTGTGGCCTGCAACATTGGCCTTCGATAGCCATCGGCGTGCAACTTTAACATCTGGTTCTCCGAGCCAGATTGCAGAGCCAACACCCGATCGCCAAATCGGCGTACACCTCTAACAACAATTATCCACTAGAAACTGTGTAAAATTCATCATCTTTGAAAAGCTATAACTTCATCATTTTTAACGATATCGTATAAACAATCGCGATGTTTTTTTGTAAATTTTCATTGTTTTTTATAAAAAAAAAACTTCCATCGTACAGATGGAGGCAAATCCCGTGAGTGAAGTCGGCGCGGTATTAGAGCGCATCCGTGCGCTTCAACAAACCAAGCATGCGCTGGCACTACTTCAGCGCTCGGTTGCAGTGCTTCTTGAACAGGCGGAGACGGAGGGCGGCGCGCCGGTCGAGCAGGCCGAGGCGCTGCACGACCGCATCGACGCGCTGCTCATGATACTGGATGTGCAGGCGAACAGGGTGAGTGTGCACACACGCTCACAACACGGCCACATAATATTGTACATATTCTGTACTTTTAAAGGTCATTGCGAAATATGTATATGTGGAAAGATGTTCCGAGAATGTATTCAAAAAGCTGTTGTTCGCTTCACGGAATCGGCTCGGTAGCGAAGCGCATCAACCTTTATTTACTTTAACCCATTTAAATAGATAAATATGTGTGAAAAAACGCGAATATCTCAAATGCTATGAAACGCATCTTTTTCTTATAACTGCGTGGAAGCTATCAGTGCTCGCCTCCGCAAACTTTGTCGAGGCACTGCAGATCCGCGCCACTCCTATCAGCATCCCGAACGCATTTACTGGAATTTAGTGACACATTGAACATATAATAATGTGTTACTGAATTAACGAAAAACCCGAAATACGTCAAATAATTCAAACATAGAAAACCGTTCTAGGGAAAAATAAAAGTTTTTAGGTAATAAATTCAAAAGTTACAAACATGCGAAGTCTTGTTATTCTATCTAAAACGTTCATTACTCAGTACAAAGTTATGACCGGGCGCGGCGCAGCCGACTCGTGTAAAATGCATCTGCGCGTAGAAAAGGTATTTTACAAATAAACAATAAATTATGGAAAAAAACCTATTGTAAAAACTGGTCGAATCGATTCTGCTCTCGGTACTGAACAACCTTATTTCAACTTTTCCGTTATTTGAGTAACATTTTCTATACTTTTATAAATATATTTCTATAAATCTAAATGGCCTTTTGCTAACTATGTACATGTATATCTCCAGATCAAAGAGCTCGGCTTTGAATTCGACATCAACACGACCGAGGAGACAACCGCTTCTCCTACACCGATGGAACTCGAAGTGACTAAGACTATCACTACAACTATGACCGTAGAAACGCCATCACCCTCTAAAGAGGGCGCCAGTGACGACCACAGTACATCTAAGAAGCCCAGACTGTCCGACAGCAAAACTAATGCCGATTTCCAAATTGGGTATAAAGTGTTTGAAAACTGGGCCGAAAATACGGAGAAGACCTTAGAAAATGTGAGTTCTATCGCCTTATCTTCTTCGATTGGTTGTCTGTTCAACGTCTTATTTCAGCAGTTATGGTCCAGTTGCTGCCATTCTCCTAATGTCGTCTTTCCATCTTATTTGCGGTCTCATGTAGGCGTTTTTGTCCTATTATCTCCAGTCCAGTACGCTTCTGCACCACCAGTTAGACTTTACTTATTCTGTCCTTTTCCATATAATCCTCACCACGCTTTAATTGCCGTCTAAAGTTTTGCTGTATTATCGTATCGCCTAAGCTGTTGATAAGAATAAGTTTTTAATGTTTGTCATACCTACATGCTCTATATGAAAGAATTGTAACAAATAAATCATGGGCCTTAGTAGAGGCTTCAAATCAAATCCATTTATTGGAGGATTGTAGGTATAAAAAGCTATCTCTACATCCTGCCAAATTACCATACAAATTACACAGTCAATATACAATATCATAAAATTTTATCCAGTAATAGAGAAACTTCTGTAACTGATCGCATGACAAAAAGCATAAGTACCTACCTATATCTTATTTGGTGAGTTTTTTTTTATAGAAATCTGACAGATGAGCAGGATGTGGGCAAATTGCTAGTCACGCATGAACGTTCGTGATACATACAGACAGCAATGAGTTATGTTGACCTATCTGTAGATGCTCTGTCTGTCGCCCGGTATTTATTAATCATTTGAAAAAAGGATACGGAAGGATGGATACATGTGATAAAATCGTAACCATACAGAACCCAAAACAACCATTTTTAGAATTTTTGTCTGTCTGAACGCGCATCACTCAGAAACCACTGAACGGATTTTAATGAAACTAAGCATTGCTATAGCTTATATGCTGCGTTAACATTCAGGTTATTTTTTATTCAGATTAATTATAAAGTTCCCACGGGAATCACAAGTTCACGCGACCGAAGTCGCTGGCACCGCTAGTGAAGTATAATGCGATAAGGAGTTTCAGATAAGAGGTTTTTGGTATCTCTATTGTTTGGAGTTACTTTTTTCAAATTTCTGGTCCTTCGAGCCGGATATGTCACTAAATAATCTAGCTCGAAGGACCACCATGCCGCTTCTTATCTGAATTTACTATTAAATTTCTTTAAAAATGTAGTGCAAACAAAATCTGGAAGAAAAATCCGCCAAGAGGAAAGATATTCCCTCAGTGCTAGAACGGGTGGAGAAAGAGATTGAGATGCAACGCGCAGACTTCGCCAACGTAGAGGAGATCCAGCGGCGGCTCGCCGGAGAGCCCAGCTTGCAAGGTGATGCTCGTATAGAGGGTGAATCAAACCAGTCGGCCCTTGAGGGAAAGTACCCTAAATACTAAACAGCAAATTTTACTCAAAGAAAACTTTATTTTATTTTTGAAGATAAGAAAAACTACATTCATGCATGTTTGTCTGAGCCGGGAATCGAACCAACGCAAATGCGAAAAAATATCCTGTATTTTTATAGCACCCAAGGCCCACCGCCACCATTGATCTAATTTAAAATTTTGAAAAACCACTTTGGTACTACATGCCAGTTACAAACCACGTTCTATTTTCAAATCTATCATTGATCATTATCACATCCACCGTACATGCGTGTTGCATGACGCGACTAATATTGACGCGTGTAAAGATGTACATAGGTGTACGTGTAAATTATTTTGACACAATAATGTTCCATTTCATGGTCTTGTTTTAATGTAATGTTTATTAAATAGTTTTAACTTCTATCATTATCCCTATCGATCGTTGCTATAAAATAGTGTAATTTTTATCGCATTTGTGCCGGTTCGATTAGACAAGAGACTTCAAAAATCATCATCATTAAAAATAAATTATCCTTTGAGTAAAATTTGCTATCTGGATATTTAGAGTACTTTCCCTCAAAAGCCCATTCCTTTGAGTCACCCTGTATATTACACCTACCAAAGATTTTTTTATAGGGAAGTAGGCAGACCAGCAAGCGGTCCCACGTTATGGTAAGTGTCCGCCGCCTATGGACACCTGCAACACCAGGGGGTATGCGGATACGCCCCCGACCTTGCAAAATCCTATTTACAGCTTTATTGAAGAACCATATCGTAGCGTAATGGACATTTATAAAAACACAAAAATAATGCACGTAAAGCAAACATATTCTTATATTCTCACAAAATCTGCATCCTTATCCGTGAAATACTATTTAGATAAAAATACCCACTCGCAAGTTACAATTAAAAAGGAAAGCCATAGATATAATACACGAAACAATATACAGTTGAGGTTACCTAGAACTGTTCATTACGGTGAAAGAAATAGGCTACTGAAGGAAATTAAAAAATAAAGATTTAGCAAAGTTGTACCGAAATTATATTACATAGGTCACACTGAAAATTTTCTGAACTGGCCACTTACATAAACAATTATTAAATAGTAATTACAATATTTGAAAATGGAACTCTTTTGCTGTAGAATAAAGTTTGTTTCATCTAACAGTCATTTGTTTTTTCATTGTGGTGTCATTTTAAAAATTGCGTGTCTGCATTACTATGGATTTAACTTGTGAAGATTTTCGCTGTATGATTTTCTACCATTGTAAGTGTAATTTGACAGCTCAGTAGAGCCTCGCTCGGCTTTAAACTGCTTTTGGCGATGAAGCACCAAGCCAGACGACAATTTATAGCTGGTTTGCAGAATTCAAGCGCGGTCGTGTCAATCTCAGTGATGAATTTCGTGACGGTCGGGCGACCCGTCCACCGCTGTCAACAACAAAAACATCGATGCTGTGCGCCATATGATCGAAACGGACAGGCATCTGACCTACCATGAGATTCGGGCATCCTTAGGCATAGGCATGAGTCAGATACAATCAATCTTACACAAATATTTGGCTGTGCGAAACCTGTGCTCGCGGTGGATCCCACACAATTTAAATATGTGAATCAATAAAACGGAACGCGCCACTTGGTGCAATGCCATGCTTACCAGATTCAACGAAGGGGCATCAAATATGGTGTGGAACATAGTAACAGGTGACGAAACATGGATTAACAGCTACGACCCCGAAACAAAGCAGCAATCGACCATTTGGATTTGGGTCTTTCAAAATCAGCCGAACCCCACCAAAGCGGCGCGTGTGCAAAGTGCCGCGAAGCAGATGATCGCTTCTTTTTTTTTTTTACAAAAACGACACTTTTCTACTGCTGCTTTGGAGAATCGTCGTACCGTGAATTCTGATTGGTACACGATCATTTGCTTGCCGGAAGTTATTGACGAACTCCGTAAAAACAACCGTAAACGCCGCATAATCTTGCACCATGACAATGCCAGCTCTCACGCGGCCAAACAAACAAACGACTTTTTGAAGGCGAAAAACGTAGAACTTATGAACCATCCTCCATACAGTTCCGACTTGGCACTCTGTGACTTCTTGTTTTAAAAAATTAAGAACCAATTACGCGGTCAACGGTTTTCATCGCCAGAAGAGGCTGTCTAAGAGGAGGAGTGGAATAAATGTTATGGAAATTGGTTTATTTGTATGAATAAGTGTATTGACGCTCACGGAGAATTTTAATGATCAAACCTTACAAACTTTAACTCCATAAGAAATAGACAATCAGAACCAACCATCAAATGACACGTTTTCAAACAATCATTGAAAGCGAAAAAACATGGGTATTATAAAGTAACTTATGGTATGTTAGCGGGCTCGTACGTGGCAGCGCGCGCCAGTTCACCAAATGTCACAGTTAGCCTTATGCCAGTGCAAAATGAACTCAGGTTCAACATCCACCCTTGACACATTTATCAATAATTTTAGTATCCAAAGGAACGAAGTAGTCACATAAACAAACAAAGCATACAATTACTTTACACACAAACAGACATTAAGCTCTATTAAAGATTTATACATAATGCATAGTAATAGGTAGTCGGAACAGTTCGCGGGCTTTTTGAACCCATGACCCAAACAGCCCCAATGCCTTCAAACAAAGTCAGGTTATGTGTATAGTGGGACTGGAAAGGCATTGTGTATTACGAGCTTTTGCCACATGGCCAAACGATTAATTCTGATTGTCTACTGTCAGCAGTTCGTAAAATTAAAACAAGCACTTAAAGAAAAACGCCCAAAATTAATGAATAGAAAAGGCATAGTTTTCCATCACAACAATGCTTGACCGCATACATCTTTGATGACTAAATAAAAATTGATGGACCTTGACTGGGAAGTTTTAATGCATCCTTCACACAGTCCAGATATAGCACCTTCGGATTATCATTTATTCTGCTCTTTACAAAATTCTCTAAATAGAGTAAAATTACATTCAAGATAAGCCTGTATAACCATTTAAAACAGATCTTTGGTTCAGAAACCCCAACTATTTTATAGCCATGAGATAATGACTCTCCCAGGAAAATGGCGAAAGATAGTCGAATTAAATGGACAATTTTCCGTTCAATAAATATTTATGTAATACAAAAAAAAAGTCTTTATTATTTTCACTATAAAATAATAATATACAAAGACCAGCAACATATTTTTTTTCATGCTCTATTTAAAATCTTAAAAGAGCACTATGCACTTTTGTGTTTTAATTTAGTTAATTTAATTATGCTTTCAGACGAGGCAAAACAACACTCGAAGAGCATAGAGGAGCTCAAAAAGCGATGGGACGGCATTCAAAAAACAGTACTGGACATACGCAATATGATGAACCTTTTGGAAGACAAAGAGAACTTCTATAAAGGATTAGAAGCCTTCCAAAAGGAGTTAGACGACATCCACGAGTGGAAGGAAAGGATGCTCACGGAGAAGCCGACGAATAACCAACTAATACATCTACGTAACAAAATACGAGCTTTGAAACAACTAGAAATGAAACTGAAGGAATTAAACGCGCAGTCGATCATACTGCTTACGAAACCGATACCGATCGATCACAAACACGACATCGAAACAGATTCGAAACGAATCAACGAATCGTATGAAGAACTACTCACTAATTTGAGCAAGAAAGAGGTGGAAATCAAATTGGCGATTAGTAAAAGACCTGGGCAAAAACACGAAGATGATTTTAAAAGTTTGCAGAGTAAAATACAGGCGATTGAATCGCAGATTATAGCGGAACATGCCATGATCTCGAGTAAAGAAGAGATGGAGAAGAAGATTGATGAGTTGTCGCGGTACAAACAGGAGTTTGATGAATTGCAGTCTACGTATGACACGGTTGTGAAGGAACGTAGGGAAAAGTACGAAAAGGGTAGCGTCGAGGAGTTGAATTTGAGAAGCAGTCTCGATAATTTGGTGATAAGGTTTACTGATACCAGAACTATATTGGAGCAGAAGACGGGAAAGTTAGAGAAAGGTATGTATGTTGGTCTCGTGCTACGTTATCCGGTATGTGGTCTCCATTCGAGGACACGTCTTTGTTATTGGTTCTGCGGCAAATATGGCTTCAGTTTAATTAAGCTTACTCATTATTTGAGCTATTTATTTATTTATGTCGGCAACTTCGGCCAGACGGACTAACGACTTGAGAAGAAAGTCACCGGTAGTAGCTGGAAATTCTTTGGGAGAGACCTACGTATATCCAGCAGTGAAGAGACATATAGTATGTATGATGGCGTATATAGTTATGTTTCTATATAGGTTTGATTCAACCTGAGGGTACGAATTTTACATACAAATACGTATACATAGATAAGTTGGTTTATTATAGGCGCCTGCGCGCGTCCCGCCGTTTTACTACATTAAAGTCACTCCAGAGAGACAAGGTCGTTTCTTTCCAACATATAACAATTAAATAATACAAAAACATACAAACATGGACGACTGACCCTATACTGGGTATGTATCTATCTAAATATTATAGATAGGTATCTATCTAGGTATGTATCCATTTAGTAACTTTTTTAATGGTTTTGGGTTTTGTCTTTTTATATTGTAAATCGGGTCCGAACGCGTGATATTAAACGTTTTTGTTTACTAAACAAAAACCCAAATTTATTGATTAACAAATTAACCTTGGGATCCGCCGCGGACATTGTTAGTGTAGTGTGTCGCGGCCTTTCCAAATGTGAAGATCAAATGTGGGTAGTTGATAAAACCGCTGGCAGCTCCCATCCTGGACTACCCGCCTCCTTAGTGGACTCGTGGCCACGGCTGGTGTACCGGTGGTGGTGCCGAAACGTCGAGTAGAGATAAAAGGTAAACAAAAACCTTTAATTTTACACGTTTAAACCAGATTTACAATATAAAATGTGTACAAAAAGTGAAAACTTAAAAAGTTACATTAGTGTCTTGGTGACCGTAACATTTATAATTATTTTTTGTGTAGGTATAAAACTATTGCAGCAGTTAGAAGAGGATACACGTGATTTGAGACAGTGGATAGAGAAGGTGGATACATTCGTGAAGGAAAACGAACTGATCCCGGCGGGAGACGTGCAGCTTCTGGAAGCGCTTCTGGATACCAGCAATGTAAGCGATACCATTATATATCTTTTTTACTTTAGGAGGATGTATTCACCTATTTGTAGTCAGCTAGCAGCCTTCATATTATTTAATTTCCTGATGGACTCATTTATAAATAAATTATTGCTAAAAATGTACTCTACGCTTCTCAGACGGTGTCTTGTGTCTATTGACATCTCTATACTTTTAAGTAATGTCTATGGTTGGTGAAGGGTGTGACGGATTGTTGTAAAAGTAATATTATTAGGTGCTTACCTATGAAATAACCAATTTGTATGAGAAACTGAATAGTACATTGTTACCCTAGGGGTGAAAGTGACTTATTTCAGTCCCGAGACTGGGTTTGGTAGGTCCCGCCAATAGGTCGAGGGACTAAATAAGTCCTGAACCCCTAGGTAAACACTGTGCTTTTCATTACGAATACAAGGAAAGTAAAAATAAAACTACTAATTAGCAAAATAAAAAATGAATGAATTTTATTTCATAAATCAACAACTTTGGTGAGATATTTATTTAAAGTTTATGGTGACATTAGAGCACTTATTTATAGTTAGTGAAATGTTTTTTCCGGGTATTTTCATATTTGATATTTTCTGGGATACTTGAGTTTCCACAGTATCCAGGGATTCTTGGGTGAATAACGCTCACCCTAGGGTGTATTGGGCTATTTTCACTTCGCTCCACAGGCAACTTCGGACCTACTTTCAGAGTATGAGTAATGAAAAAGTTATTTTTTGTTATAAAAATATTTATTATGGTAATGGCAATATTGACCCATATTATCTATTGATATGGCAGTTGATGGATGCCACCCCTGTAACAGCCTCGTGGACGGGTATCAATGAATACTTCAAAAGCTCCAATCACAGCTACTTCAAAATAAAATTTTTTTCCTTGCAAAAAATTTGTTAAAATTTTGAAAGAAATGGAATTCTGCCGGGGCAAGGTCCGGTGAGTATGGTGGATGAGGGAGTCCATGTCCACCTCTTGAAGTTTTAAAACTGTCGTATGAGAAGTGTGAGGGCGGGCATTGTCATGAAGAAGAAGTGGAGATGAGCGATTGACCGAACTCGGTTGCTTTGTTGCCAGCTTTTCCATCATCGCCTGCAGCTCCTTACAGTACACATCTACATCTATCGTTTGACCGGCTCGCAAGAAACTGTAGTTAGTGGACAGACACAGGACCATTAAACTGATACCAGTAGCTTTTTCTTAGTTATCTTGCGTTTTGGACATTGTTGGGCTGCAACTCCTGGATCCAGCCACTGATAGGAACGTTTGCGGTTATCATACAGGATCCAATTCTCATCACAATGCACACTTCGACGCGTTGTTGTCGCTGACGTTCGTTCAGTTCATTCGGTACCCACTTTTCGAGCTTCTTTATTTTGCCGATTTGACGCAGATGAGCCAACATCGTTTTATCGAAAAAGAACAGAAGATATCAAAACCAAAGAGGCTAGTAATAGAATCGGTCATTTCATGGTAAGTGGCTAATATAAAAAAAAACAAATGCTACAAATTCATTTATTTATATCACTCGACCACTAAATGTATAAAACACCAACACATTATAATGTTCATCAATACCAAATTACTCGATACTAGAATGTACTCGACATTCTAGTATTTTTTATACAAAAAATAGAAAAGGTTATTAGGAAACTGGAAATATAAAGGAACTTTCCGTTTATTCAGCGGTACTCGACAGAATCGTCATTGGGCACATTCTGGATACGTACTTACATACCACTCGAATGACTAAATGATGTCAATGTTTAATATATTATCGTCATTATTTGTGTTTATATTGTTAGTAATCGTGAACAATTATTTATGATTGATAATAAATAAAACAAATGTGAACTGCATAATCAATTTAAAAAACAGCGAATGCCTATGAAATTTAAACAATGGTAACCAGTTAAGTTTAAGGTTTCTCGTGCAAGTCTTGCACAATGAAAAAAAATCTGATGAGAAGTGCTTAGACAAACTTGTGAGATTAAAAGTCAAACCGATCTGTTTAAACACGAGGAACTAGGAGAGAAAGGAGGGGAAGGATTAAAAAGGGGAAAGATACATATTCAAAAACTTTTGAAAGAAAAATGTAAGAATTTCACTTTTTAGAGGAAACCAATATTTTTTAGTTAATGAAATGATCGTTTTTTTTTATTTAAATATAATTCCAAATAATATATCGAAAATAATGAAATTTTGTTTATTTTTTATTACACATGTACTCGAATTTGTCGGAGTCGAAATTTGTGGATCTGTTCAATCCAGAATCTGTCCAAACTAGAATCCATCGAATAATGAATCTATCGGGTACCGAATAAACCGTTTTTTTTTCATCTCGTACTTCTCATCCTTTTTTGGCTGAATGACGAAATGGGATTGAGAGTAAAGAGTATAATGGAATAAATAGTTTTTTATTTCATAGGCTACTCGACGGGATAGGTAGGAGAGGAGAGATGATTAATCAGAGTTATAATGGGATGATAGACTTTCCTCATCGCATTACACCTCCCACTTGTTAGAGTTAATTGAAATGGAAATAATGACATTTATCGTTTTATATTTATTTGAAGAGGATCTTTTTACTAACCGTAACTAAGTTGTTCGTACACTGCGTTTAGCGTACGAGCAAAAATTGAACACGCTATGTTCAGTATATGGTAAAAGAGTAAAAGCATTTAGAGGTGTGTCAGTATTCGTCATTTCTGACTGACGACTACGGGCTACAGTATTTACTTCTTTCTAAAAAAAAAAAAAAACATTTTTCCTACAGAAAATAGATGAAGAGAAATCGACATACAAAACCAAATTAGAAAGCATTGAGAGTCTAAAAGAGACTATTCTAGAAGATTGCGAAGACTCTCTCTCAAAAACTATAAAATCCGAGACTAGCCTCAAAAAGCAATTGGAGACTATCACGGAGAAATCGTTCGTTTTGAACGAGAACCTTCGAAGGGCTTTAGAAAGAAGCGAAGGTGTATTTAGGAAAATCGAGGAGACTGAAGCTTGGCTGAAGCAGATAGAAGACCAGATCCCGAAGGAAGATGAGTGTAAGATTACGGATTCTGCGGAACTGTACCAGATGAAGTCCAGGTTTCAGACGCTGAAGGATAAGTGTGATGACAAAACGCAGGAGTTCCGCAATTTAAACGAAGCTGGTAAGTCTAAGAAACTGAAGGCGCAGTTTTTATTGAAGGTAATTTATCAGCAAAGGAATTAATATTAAAATTATCTTTGGAGATTTAGGAATTAATTTGGAGAATAGACTTAGTCTATTAATTACCCTAGAATAGGGTAATAGACTAACGTAGGACGAGAGGTATTCGTCTACTCGTTACACCTCCCAAGAGGTATGGTGTCATTTGTTTAATGATTCATTATTTATATTTTTTTCGAATAAATTAGACATGTACATGTTGTACTCGTACGAGTTTTATTTTTATTCGACTAAGGATACGGAAATTATAGCGAAAAATGTGAAATACAGGCGGTGACGTCACAGTTACGGCTGTATGGATTGTTTTGTATGGACTTTTGTCATAATGTATAAAAAAAAGTAATGTCACCACAAATCAAAATAAACTTCACTGTCACCTATAATCGAGCTAAACAAACAAAAAAATAACCTCTATTTGTGCCAATAATCTCTTTGTTGTGAACTGACTGCGGTTTGTTTTCTTTCCTTCTGAGCTTGAATTTTTGGTTATTTAACATCTAAGCCTAAGGGCTCCCCCGCCGGTAAACCGACGGAAGGAACGGGCCTCGGCTTAGGGCGTTGCATTGGGGGGGTACTGCGGGATCGCGAGTCGTGAGAAGTGAACGAGGCGCTTTTTTGTTCCGGAATGGCCAAATTCTTGTGGCCCTAGTGGCCTTTCAAGAGTCACCGGTCTGGGAAGTGAACGAGGCGCGCGGCTGCGCGACGTATTTATATTAACTCGTCTCCCGCCTCAGGAGTATAAATATTCGCCCGTTAGGCGGCGGGGCATCAGTTGTTATCCGGGCGTCGTAGCGTTAACTTACGTTATGTAACTTATCCCAAGTATGCCTAACTTATGCTATACACCAACTTATATCCTAATAGGTAAGTGAAAGACACACTAGGGAATATTTTGATATCAAACTTATAAACTATACAGGGTGGAAAATATGAACGGGACATGGAGGAAAAGTGCATTAAATATTGAAGATATCAAATTTCACTCAAAGGAAACATTCTTTTGTTTTTTAAAATAAGAATAACTCCATTCAAACATTTTTTAAAAAGTTTACCTGAGCCGGGAATCGAACCAACTAAAAATGCAAAAAATAGACAGTCACTATTTTATTGAACCAATCGATAGTGTCTATGATAAGGATAAAATCTCTCGAACAAACATTGTATCTTACAATTAAAGAAGATCATGAAATCTAACAATTCGTACCTATCGAATTAACCTGAAGGACACGTACCTAGATAGATATATAGTAGAATATCCACTGCTTATGTTAATAATAATTTCAACGTCTGGATAGGTACAAATGGGACAATTAAATGGCCTGCAAGATCTCCAGATCTTACGCCGCTGGATTTTTATGTATGGCCATTTAAAAAAAAAATACAAAAAATCCTATGAGTCTGCGGAAGAGTTAAGAGTTGAGGTTCAAGATTTTATCACGAACATTCATCACAACCCATTGCAGAAGGTTTCACGAAATGAATTTCTGAAAAGACTCAATCTTTGCATTCAAGAAAATGGTTCGCATTTCGAGCAACTTATCAGTTAATTTATAAAAATGTTGTATCAAAATTATAATTTTAATCGATGTCTAATTTAGGAAACAATTTACAATAGTCTACTTCAGGTAATAATTTGCATATTCAATGGTTAATGTACCTAGTTATTAGGTTGCCTATGTTTAGTTATGTTTCTAGCATGTTATGTTATTAGTTATTAGTTATGTTTACCTATGTTCTCTAGCACTCTTTTTTAAGAATTATTTGGTAGCAAACGATTGTCTGGAAGAGATCGTTACTTAGCGATAAGACCACCGATTGCACCTTTTCAGATTGTAACATTGTTTGTAAACATTTGTTCTAATTATGTGCAATAAAAAGTTATCTATCTATCTAAGTACGTGTCCTTCAGGTTAAATCGATAGGTGCGAATTGTTAGATTTCAAGGTCTTCTTTAATTGTAAGATACGATGTTTGTTCGAGAGATTTTATCCTTATCATAGACCCTATCGATTGGTTCAATAAAATAGTGACTGTCTATTTTTTGCATTTTTAGTTGGTTCGATTCCCGGCTCAGGTAAACTTTTAAAAAAATGTTTGATTGGGGTTATTCTTATTTTAAAAAACAAAAGAATGTTTCCTTTGAGTGAAATTTGATATCTTCAATATTTAATGTACTTTTCCTCCATGTCCCGTTCATATTTTCCACCCTGTATATTCGAGTCTATACGTGTCTATACAAGTACCCTAATCTTATTTACAATTGAGCGACTACATTATTATTTCGTTGTTAACAGTATAATGGAGTATTATATTGAATATTGAGTAACTTTTTACAAGGGAAATATTCACCTCCAATGAGGCGGTGAAAAACGTTTTCGCGTGACGTAACGTGGCGCGGGAGTTCTATAGCTGAGGCATCAATTAACTTCCATTAAAATGATAAAAGTACATTGATAATAATGAACAATACTTCGATGAATTATATATACTCGTATCATTTTCATACAAAAAAATATATTTGTATTTTTCCATATAAAACTGTAATTTCATAGGTAAGGACTATGAATAGGTTCATAGGTGATATAATAGTTTGAGGGTGTGAACCCGTTTGAGTGGCTTGGAATCGTTTAATGTATATATGAACATAATTATAAAGTTGTTGTTGTGTATGCGCAGGCAACGACATAATGCTACAGGCGGAGCGTCGTCCGCCGACGGCGCTGGCCAAGCGACTGACGCACCTGAACGCGCGCTGGACCCACGTCACGCACGGCGTCTACGAGAGGCACAAGTCAGTACACACTATCACACACACACACACACACACACGGACAGACACACACACACACACCCTATGTACACCATCACACAAACACCGCAAACACAACACGCACTTACTGTAACCCCATGATTTGTTACTTATCTCATTCACTACCAAAACACGTACAAAACACCACTTATGGTGTAAGTGATGGGACTCATCTCAATATCTAAATAAATAAATTACTGCTAATGTACCTTTTCTTTATGATTGTTTTGTATGGTGTACTTGTCGTCAGGGTGCTGACGGAGGCGTGGCACGAGTCCGGCGAGCTGCGCGCATGGCTGGCGCAGGAGGGTGCGTGGCTGGAGGGTCTGCAGCGCCGCCTGCGTCGCTCGCCCGACGCACCCGCTGACGCTGAGGAGATCGCCGACGAGCTATACGTGAGTGCGCACCACACACGCTGTGCACGTACCTTACACGTGGCGTTGTGGACTCTCGTAACTCGGCTGCAGCACATTGGACATGCAGGCTTACACTTTCGCTTTACGCTTCTTACGGTTATTTGACATGAGTAGAATGACGTTCGCAGATAGTCTACGACCACGCGGTGATCTCTCGGAACCCGGAACAGATCCAGCGGCAAAGAGGTTACAAAACTAGTGGTCATACATTTATTCCACAGGAAGTAATAAGTGCGAAGGACTCTGTCCACATATTTTATTTATTTTTATTTCAACAGTGTTACCTAAGTAGAAACTATTTACCTGACAATACGGTTTTCAACTTTTGTCTGCGGTGGATAAAATTGCAGTGCGTTTCTAGCCTAACAGATATAATAAGTAACCCTATTTAAAAACAATATTTCATGATGTTTGTTCGTCAGGACCTGGAGAACTACATCCAGAACCATAGCGATGAGCGGCTGTCGCGCATCCAAGACATCGGGCGGCAGCTGATTGACGCACACATCATGCCTGGCTGGATTCAGGCCGAGATCGACAACGTCACCGAGCGCTGGAACAAGCTCCGGAGCCAGGTTTGTGTTCCACCTGCACACTCGCATACAGGACGGGTGACTATCCCGTATACAGGACATCGGGCGGCAGCTGATCCACGCGCACATTATACTCAGGTGGATCCAGGCCGAGATCAGTAACGCCACCCAGCCTCTGGAACAAGCTCCGGAGCCAAGTTTGTGTTCCATCTGCACACTCGCATACAGGACGGGTGACTATCCCGTATACAGGATATCGGGCGGCAGCTGATCAACGCGCACATTATGCCCAGCTGGCTCCAGGCCGAGATCGACAATGTCACCGAGCGCTGGAACAAGCTCCGGAGCCAGGTTTGTGTTCCACCTGCACACTCGCATACAGGATGGGTGACTATCCCGTATACAGGACATCGGGCGGCAGCTGATCAACGCGCACATTATGCCCAGCTGGATCCAGGCCGAGATCGACAATGTCACCGAGCGCTGGAACAAGCTCCGGAGCCAGGTTTGTGTTCCCCCTGCACACTCGCATACAGGATGGGTGACTATCCCGTATATAGGACATCGGGCGGCAGCTGATCAACGCGCACATTATGCTCAGGTGGATGCAGGCCGAGATCGACAATGTCACCGAGCGCTGGAACAAGCTCCGGAGCCAAGTTTGTGTTCCATCTGCACACTCGCATACAGGACGGGTGACTATCCCGTATACAGGACATCGGGCGGCAGCTGATCCACGCGCACATTATACTCAGGTGGATCCAGGCCGAGATCAGTAACGCCACCCAGCCTCTGGAACAAGCTCCGGAGCTAAGTTTGTGTTCCATCTGCACACTCGCATACAGGACGGGTGACTATCCCGTATACAGGACATCGGGCGGCAGCTGATCAACGCGCACATTATGCCCAGCTGGCTCCAGGCCGAGATCGACAATGTCACCGAGCGCTGGAACAAGCTCCGGAGCCAGGTTTGTGTTCCACCTGCACACTCGCATACAGGATGGGTGACTATCCCGTATACAGGACATCGGGCGGCAGCTGATCAACGCGCACATTATGCCCAGCTGGATCCAGGCCGAGATCGACAATGTCACCGAGCGCTGGAACAAGCTCCGGAGCCAGGTTTGTGTTCCCCCTGCACACTCGCATACAGGATGGGTGACTATCCCGTATATAGGACATCGGGCGGCAGCTGATCAACGCGCACATTATGCTCAGGTGGATGCAGGCCGAGATCGACAATGTCACCGAGCGCTGGAACAAGCTCCGGAGCCAAGTTTGTGTTCCATCTGCACACTCGCATACAGGACGGGTGACTATCCCGTATACAGGACATCGGGCGGCAGCTGATCAACGCGCACATTATGCCCAGCTGGCTCCAGGCCGAGATCAGTAACGCCACCCAGCCTCTGGAACAAGCTCCGGAGCTAAGTTTGTGTTCCATCTGCACACTCGCATACAGGACGGGTGACTATCCCGTATACAGGACATCGGGCGGCAGCTGATCAACGCGCACATTATGCCCAGCTGGCTCCAGGCCGAGATCGACAATGTCACCGAGCGCTGGAACAAGCTCCGGAGCCAGGTTTGTGTTCCACCTGCACACTCGCATACAGGATGGGTGACTATCCCGTATACAGGACATCGGGCGGCAGCTGATCAACGCGCACATTATGCCCAGCTGGATCCAGGCCGAGATCGACAATGTCACCGAGCGCTGGAACAAGCTCCGGAGCCAGGTTTGTGTTCCCCCTGCACACTCGCATACAGGATGGGTGACTATCCCGTATATAGGACATCGGGCGGCAGCTGATCAACGCGCACATTATGCTCAGGTGGATGCAGGCCGAGATCGACAATGTCACCGAGCGCTGGAACAAGCTCCGGAGCCAAGTTTGTGTTCCATCTGCACACTCGCATACAGGACGGGTGACTATCCCGTATACAGGACATCGGGCGGCAGCTGATCAACGCGCACATTATGCCCAGCTGGCTCCAGGCCGAGATCAGTAACGCCACCCAGCCTCTGGAACAAGCTCCGGAGCCAAGTTTGTGTTCCATCTGCACACTCGCATACAGGACGGGTGACTATCCCGTATACAGGACATCGGGCGGCAGCTGATTAACGCGCACATTATGCCCAGCTGGATGCAGGCCGAGATCGACAACGTCACCGAGCGTTGGAATAAGCTCCGGAGCCTTGTAATATTGTTCTATACGATGTCAGCCGCCGAAGTACATGTAAGGCGTTCGCACTGTTGTCACCGTGATGCCAATGACCCATTTGCTGATGTACCTTTCCATTTTTTTCTCGTATATGGTAATGATGCAATTAGCACATTCTGCCCGTGGAAAGTTTTCTTCATAATTAACAATTTCAAAGTCAAAACAATTCAGAACGCATCTCGTCAATGTCCAGTCCTATCGAAGTAAGTCAGGAGTCGCTCAGTAAAGTGATAGTAGTTTTACTGAGGGCAAAAGTTGACTCCTTGGAAACATACGAAAAACGCAGTCCTATGCTTTTATTTGATTATCACAAACATTACGCACATACCATTTATGTAGTCTAATCGTTCGGTTCGTGTATTGACGTGTTGGTTTTGGTCATCGTCACAGGCGGCGTCCCGTACAGCGCTACTGGAGCGCGCGGCGCGCGAGGCTACGCGGTCAGAAGTATCCGTGGACAATCTGCAGCAGTGGCTGGACGAGGTGTGCGCGTTGCTGCACAATCGACTTGACCGCGACCTCACCGCTACAGACCTGCCCGATGACCACCAGGTAATGTATCCACGACTTGCCGACGTTACAAACAGTGGCATAAGAATAGTAAATAATACAATTATAGACGGAAATTTCGCTTGTGTTTGTCCCAAAAGCCCCGAAATATACACCCACTTCCCCTCCCACGCCGTAACGTTCCTCTGTCGCCCACGGATGCCGATGCCATGAGGGCTGTCACTTATTTAATAATTTATTATATCCGTATCTCCGTATATCTATTAGATTAGTGAATTATATACATAGTTATTAAATTATTAATCATAAAATATAAGTTATTAAACGTTATAGTGGAGTGTAGGCTTTCTCGGCCGGTGTCCATATTAATTGAATCTTCCGGGCTACTTGGCCGAGGCCTTCCGGAATCTCTTCTCTTTTTTCCAAACGTTTCGTCAACAACTGCGGTTGTTGACATCTTCAGTGGCGACTGCGTTCACTTTCGGAGAGATGTTATCTCTTCGGCTTCTCGAGCGCAACTGACTCGACAATTGTGGCGCACCGGTATTTATAGTGGGCGAGTATTTATATATGTAATTATATATTGTATTTATATGCACCGGTATTTATATGTTTGTGTGGTGTGTATCGAGTCTGTTTGTCCCCCCCTTCTCGTCTCTCTTCCCCGTGAGCTTGATGTCTTCGGAGTGCTGGATACCAGATATTACGGAGCCTTAGATTTTCTTTAGATTTCTTTTTTCACGATTTTGATTGACTGACACTTTGTATGTAAAAACATGTAGGTAAGCACCAAAACGGCAGGCTACCCATATTTTGTGACGGTAGTTGAATATTATAATAAAAAATGTTGAAGCGGCGATGTGGAGCCGCGACACTGACACTACCGATGTGGAGTCGACAGTCGACGACTGTACTCATATGTACTCGTACTCCGAGCCTACTCGTATAATATGTAATATTCTTTTTCAGTTCTCTTTAAGTATTAGTTTATGACCAGAGACAATTGTCGTTACTCCTCGAGTAATTGAAACTAATTGTATTAATCTCATTGTGGTAATAATGTCAAACAACTTTTGGTACCGGTTTTGATCAGAGCCAACTTTCCGTGCACCGGCTAGGCGAACTGATTTATCTAGAAGAGACCTGAAATAAAATTTGAATGTTGTGTGCAGCATCTGGTGGAGGAGTTCGAGTGCCAGCGCGAAGTGGTGAAGGAGATCGAAGCACAAGTGGCCGCGTATCAAGCCGCTGGCAAGAACGAGGCCGCCGCACGCCTTCGTGACCAGCTGGACCTTGTCAATGTAAGTATATACTTCTATACCATATCATATGTGTATTGCTTTGAGAGATTCTGTTTTCTAACAATATTTAGGCAGTTTGTACACTAATAATCCAGGACCACAGAATTACGTGATCCGAGTAGAAAGAACGATGGTTTTATACGCATACGCTTTGATATATACAGTAGAACATGGTGCATGGTTGTCTGCGCAACGTTTAGTGACAGGTGCAAACCGGCTTCGCAAGAGAACTGACCAACATTGTCAGAAGTAAACAAGTTATTTGACTTGCTGTAAACATTCCAAAAAGTGGAAAAGGAGAATAATATGAAGTTTACAACTACGTGCCAAGTCGTGACCGGAATTATTTTCCATGTTTCTTGCACCGCGATTTAATTTAGAAGTGGCGACTTGCACTCCTGTTTTATGATTTTCGCCATCTTTAAAAAAAAAAACATTAGTGCGAACCGACTCGAAACTTGTCCTGAATGACGTGACGGTACACATATGAATTACAATAATTTCGCAAGCCAATATATTTGAGGCTAAAAATCTGAGAATGGCACCCCAGTTGAATAATTTGAACCAAAATTTCATTTTTTTTGTATATGGATCAAAGTGGCTGCTCTGAGGTGTTTTTGGTGTGATACTATTGCTTTTGAAAATAGCCTAAATACATCATTTTATCTCGATATTTTTATTTTTTGAAGAAATGTACAGTCGTTATATTAAATGACATAACAAGCAAAATATGTTTGGAATAGACCTAAAGTTCCTTAAATTAATTGTAATATTTATAATAACAAATGAGCTCGACAAAAACACTATTTGAAAACAGAAATACAAGTGTGTGTTTTGTTTTCTTTAATAGTTCAATTATAATACGAGTATTATTGAGTCTACCATACCATCAATCTGTCTCTCCACCGCTGGATATAAGCTTCTCCCAAAGCTGGCCACCACACACGATCCTCGGCTCTTCTCATCCTCGTGTCATTCTCATCATCTATTGAGTCTAATAATTTATATTATTGTTACATTGTGCACTTTGTGTAACGATGAGCAAGAGTGTAAGGGTATGTTTCCCTGTGTCAGCGCAAATTCGCCGTAGCGGAGCAGCGTCTACAAGCATACGGGGGCGGCACAGGTAGCGGCGCAGGCGCAGCGCTCGCGGCGAGATTGTCTCGCGCAGCGGGCGCGTTGCGTGAAGTGCAAAGAGGCGCCGCCTGTACATTGGCGCTTGCCGGCGCCGAGCCGGACACAGTCAGGGCACAGCTACGGCGTTGTCTGGTGAGTGTATTACAACTTTTTGACGTAACAAGTTCGCGATAGCGCAGCAGCGTCTGCAGGTGTACGGTGGCGCCGAGCCGGATGCAATCGAGTATGACGTTTGGGGAGTATGTTGTGAGCGTTTACACATGTGTAAATTATAGTTGAATCATATTATTATCATTTAAAGCTGTGGCCCGAGAAATGGCAGGACTGAAGACGAGCAGGAGCGACGTGACCACATCTGCTCTTTTCATAAAGTGATTATCGCTGTGAAAAAGTCTCCATTTTATATAAACAATGTCTCACTCAATATTTGATTTAGAATAGTTTTTTTTTTACTTCAGAATCATGATTCACTGGAGAAACGTCAAAATTATATAGAAACTGCAAACAGGAACTAATTTGCAACGGATATTGCAAACTGACAAGATGTTTGCTCCCGCTCAAATCCTTTGCAAGTCATACCGACCACACCTCGGCCGATTTACTCGTATATGTTTATGTGTTTGAAAATTACTCGTGTCCGGCCGCAGCTTCATTCCCTAGTTTACACTCACGTTTTATTCATTCTTTAATTTCTTTTATGGCAGTACAATCAATTCTGCTGTGTGCTTTATAAATAAATAAATTTAAAAAAATATATATTAGTTTAGGTCGTTTGTCTTAATACTTCAGTAATTTTCACATTCGTTTTCGTATTGAAACATTTGTAATCTAAATGCCAGTCGCGTAACGCACACTTCACATCGTTCATTCGTTGTATTCACTATAGCGATTTTGTTCGTCCGAGTTCAATGAATGATTAGTTCGCGAATTGTTAAATTTCGAATTGAATTGGAAACGTTATTCGGTCAGTGTGCGGAACGAATTAATTTAATTCGCTCAGAATGATACTAGCCATGGTTATCACCGTTACAGGTAGTTCTATTCAGGTATCGGTCATACATAGTCGCTGGTCGTAACAGCCAATGTCGCTGATGATGCCAGCACGCGCGACTAAAACAAGCTAACAATGTACACATATTATTGTACACAGGGCCGTCTTTACCAGGGGGTGCAAGGGGTGCGGTGCACCCCGGGCGCTCACCTTTTAAAGGTAATGAAAAAATATAACGCTATAGTAAACAATTACACAATAGGATATTTGACTGTCATAGGATACACAATAGGATATTTGACTGTCATAGGATACACAATAGGATATTTGACTGTCATAGGATACACAATAGGATGTTTAACTGTCTTAGGATACACTCCCGCACCCCGGCGCAGAATAGACTTAAGACGGCCCTGATTGTACAAACAAATATAACGAGAATATTATTTATGTGGTAGGTAATTTAATAATACAACCAGCGCGCGCGTGCGCAACAACTGAAACTAATTCAATAATATAATTCGAATTCACCTTGTATATTAGGGGTTAAAGTATGAAATTGCCGATTTGTGCTGAAAAATTGAAACTCGTTTTTTTCTAAAATGTAATTATCTATCTAAATGTAATTTATTTAATCAAAATATTTACCCTCATTATCTATACATTGTTGCCATCTAATCGGAAGTTCATTTATGCCTTTGCGATAGAACTCTGGGGATGTAGATTCGACAAACTGTGCGAAAGCATTTTGTACTGCCTCTTGGGAAGAAAATTTTTTACCATGTAGAAAATTGTCCAAATCACGAAAAAAATGGTAGTCCGTTGGAGCAAGGTCTGGCGAGTACGGAGGATGACGTATGGTTTCTAACTGCAGCTCCTGTAGAGTTACAACGGTTTCTCGTGCAGTGTGAGGTCTTGCGTTATCATGGAGCAATAATGGTGAAGATCGATTCACGAGTCGGGGCTGTTTCACTGCTAGTTTCGCCATCATTGTTCGAAGTTCGGCACAGTAAACATCTGCTGTTATTGCTTGACCAGACCTGAGAAAGCTATAGTGAATAACACCATGAATAGACCACCAAACAGTTACCATTACCTTTTTATTGGTAAGCTTTGCCTTAGGGCACTGTTGCGGCGTTTGACCTGGGGTCAGCCATTGCATTTTTCGCTTTCGGTTATCGTAAAGAATCCACTTTTCGTCACATGTCACAATTCGATCCAATATTCCTTCATTTCTGTACCGATTCAACAAGGCAACGCAAGTTTCAACATGCGTTTCTTTCTGCAGATCAGTCAAATCACGAGGCACCCATTTTTCATATTTTCTTATCTTATTGACTTGATGCAAATGAGTCAATATAGTAGGCAAGGTAACGTTAAACCATGCCGCTAATTCCTGGGTAGTTTGACTCGGATTGGCTTCCACCATCTCCTTCAATTCAGCGTTATTCACCTGTGTGGGCGGTCTTCCACGTGGTTCGTTCTTCAAGTCGAAGTTTCCATTACGAAAGCGTTTAAACCAAAAACGCACGGTTCGTTCATTAGCAGTCTCCTCTCCAAACGCAGCATTGATATTGCGAGCCGTTTCTGCCGCGTTAGTTCCGCGTCGGAACTCGTATTCAAAGATTACTCGGATTTTCGAAGTATCCATCTATCCCGTCTAAGCTGAATAAAAAAAACAATTGAAAGTCGAAAATCGAATGTTGCACATTTTTTAAAACAAGAACCTCATAGGTATCATGTGAAAAAAGTTTCACTCGAAAATCTCACACCATGAAGGTTTTATGTCAATTCAAAGTATCTATTACTATAAAACGGCAATTTCATACTTTAACCCCTATTACATTAAAGGTTGAGACGAAATATAAAAATATAATTTAAGGCGGAATTTTCGACGCACTCAAGAGAAAGTTGTTTTTGAAACCAATATATCGCGCATATCATTGAACAGAATATTACAATGGTCACGGGCCATGTTCCTGCAATCGTGCCCGGTATTATTGGTGTTAGCGTATGAGAGACATTACAGTGTTACATAAACGCCAACTGTTTTTTACACTCATAAGCGCAATTAGTTTTTCAGGTTATAAATTGCATTTTTCGTTCGCTGTAAATTGCTGAAATAATCTCACGGTTAATGCTCTTAAAGTGGCAGTTACCTCTTCGTAGTAAATGACTGTCATTCAAATGGATTGGTACACAGTGTTGGACAATCCCCGCTACCGGTGGCCAACTGGCCGCGATATTTAATATACTACCGATTCGCTTCACCGACCGCCGGCGTTCGTGCCACTGACTTTTAAATTAAACATCACACTTGACGACTGAACACTCACTTTCAAACTTCTAGTCAAACTTATCTCGAATTATAAAGAATAATATAAAAAGGGTTCGTGTAAATGTAGCCATAAGTTTGTATAATCTTGGTACTCAAAAGTGTACTGCAAATTTATTCTTTAACATTATATCAGTAGCATATAAAGTGTTGAAAATTTAAATAAGTTTTTATTAATATTTGAACAAATTGTTTATTTTTTTGCAAACTGCAGCTGTTGTGATACAACTATGTTACGTGTAGTTGGTCAAACGTTTGATAAAACATTTGCAAAACCTTCGTACGTTTGTTGCGAGGCAGATTGTGTTTGTAGTATTGTGTGGATTTGAGTCTGAGCGTTCAATCCGGATGTTAGGTAAATAAACATTTGACCGGATATCCATTTTTTGTAATGTATTGTAATCTGTTTTGTAGTAAACTAATAATAGTTTAAGTATCGTTGCAGGATTTACATAAGTATTTAAAAATGACTACAATTACTACTAACAAATGCTGATGTGCTACACAACATCATATTGTTCGCAAAAAGATTATTCGATTACATTTACTACGATAATATTAAAATAACAAATATTTGTATGCTATATTTTATAAAAAAAAAAAAAAAACAAACGTAGTTTTTTAAAGGATTATACGTATAAGATTGCCTAGCTTTTTGAGGTGAAACAGTTTTTGATTGAATCGTTATTCAAATGCTTAAACTATTCAATGCATTAGCAATATGCAATAGCCCTGCAATAGAGAACAGTTGTTAATTAGTTACCTCAGTTGTACATGTAATTGGTGTAGTTTATACGTGTCGTTGTGGCGTCAGGCGTGTCGATGTAAACAGATTCGCGTGCTATCGCGCCGTCATCGCGCCATTGAAAGGATTCTGTGATGCTATTTGCGCGGCGCGCACCCGAACACACTGTTCAAATATTTGGAGAAGGCATATATATACACTGCAGAAATTAGTGACATTTAACGTTTTATACATGACAGTTGTTTTTGTGATTATTATTAAATTAACCTGAAATAACATTTTAGGGAGACTTTGTTTAGGGAATAAAAGTCGTGAATAACCCGTTTGCAGAACATTTATTGTGTTCATGACTTAAGTCTAAAATAGTTTGAGCCAAATCGGTTCAACTACAGAACCGATTCGGTTTCGATGTAAACTTTTCATAAATTCAAAAAAATACAAAATCTATTAACGGTATGTTTTCGGATAAAACACTAATACTAAAGCACGTGAAGCACAAAAACTTTTGTTCAAACATTTATTTTTTGTAAAACTCGCGGGAAATAGCGAAATGTGCTTTCCGAGCGGCGCCCGCCCTTGCTATTATTGGATTATTTTAACGACAGCTCATTGTTTTAAATCCATTTTTTAACAAAACAAATACAATTATTTTAATGTACGAAATTTCGATTGCCTTTAATTACTTAATTTGATCAACGCCCAAGAAAATCCATAATGCATAAGTTGACCAAATAGTTTTGTTTAAGTTTAACTAAAAACATTTTCGTGTCTATTGAGAAAGACCATGTTGGGTATTTAATTTTAACATCTTGTTTTCCCCACGCTAATAAATGATTTGATTTGAAAGCCCCGTATATTGTATGTCCTACGCTTTACACTTGTTTATTTTTTCATACATCGCGGTGATATTACAGTGTGACTACAATAATACATTCAGTAGGTGACTGAATCGGTTCCGCCGAATGGCGCTTCTAATGCGATTATAAAGTAAAATTAAATGTTGGTTGGACTTCTGACGAATAACTTCTTCGCGGCGAAATGAACTGGGACTCACTCTATTTAGTCGTAGTCCTAAGCTTTGCTTTGTATAGATGGCTTGTGAGTTTGTTTCTTCAAAACAAGTCAGATAAGAATCAGCTCTGTTTTTTTTTATAGTTACTTAAATGATCTCAAGCTATTTTCGTTGCATTTTGCAGAGATTCTACCGTACTCTTGGGGAAATAAAATCCGAAGTGGAGTCCGTTATCAGGACCGGCAGGAAAATGGTGGAGGAGAAAACGGTGCCCGAACCACAGGAATTTACCAAGAAAATTGACACATTGAAAGAATTGTACAATAAACTCGGAGCTCAAATCACAGAGTCAAAGACGAAGCTTGAGAATGCATTGCTAACAGCTAGGGAGATACAAAACGACCTGCTGTCGCTGACGTCATGGCTCGACGGCCTCGGCACCAACATCGGCAAGCAGACGCTAGAACTCGAGATGTCCAGGATGGAGGCTATAAAAGACAAACTGAACACAAACTATACCGAGTTTTCCAAAACCTGCGATGCAGTCTATCTAGAGAGTCTCCAAGAACAGATAGATGTCATCAACAGTCGATGGGATCACCTAAAGAAGCATGGGTTGTCTAAACGTGAAACCGAGATAGAAACTGTTCAGAAGTACTTGAGTGATGTTGAACAGGAGTTAAACAATGATGAGACTATGACGGCGGCTAAGTTAAAGGTTCTGAACAACGAAGTGCGGGCGCGAGCAGCTGAAGTAGAAGCTTTAGATAATAAAGCACTTACAAAACACTGGGAGAATCTTCTGGAGAAAATCGCGGTGAGTGACATTTCCTTTAAAATACATAAAAACTTCGATCATTATAAAATGAGACGGGTTTTGATCACATTTATGTAATTTAAATCACCGGCTATCTTTATCGCATTCACTATCATATTGCTATTGGGAAATGAACTAGGTTTTGTTTAAAAAAAAGGCTTCACATTTGCGCACACCCGCCCGTTCATTCAGTTTTATACTGGTCGAAGATGTGAAGTAACTTTATCAAATAATATTTGTAATTATTAAATTGTATATTATATGAATACCTCAAAAGGTTTCTCGCTTAAGTATATTTCGTTTCGCTTCCTCCGTATGATCACTGTTTGTATACAATTGCACGTAGACGCTTCGCCGCCGGTAAGTTCTTAGTTTACGCATACATTGATATTGAATGGATTAATACGTGTTCACAAACAGTAGTCCAAGTTAAATAACAAACTAAACGTTTTCGTGTGCTTCCACTAAATGATCGTGTGTATGTATAAAAAAAAAAACATTTTTGGGACATGTACGATACAGGAAATTGTACAAAACTCTCCTTCAGTCCAAAAATCGCACATGCCTTCGATACAAAACTCGAGAGTCGCGAATGATGCGTATGTCTGTACTGTAAATACGTATGTTTATGTAAATAATCGCGGATATGGTGTTGGTGTAATGTGTGTGGTGTGAACCGAGTGCTTTGTGTTTCACGGCATAGAGACTGTTCATTCAAACACGAGCTTTGGACTCACCCTGGCCGGGAATCATGCTTAAATCACATCCTCATCAAAATTATACGACACGCGGCTTTGGGACTCATTGCGTGCGGTCACCATCACAATAACGAGGGATAGAACACGGGCAACGTCAGAAACCTCACTAACCCTGTAAATAACTGTCGTGTGGCTTGTAACATAACCAACATTAACGCAACGACGACGCCACTAAAGCAGACGGTTTGCTTGCAGGCCATCACAGACAGATTCAAAGACAACACACTAGTTGAATACGAGAACGTGACTGACACTATCAAACGACGACTAGAGAGTCCGGTCAACACGCCCGATACTGAAAAACCTGTAGAGTTAAAGAAGTCCAAAATACCACTTGCTTTGAAAAGCCCGGTGCCGATTAAAAAAGAAATTAAAGAAGCCGGTATTAGGAGTAGAGGGTCTTCTCTGGAGCGAAGTATAAAGAAAATTGATTCGCCTATGACGGAGAGCGTCACTAGCGTAGCGTCTGTTGACGCGGAGCCCTCCACTTCCAATAAAAATTCCGTACCCTCCACTCCAGAAACGCCAAAGAAAAATAGTAGTACTTTTAACCTCCTAAAAGATAGTGATCTTTTTACGCAAATTTCCAAGGACAAAATCGAACTTAAACCTCCGATTCCCGAACCGGCTAAACCGAAGACTGATCCTTGTCACATGGTCGAAGTAAAAGAACACGAGATAGTGAAGTCTACCGTGAGTCCCATAGAACCTATGGAGATATATCCATCCGAGGCTGTTGAAACCGTCGTTCAGTTTATTCCCCAAACTGTAGAAACTGTTGAGATTATCGACGATACAGAAAGTGAATCTATTTGTGAGTCGGATGCTGAAGATAAACCGAGTGAAAACAACATTAAACCGAAAGATGACGAAAAACGACCTTCAGTTGATTTGGGTTCCGAACCAAAGACATTCGTCGTTGAAGTGAAGCAACTTGAACAACGAATGAGGCCGACTCTGGGTATACTGAAGCGCAAAAACAGTTCAGATGGAGATAAGCAGAAACTTATGAAAGTGACCATGGAAGTGCCTGATCTGATACCATCAACAGAGAAGGAAAACGACTTCGATAGTTCTATGAACACACCACCACCTACGCCTATGGAAGACGAAGCTAACGAATGTCCATTATTGTACGATTTGGCTGTAAGACAGATGGAGGCACAAAAGAACTTGCGGAGAGACGAAATCAACGAGTACCTGATTTTGGACGAAGTTCCTAAAGACCAAGCAGACCTACCCGAACCTTCCGCCACTGATGAGTCATATGACAAGTTAGTTGATATGAGAAAACAGCAGATAGTGGATGCCACGAATAAACCCATAAAGAAGACAGGAGTTAGTATCGGTGCATCCACTTTGGAAAGAATCAGAAAGAAATCCGAAAGCAATGTGCAGGAAGAAGAAGTGATTTACTCCGAAGTTGAAGATACGCCTCAGGTATATTGATTCTGATAATTACTTGATTGCCATAATAAAACTCAAAATCTCTTTTTCGATTTTCCGTAAGCATAAGAAATTCTTCACGGGAGAGTCTCAGGTTACTTCTACAGCCGTGACCACTTACCATTTTGTAGACAACCTCTTACATGTGAAAAAGTTGAGTTAGGGAATTAAGAGATATATGAAAAATGACGAAATTAATGTAAATGTCTACAGATCTTGCATCTCTTGAAAATGAGTCATGCTTTTGACAGGATTTTTAGGTACTTATGTTGTGTGTATAAGAAAAATTAACCATATGATAGTAATTTTACAATCTGTTATTTACAATATGTACACTAATTAATTACTTTTTATTTAAAGACATTTTTTTATAAGACTCGATAAACTTGATTTAATGATGGCCGCCTGTTGAGAAAGTAGAATTAAATGGAATCTTTTGTAAACTCATTGGTACTGTTATGAAGCTTTGGTACTTTAAATTATAACTATCATAATTGTAATGATTGTATTGAAAGTTAGAGTTGACTATTTTGTTAATTATAATTTAAAATTATTACGCCACGATACAATACTAATGAATTCATAAATGATTGCATTTAATTTGCTTTCATTAACAAGCGCTCATCATTAAATCAAATTCGAGTATTAAGATAAAGTATATTAGGAAGTAATTTTATAAAAACATGTCTATAATTAAAAAGTATTAATCTGTCTACGTACTCGTATATAACGGACTGTGAAATTACTACCACAAATATTTTATAGTTATTATAATATGTATATTATGTTTAAACTTTTCCAGTGTCGCGTGGCGTCTTCAAGCGAATTCGAAGATAAACAACCCCTGTCTACTTCTACCCCGATCAAATATGACGACAAAACTAAGAAGCAAGTTCAAGTAGTCGCCATGTCTCCCAAACTTTCTGGGAAACATGATTCTGAAGACCAAAAATCTGATGAGAACAAGAAGAAACCAGCTAGTCCTTTGCTGAAGAGTGGCAAGGAGCCGAAGTCTCCGAGTAGCCCAGTAATGGCGGCCAAGTCTCTCATACCGATCAGTAAGGACAGAATTAAACTGGTGCATAGTGAAAAGTATCAGAGGACCGACGATTATGGCAAAGTGAGTTCCCACGTTTGTGATCTAATTCATTTTGTCAGGTTTTTTAAAAGAGGAATCATCCTCAGGCGGTTAGACTATCCATCTCACTCTGATATTGTGATCCCTGGACATATCGGCAATATGCGACTAGTGTAGATACGAATAGTGATAAGTTGTGATCACGCAGTGTTGTACAAATTATTTATTTTCTAATTGTGGCAGCTTTGTTTAAGTTATTAACTCATGTAATCACAATAGAATACATACTAACTACAGAACAGAATCACAAACGTTTGCACATCTTTTGATGCCCTGTCCAAAGACATTCAGGAGTGAATTTGGAAGAAGTTATAAGAGAGAAATCTGTAGCATGGGTGTCAACGAACCGCACTCTGGATCGTTGCCGATTATGACCCAAAGCCCCCTAGTGATTTACTGCCCTAGCCTTCTGCCTTCTTCTTAATTAACAACTCGTCAATGTCCAGTTCCGTCACAGTAAGGAAGGAGTCTCTTAATAAAGTAGTAGCAGTTTTACTGAGGGCAAATGTGGACTCCTTGGAAGAATTCGAAAAACGCAGTCCTATGCGCTTTTATTTGATTATCACAAACATTACGCACAAAAAAACACGTTGAAGTTTAATAAACTATTATGGATTTTTATTGTTCTTTGTTATGTGTCTATTGAGGTAGGTTGTGAGTTCGTGTACTTTATTGAGACACTTGAAACATCCTACAAATACTTTATTTTCCATGAATACAATTACCAAAAACGGTTACACAAATCGGTTAGCAAGAGACCACTGAAGGTAGCAGAGGCGGTACGGTGCGGCTACCCTCTACTGCAGACTTAACAAAACACTGTGTCTAGCATTCGACACCGTGTCGACACTGTGTCCCTTACACCTATCACCATTAAATCACATTTTTTATGGACTTCATGGAGTTCCCGCCTACAAGTCCCTAGCCGCCAGTTGGATCACTTTACTGAGCGACTCCCGACTTACCTACTTCGACGCAACTGGACATTGACAAGATGTGTATTAAATTGTTTTGACTTCACGAAGGAAACTTGACATCGGCAGAATGTGCTAATTCCACCCTTGCCATAGTAGGTAGTCGGAAAATTTCGCGGTCTTTTTGAATGTACGTTATACTTCTGGCAGCACTGACCATTGGAGTTATATACCGTTTGACAGTTGACTTTTTTATAATCGCGGCAAATTTAACTATAAAAAAGGCCGCGAACTTAACCGACTATCTAATATATGAATAAAAAACAAATATCGGTATTTGTACAGTCGTTACCATCTCCGGCGATTACTACTCCGGAGTCGCCGAGAGACAAGTCGCCAGATAAGTCTACCGACTCCGTACTAGTGGAGCGATTCGGAAGCGATGTCGACAGCGAATTGCTTAGGTTCTCGGAAGCGGCGACACTGATGTCGCGGCGGATGGACGTGATGTTAGTCACCGTTGGTGGTGTGAACAGTGAGCGAGATCCCGGGAAGCGACTAGAGGTAAGTCTATTTTGTATTCCTTTAATAGCTCAACTGTTAATTGAAAAAGTAAATACTATCAAAGGGTACATAAAACTACCAAGTAATTTTACTCTAATTTAAACTGTATGAATTGAATGTAACATGTATTATAACAATAATATACATGGATGTAGGGGCGGTAGCAGCTGTGGCAAGGAGCTGCTCCTCATTGAAGCGTTCGCCGCCAAATTGGTCGGACGCAATCGTTGTAACTTTTCTACTCCCTGGATAGACTACAAGAGGGCATTCGTCTCTTAGAACAGACGTTGCCTTACATAGGTACACACCAGAGCCGATGCTCAAAAACGACCGCGCAAAGCTCAACTGTGACCGGCTCATCATCACAGACAGGGCTGTTCTAGCGCACTCTAGGGTGTTTCTAGAGGCCATCACCATCCCGCTTCCTCGTGAAAGCTGAAACCGAGCAGAGAAGGAATATCTCGATGGTGTACGAAATCAAAGACGTCGAGCGCCAGTCGGAGATTTTTTATTTCGTTGTTTTTTAAATACGTATATATGACTAACTTATAACGTCTAACGTATAATATATATATATATAATCTAATAACCCCCTCTCTATGATAAACCTTATCCATGTTGTTTATGCACAATGTGAAGACGTTTAAATTTTTTTTTCGGCTTTTTGGATTGGGTTTGGTTTTTAGGCTTCAGAGGTTCCATTACACTTTGGACAAATCTGTATTTATAAAAATATAAACTTTAGGCGTTTTAAATTTAGTTCGTTACCTTCACAATAGAATAAACAATTTTTCGTTGTACAGTACATAAGTCAGTCGGTCAGTATAAGTCGTCTCCGGACTAAATTACGATTAATACAGTGTTGAAGTGAAATGTTGTCCGGTGAGCTCCGCGGCACATTTCTTCTATATTTGCCTAAGAACATGTATGGTAAATTTACATTAAAATCGCTGTTTATTTGCAGATTTTGAAAAACCAACTTGGTGCTCTAGCTCCCGACGCGGCATCGCTAATCTCCCGCGGCGACACCCTCGTATATGAGAAACACAAAAAGAACCCACTATTAGCCGACTACATACAGACACACTATCAGGATAAACTTCGCAACAAATGGGCAATGGTCATGTCCGAAATAGAAAGCAAACGAAATCTCGCCATTAAAGCCGAAGATAACATCAAAGAGCTGAATAAACTCATCGAAACTCTACAGAAATGGCTGAAGGAGTTCGATAATAAAATCGAGGCGGATAGTATTAAAGAAGAATTCCTCGATCGTGAATCGGACTTTGAAAGAATTCAAGAGTTATGTAAAGAATTGAAGACGCAACACGTCGGTTACGCGGAAAAGTCTGTCGCGGACGTGACGGTGGCGTGGAATAAAGCGAAGCAGGTGTATGAAGCCGCTGTTACGCCTAAAAAGGATAAGAATAAATCCGTAAGTGATGTACGTTTTATATTGTGAATGGGGTCTGAACGCCTAAAAATTAAATGTAAAATAAAATAACATTTCTGCGTAAAATTAATTTTACGCGTTCACAGCCGATTCACAATATAAACGTGTACAAAACGCGAATGTTTAAAAATTTACGATGTACGTTTCATTAGTTTAAGCATAAAGCTGTAAACAGACTAAGGTAACTAAGGAGTCCACGTGACGTGCCACCGTGATGTTTATTAAGTGTGCGTACTTGCCGCGTATGGAGTTATTTATTTAGATAGATAAAAATTTTATTTCGAACACCAGTGATCGCATACACAACAATTTCTAATTCTAAGATGTCTTTAACATACATAAACATACTGAAACATATTTCTTCCATTTAATCGAAGATCAACATCAGCATCTGAAAATAAAATAAGATGGAATTAAAAAATGATAAGAATAGTAATTGTTGTGCTAAAGGGCACCGACTCAGCACATGTCGCAGCGTTAACAGCGACGCTGATTTTCATTTGGAGCCGCAACTGAAAACCAATAAAAAAATCAAGTAGTAGGTACGTAAATCAATTGAAGATGATTTAATAGAAATGGGTACATATTTACGTACGTTTGTTATTCTCCGTTTATCCAAAGTTTGACTGGCAAAGAATAAGTACGCCTTAAGTACGCCCTTTGTACAGTAGTTGTGTGGAATAAATAAATAAAATGTTCCATCACATAACCGCTATTGTGGAGCGCCATCGGCTGACTGTTGCATCTTTGTACACACTCACGTGCGCCAGTTTTAATATCTCTAAAATTTGTCTTATTGAATTTTTTAACAGAGCTTTTTAAGATACAATTATATTGTACAATTTTACGGATAGCGGAAGTTTTTGATCGCTTAGAGAGTGTATTAAAATGCCTCATATTTAAATGGGCAGTTTAAAAATACTAAATGGGGCATCAAATGAGGATCAATAATTTCTTTTTGAATAACCAAAGTAAATTATTATAAATGACTAGCGACCCGCCCTCGCTTCGCTTTATAGGTTTTTTCTTTTTCAAAATAAAATATAGCCTATATTAGACACGGATAATGTAGCTTCCTGTTTGTAAAATAATTTTTGAAATCGGTTCAGTAGTTCCAGAGATTACCCCCAACATACCCACAATTTTACCTCTTTATATATTAGTATAGACTAAGAATGTCACAAGCAGTTGTTTTCCCGCTTCGCGGGACTCTTATTTCTTTATAGTCATCAGAGAACCAAAACCCAACGCACCTTTAAATTTGCCGCCATCTATGTATTTGCTGCTTGTTCAGTGTGTTTTTTACTGCTCATTTAATTATTTCCTTATTGAAATTCGTTTGGGTGCGAGACACGATTCAATAATATTGTGCAATGAGATCATTGTACAATTTTATTGTAGGTTCAGGGGTCGCTTTAAACGACTAAAGTCATTTATTAGTATTAATTGAATCTTCCGGGCTACTTGGCCGAGGTCTTCTTGTACTCGGCCTCAGCCTGACCTGGGGCGCACCGGTATTTATAGTGGGCGAGGGTAGTTGTGATTGTGTGGTGTGTACCGAGTCTGTTTTTGTCCCCCCCCCCCCCCCCCCCTCTCGTCTCTCTTCCCCGTGAGCTTGATGTCTTCGGAGTACTGGATACCAGATGTTACGGAGTCTTAGATTTTCTTCTTTTTGTTTAGCTACGGCCCACTTCTCAGCCGACTGAGAAGTCGACCGTCGCTAAACATGCCTTGTCGGATGGGGACCACGAAATCTGCTTCAGGGACACAAAGATCTTGTCAATCGGGAATCATTATTATTCCCGTCTCAATAGGGAAGCTATTGAAATCTACAGAACATCCCAACAATTTTAACAAAAAAGAAGAAAATCTAAGACTGCGTAATATCTGGTATCCATCACTCCGAAGACATCAAGCTCACGGGGAAGAGAGACGAGAGGGGGGGGGGGGGACAAAAATAGACTCGATACACAATTACAACTACCCTCGTCCACTATAAATACCGGTGCGCCACAGTCGTCGAGTCAGTTGCACTCGAGAAGGCGAAGAGATAACATCTCTCCGAAAGTGAAAGCAGCCGCCACTAAAGATGTCAACCGCAGTTGTTGACGAAACGTTTGGAAGAAAGAGAACAAATTCCAGAAGACCTCGGCCAAGTAGCCCGGAATATTCAATTAATATCGACACCGGCCGAGAGAACCTACACTCTACTCATTTATTAGTGTTGATTAGCGCCAAGCGTTGAGTTCTATTTTCATATTGCAGCTGTTGGTAAAATATAAATAAATAAAATACTACTTTCGAAATTTTCAGGAGGTGGCATTAGCGGAGTGTCAGTACGTGACCCGCGCGAACCGCGTGCGGTCTGCAGTAGCGTCTGCGCGCGCGCAGCTTGACGCACCGCCGCTCGGAGGACGCGACTACGACGAGTTCCCTCTACAGGAGGACGCGCTCGCGGTCAGTGACACCATACACACACCCTTATTGTGCTCATATTTAGCGGCAGAACGCGTTGTTCTTACGCAGTTAATACACACCACACCTGACTTTATCCCTCACGGTCTTCCCGTGCGCAGTTACACTACACATCTGTCTCCCATACATACTTACCGTGTTCCCATCCAGCTTGAACGCAACAACGGGCCGTACTTCCGCGTCCACATGCCACCTGACTATATAGTGTTGTTAAAACAAGCGCCCAACGCTTTAGAGTGCTCGATCGCTGGCGCGCCAAATTAATGTAGTTCGTGCCATTTAGCATGGCAATAGCGAGCATTCGCACCTCCCTACTAAGGTACTCGTGTCTACGATAGCGACATTAGTCAATGTTCGAAGCCAAACAGCCACGTTTGACTCAACGTGGCTGCAATCATGATACGCTAGCCATTGATATTTTTGCTTATCACGGGGAATATTGGCAAGCGTCGTTATTGTAAACACGAGTACATTAGTTCCGGCGGAAAGTCGATGCAATGACCGCTATTACAATGCTAAATGGCATGGAGTATAAGATCAGCGCTTTTTGGAACGAAGTTCCTTTACGTCGTTTCACATCGCTGGGCTGACGCCATTGAGAGTAGAGGCGAGGCTCTGGCTGTATGCCTAGACATTGCGAAAGCTTTTGACCGGGTATGGCACAAATCGCTGCTTTCCAAGTTACCATCTTTCGAGATACCCGAGGGACTATGCGAATGGGTTGCCAGTTTCCTGTCTGGACGGAGCATCAGAGTCGTCATCGATGGTAGCTGCTCCGACACCATGTCTATTAACGCTGGCGTCCCGCAAGGCTCCGTGCTGTCTCCAACTCTGTTCCTTCTGCATATCAACGACCTGTTACAAATTGGTGACATACGTTGCTATGCGGATGACAGCACTGGAGACGCCTTGTACAGGGGCCGCGCCAACATCCCTCGAGTCGGAGTGGAAGAGAGTCGCGCCAGGCTTGTGTCTGAAATCGAAGACTCCCTAAATCTAGTCTCGATTTGGGGTTCACTGAACCTAGTGGATTTCAACCCCAGTAAGACGCAAGTCTGTGCATTCACCGCTAAAAAAAACCCTTTTGTCGTAGCACCTCGCTTTCAGAGCATACCTCTTAAGATCTCGGAGAGTATTGGGATCCTTGGTGTCGACATTTCCAGCAAAGTCGAATTTAGGGGTCATCTGGAAAGTAAGGTCAAAATGGCCTCCAAAAAGTTCGGTGTGCTGAACAGAGCGAAGCGGTACTTCACCCCTGGGCAACTCCTAATGCTTTACAAAGCTCAGGTGAGGCCCCATACCGAAATACCAATAGGACCCATTTGACTCCATCCAACGACGTGCTGTTCGTATTGTCAACGATCCCACTCTCATGGGCAGTTTAGAACCCCTCAGCGTTCGGAGAGACGCTGCATCTCTCTGTGTGATCTACCGCCTGCACAATGGGGAATGCTCTGAAGAATTGTTCAATATAATTCCCACCTCGGGTTTCTACAACCGCACCTCCCGTCACAGAAGTACGGTCCATCCGCATTTCCTAAATACGGAGGTGTCGCGTACTGTTCGGTCCAAAAATTATTTTATATCGCGAACCCGTAGGCTGTTGGAACGATCTGCCTCAAGAGGTCTTCCCATTAAACTACGACATGGGGTTCTTCAAGAAAGCTGTGAATAGGATTTTGCAAGGTCGGCGGCGCGCCCGCATACCCCCTGGTGTTGCAGGTGTCCATGGGCGGCGGTAACACTTACCATCACGTGAGACCGCTTGCTCGTCCGCCCTCTTCTCTATAAAAAAAAAAAAAAAAACACCTGACTGAGTTCTCGTGCGCTGGCTCTCAGAACGCTCATTATCAGTACTACTGCACTCCTGTCTCCCATACAACCTTCTCGGCTTCCACCAAAGAGATGTATCGCTCATAATTATACAAAAGAAACTTTTTTGTAAAAGTTTTCTAACAGGCATGTGCCAGTCAACGTACATTGAACCTTGCATGTAGGATAAGTCTTAGTTAGTGAAGAAACACAAAAACTCAATTAAGCGCGAGTCGCTCACACGTGCAGGGAAAAATTAGAACAAATCAGTTGCTCGACACAATTCATAACAATAACATCAGAACATTTTTTTTGTTTTTATAATATTTTGATAATAATTAGCATTTTATAATTTAATAAACATTAACAAACAAACAGTACTTATTTTATTTGTTACATTCATGTGCTTGTCTATTAGTTTTCTTATGCCTAGTTTAATCGCTTTATATTCATTGTAACACATGTATTAGTGTTAAGAATGTTGGCAACCCTAATAAATAAATAAAAAAATATAAACTAGAAGCCAGGTTATCATAATAAATAAGTTCACATTTATTTACCAATGAAATGAGTAACTGATGTTTTGAATTAAAATTCAGATTTGACTTTGAATATCATATTCAAATATTAGCAAATAAAAACTCCAATTAAGCAATTTGATCAGAATTGAGAGGATTCAAAGATCTTTTATAAGAGTTTTGGCACACAAAATAAAAAAAACGTCTTGGGGACTACAACGAACGTCTATCTTATTTTAAATTGATCACCTTGTAAGGGAGGCGTAATATTGCATGATATTGCACTCTTACGTAAAAAAAATAACAATGAGAATAAACAATGGGACCTTTTCAAGGTCCCGACGCGGAACGCTAGAGCCTCTCGTTCAGAAATATTCCATGTTAGAACATACAGAACAAATCTGGGGAAGTTCTCTCTTTTTAACAGCTTATCAGCATCATCTAATGGGTACATACGGTGATTTCGACATTGATATTTTCAAGGATTCTAGTACTACGCTAAAACAAAATGCTGCACTCTCATGTCATGAACAGTTAATGAGCGTTTTTTTCATTTGTTTGAAGGTTGTACATACCTATTAGTTAATTATATTAGTTATTTAAGGAATGCCTGTAACAACTGTCATCAAGTGAAGTGTTGGTGTATCTTAATAAATAAATGAAAAATATAAAGTCTAATATTGTGATACAGAAGGTGAAATGGTCGATGTGCGAGATCGAGTCTCGCGTGGAGGAGTGCGAGCGCGAGTACTCTCGGGGCGCGGGTCGTCGCGGGGGTGGGGGTACGGACGGGAGCGCGCAGACGGCGCGCGTGCGCGATAAACTGCGCGTCGAGTGGGATGCGCTACGGCAACACTACGCCGATAGGCACCACAGGTACGTACACACTGTACTCGGGACCTGATTATCCTAAATGAACCCTTCCTTCCGGTATGCACGAATTGTACTATTTTATTTATGAACAAAAATCCACAACGAAACAGAATATGAACTTATTATACATACATACACATAAAGCTTATTGCCAAAACCTGATTTAACTATATATATACAGGGTGTCCCAGAAAGAATGGATAAGCCTGAAACACCTTATAGTAGAGCTATTGGGCGCTCAAAATAAAATACAAAAAAAAATCTATCCCAAGTAGTATCTAAGATCTGTCATTTAGAAAAAAAAAATCATTCTTTTTTCACATTATTTTACGTATCTCTACACCACGGCTACAATTAAATGAAATCCGACGGTTTTTTTGGTGTTATAATATTCTTCATGGACTATACCAATAGATATGCAGTAAATAGTATGAATAGCTATTACACTTTTTTTTTAAAAAAAAACTGAACTTCAATATTCAGCATGAAATGCGGTAAATATTTTTTTTGTAAAAGTTCAAGCGTCTTGGGTGTAAAAAAAATGTATGAGGACCTAAGTGGCCAACTATTTTAAAAAAATGCGTGTTTAATACAGATTTCAAAATGGTATCATACATCCTTTTACCTAATGTAAATACGAGGTTATTGCTATTAATATGCAGAAGGAGTAACGTATTTTTAGTGCAGGTAAACTGTACCTGACCATAAGGGTTTAATAAAAAATAATGTTAAACATTAATAAAACTTTATTTGACGTGTACATTTACAGTAAATGCTCAAACTGTCTGCCACCGACTCTGATACACGCCCGACATCTCCGAATAAAAGCTCTTTTAAGCAGTCGCGCATAACGCCGGTGAGTAATTTTTGAAGCGGCTTCTCAGACACGGCTGCGTAACTCTTCTAAATTTCTAATCGGCTTGGAGTAAACCTCTTCTTTTAGGCAGCCCCAGTAAAAAAAATCCACCGGATTTAAGTCCGGGGAACGTGGAGGCCACAAAATGGGCCCCAGACGGCCAATCCATCTATCTGGGTATGTGGAATTCAAATACGCACGAACGTTTACTGCATAGTGCGCAGGACATCCATCATTTTGGATCATTTTGGATTCTCTCACCTCCTCGGGCACCTCTTCCATTAAATTTGGCAGATCATTTCGAAGAATGTCCAAATAGCTTTGGCCAGATAAGTTCCCGGACAGTTCAAATGGGCCAATTATCTTTCCGTTCAATATGCCGGTCCAATAATTTATTTTGAACTGGTACTGGGATCTGTCTTCTCTCATTAGATGCGGATTCGATAGTTGCCAGCTGTGGAGATTGTGCATGTTGAAGTATCCATTTCTCTTCAGTGTTGATTCATCGCTCCAAAGTATATTATTAAAAAATTGCGGATCTTGTTCTATTTTCGCAAGCATCTGACGGCAAAAACGCAATCTTGCGTGGTAATCTCTCGGTTGCAGAGTTTGCAAGCGTCTAATATGGTAGGGGTGGAACTTATTTTTTTTCAATGCACGGTGTACGATCGATTTTGCGATTCCAGTGCGTCGTGCTATTGCTCTTGTAGAGGTAGACGGATCTCGTTCAATTTTCTCAAGCACCGTCTCTTCAATGTCAACATTAGCGACTCTTCCAGTGCTAGTACCACCAACACCGCTGCCAGGTATTCTTCCTTCCGAGTAACAACCGTGGACTCTGATGAATACGCGGTAATCCGAGTGACGTGCGTTAGCGAAATGGAAACGAAATAAACACATGCGATGTCGAACAAGTCGAGTGACGCACTAAAAGCTTACCTTACCAGTTATTTATTAACGGCGCTGTTTATTACATTTTACTCTTTCTCGCTCGCTCACACTCAACTAACTCAAACTCTCATTGTCTCACATGAAGAGGGGTAGTGCAGAGCACGCTCAGGTAGCAAATATCAAGGGTACACGACCTTCACGAAACTATTTTAAACATTATCAAAAAATAATTTCATTTGGTTGAACTTGAACTCGCTGTGAAAGTAGGTTAAATAAAGTATTTTCAATGTGTAACGTTGTTTTTTATGAAGCCCTTAGGATCAGGTATAGTTTAAGACAAGAAATGATCTAGTTTTTTAATTTTTGTAATTTAGTCGAATTTACTCCTTCTGCACATTAATAGCAATAACCTCGTATTTACATTAGGTAAAAGGATGTATGATACCATTTTGAAATCTGTATTAAACACGCATTTTTTTGAAATAGTTGGCCACTTAGGTCCTCATACATTTTTTTTACACCCAAGACGCTTGAACTTTTACAAAAAAAAATATTTACCGCATTTCATGCTGAAAATTGAAGTTCAGTTTTTTTTTTTAAAAAAAGTGTAATAGCTATTCATACTATTTACTGCATATCTATTGGTATAGTCCATGAAGAATATTATAACACCAAAAAACCGTCGGATTTCATTTAATTGTAGCCGTGGTGTAGAGATACGTAAATTAATGTGAAAAAAAAATGATTTTTTTTTCTAAATGACATATCTTAGATACTACTTGGGATAGATTTTTTTTTGTATTATATTTTGAGCGCCCAACAGCTCTACTATAAGGTGTTTCAGGCTTATCCATTCTTTCTGGGACACCCTGTATATATATATATATATATATATATATATATATATATATATATATATATATATACAATGCAAAATTCCAGGCTATGGTTGTAAAATTTAAAAATCTTATAGCTGTAAACACTGAAAATATTCTTAAATATCAATTTGATACTTTCATTATTCAATATTTTAAACATACCTTTTTAACAATTTGCTTCTTCTCTAAATATGTAGTATAAAACAAATTCGCTATTTCTGTCTGTCTGTGTGTTCGCTTAGTGAATATTGGTTTGTTTAACTCATATTTTTAGAGGAAACAAAATAAATAAATCAAACAAATCGCATTGTATATATCTATATCAAACAAATCATATTATCTATTGCTATCAAAATGCTATCACGAGAGTAGGTATCAAAATCTATTGCTCTTCATACAAAAACTAATCTGTAACCGTAGAATGTTGCCATTCTAAATTTAAAGAAAATACCGATTGACACGTTCCATTAGACAGACTATTCGAGTCCATTATTTGTCCAATTCTTACAAGTTATTCTAAAAATATGATTTCTGACAAACAGCAAGGGTTTTCAAAGAACAAATCGACCGTTAGTAACTTGATCACTTATATCAATGACTTAACCAGTGCTTTGGACTCCAGAATTCAGGTAGACTCGTTGTACACAGATTTTAGCAGTGGCTTTGATAAAGTCGACCATGTACATATATTGCTATATGAAACAAGTATGGAGTACACGGTAAATGGATGCGTTGCAGAGGTAGCTCAGTGGTATTGTAGAATGGTAGAATTATTGGTGGGGTAGTAATGGCTAGTGGGGCAGTCTAGTGTGACATGACATACAGGTACGTTGCTAGCTCTGGGGTGCCTCAAGGTTCCCACTTACCAGTAGCACCGCTATTGTTCAACCTGTTCGTAAATGACATTGCGACAGTTATTAAGCATAGCGAAGCATACGAGACGCGGGTTTGATTTATTTTGATTTATTTTATTTATGTAATGGGAATTCCTAGATTTTTGTATAGATTTATGAGCTAAATTTTTGTTTAGACGAGACGCGGGTTTGATTTATTTTATTTATGTAATGGGAATTCCTAGATTTTTGTATAGATTTATGAGCTAAATTTTTGTTTAGACGAGACGCGGGTTTGATTTATTTTATTTATGTAATGGGAATTCCTAGATTTTTGTATAGATTTATGAGCTAAATTTTTGTTTAGACGAGACGCGGGTTTGATTTATTTTATTTATGTAATGGGAATTCCTAGATTTTTGTATAGATTTATGAGCTAAATTTTTGTTTAGTTCTAATTGTAACACTGCTCTTTTCCATTGTAAAAATAATTTATCTCTTATATCACATTTTTTCTAATTTGGATAATTATCCATTTTTCTTCATTTTTACTTTTATTAATGCCTTTTTTATATTTACATTCACTATAACATTGTATGTATTTAGGGGTGCAATCCTACATTGAAATGTTAAATGTTATGTTATGTTTGATGGGATCCTAAGTATAGTATATCTCCAGAATCCAGTGTTATGTTGAAGAACATGAGTACCTACACTGGTTGAAGTCCGACACTGGTTTATTATCGACATTCAAGTACAAATGGCACGCGTATGCGAAACTCTGCGTTAAAATTAACTTTTACGACATGTTATCAATATAATCGTTTTATTTTGTGTCTTGTTCTCTGTATCATATAAGTAAAGTGTACGTGTTGTGTGTCTGTGCAGATGGTCCGCGTGTCAGACTGTGTGGGCGCGCCTGTACTCGGTGCTGGAGTCGTGCGGCGAGTGGCTGGACGCCAGCGAGCGCGCGCTCGTAGCCGCCGCCGCCCCGCACCTGCCCTTCAAGGACCTCAAGCAGAAGGTGCGCGACCTCGAGACTCAGGTACGTACACACCACGTTGTGGCCTTTAGTATCTAATGTAGGTGAGCCGGTGCAGGTGGTCGCGTGTCAGACGGTGTAAGGGTGCGCCTGTACTCCGTGCGCGACCTCTGAACGCAGGTACGTACACACCACGTTGTTCCCTCTGGTATCTGATGTAAGTGTGTCGGTGCAGGTGGTCGCGCGTCAACTCCATGCGCGACCTCGACACGCAGGTACGTACACACCACGTTGTGGCCTTTAGTATCTAATGTAGGTGAGCCGGTGCAGGTGGTCGCGTGTCAGACGGTGTAAGGGTGCGCCTGTACTCCGTGCGCGACCTCTGAACGCAGGTACGTACACACCACGTTGTTCCCTCTGGTATCTGATGTAAGTGTGTCGGTGCAGGTGGTCGCGTCAACTCCATGCGCGACCTCGACACGCAGGTACGTACACACCACGTTGTGGCCTTTAGTATCTAATGTAGGTGAGCCGGTGCAGGTGGTCGCGTGTCAGACGGTGTAAGGGTGCGCCTGTACTCCGTGCGCGACCTCTGAACGCAGGTACGTACACACCACGTTGTTCCCTCTGGTATCTAATGTAGGTGAGCCGGTGCAGGTGGTCGCGTGTCAGACGGTGTAAGGGTGCGCCTGTACTCCGTGCGCGACCTCTGAACGCAGGTACGTACACACCACGTTGTTCCCTCTGGTATCTAATGTAGGTGAGCCGGTGCAGGTGGTCGCGTGTCAGACGGTGTAAGGGTGCGCCTGTACTCCGTGCGCGACCTCTGAACGCAGGTACGTACACACCACGTTGTTCCCTCTGGTATCTGATGTAAGTGTGTCGGTGCAGGTGGTCGCGTCAACTCCATGCGCGACCTCGACACGCAGGTACGTACACACCACGTTGTGGCCTTTAGTATCTAATGTAGGTGAGCCGGTGCAGGTGGTCGCGTGTCAGACGGTGTAAGGGCGCGCCTGTACTCCGTGCGCGACCTCTGAACGCAGGTACGTACACACCACGTTGTTCCCTCTGGTATCTGATGTAAGTGTGTCGGTGCAGGTGGTCGCGTCAACTCCATGCGCGACCTCGACACGCAGGTATGTACACACCACGTTGTGGCCTTTAGTATCTAATGTAGGTGAGCCGGTGCAGGTGGTCGCGTGTCAGACGGTGTAAGGGTGCGCCTGTACTCCGTGCGCGACCTCTGAACGCAGGTACGTACACACCACGTTGTTCCCTCTGGTATCTAATGTAGGTGAGCCGGTGCAGGTGGTCGCGTGTCAGACGGTGTAAGGGCGCGCCTGTACTCCGTGCGCAACCTCTGAACGCAGGTACGTACACACCACGTTGTTCCCTCTGGTATCTGATGTAAGTGTGTCGGTGCAGGTGGTCGCGTCAACTCCATGCGCGACCTCGACACGCAGGTACGTACACACCACGTTGTGGCCTTTAGTATCTAATGTAGGTGAGCCGGTGCAGGTGGTCGCGTGTCAGACGGTGTAAGGGCGCGCCTGTACTCCGTGCGCGACCTCTGAACGCAGGTACGTACACACCACGTTGTTCCCTCTGGTATCTGATGTAAGTGTGTCGGTGCAGGTGGTCGCGTCAACTCCATGCGCGACCTCGACACGCAGGTATGTACACACCACGTTGTGGCCTTTAGTATCTAATGTAGGTGAGCCGGTGCAGGTGGTCGCGTGTCAGACGGTGTAAGGGCGCGCCTGTACTCCGTGCGCGACCTCGACACGCAGGTACGTACACACCACGTTGTTCCCTCTGGTATCTGATGTAAGTGTGTCGGTGCAGGTGGTCGCGTCAACTCCATGCGCGACCTCGACACGCAGGTACGTACACACCACGTTGTGGCCTTTAGTATCTAATGTAGGTGAGCCGGTGCAGGTGGTCGCGTGTCAGACGGTGTAAGGGCGCGCCTGTACTCCGTGCGCGACCTCGACACGCAGGTACGTACACACCACGTTGTTCCCTCTGGTATCTGATGTAAGTGTGTCGGTGCAGGTGGTCGCGTCAACTCCATGCGCGACCTCGACACGCAGGTATGTACACACCACGTTGTGTCGTCTAGTGTATGTATTGTAAACATTAATGCTGACGCCTGTGGCCACTAATTGTTTGAACATTTACATTATGTCCAATGTAAAATCTACACTAGAGACTTTAATGGGGAAGAGAGGATGGGGAATTGAAATTGTAATGGGGAAATGGGTTTATTTTCTAGATATTGACAAAATGTGTTTTGAATTATGTATTTTGAAGAAAATTTGACACTGACGGTATGTGCGAACTGCTGTATTACCATATTTTTTTTAAAATTATCAGCATGCTGGTGAAGGAAAACATCGTGAAGAAACTCGCATGCTTCAGAAATATAAAAATCCACCAATCCGCACTGGACCCGCGTGGTGGTTTACGCCCCGGAACCCCCCAGTGATTGACTGAGGAAGATCTGTGCAGTGGTACGCTATAAGTTAACTTAACCGGTGGTATGTGTTGTGTAGATGTCGTCCCGCGAGCGCATGCTCGGCAGCGCTCGTGCGTCCGGCCGCTCGGTGGTGAGCGCGTGCGCGGCGCCGCTGGCGCGCGACGTACAGGACCAGCTCGACCTGCTCAACGAGCGCTGGCACCACGCCGCCGACAAGCTGCAGCGGCTACAGGACAGGTACTGATACCCACACCACACTCGCTATATATTTATATCTGTATACACCCTCACACTCTCACACAATGCAGATACAATACACGATCTTTGGTGTTGAGCAGAATACTTATCTAGCAAATCGTCTAATTTTTGTACAATTAAAAGTATGTGCCACACTACACTCGCACTCGCCACATATTTATATTAAATTAATTTTATATACAATCGGGTCTGGACGCTTCAAATTAAAGATTTTTGTTTACCTTTTATTTCTACTCGACGTTTCAGCTAACGTTTTTAAAAATAAAAATGATATAAATATATATAAATGTGCAAAAAACGCGGTTAAAAGGTTTAAAAGTTTTGTTTATATATCGGCTTAAAGTGCTCAACGAGCGCCGCCCCCACGCTGCCGACAAACAGCAAATCATGATCAACATATATTTAAATAAATGAAGTACATAAATTATTTTAAATGACTAAGAATGTCATCACCGAGTCGATAGGGTCGATAGGGTCATCACCCGCTTCGTGGGACTCCTATTTTTTTATTGTTACCAGTAACCTAAACCTATCCCATTTTTAAATTCGCTTCAATATTCGTCGATTTGCTGCCAATTCAGTGTTTTTCGCTGTTCATTTAGTTATATATAAAGCTGGTTTCTTATAAATCCGGTTGTGTCGACTTTACATGCTTATTTATTTTATTTTTGAACAAAAATCCACATCAAAACGGGAATGTGAACTTATTATACTCACATGTAAATTAAACTTATACCCAAAAACGTAATATGTTACAATATGAATGCTGTGTTCTCCTCTAACAGCTTACCATATTATGTGTGTATTATAATATTTATCATGTTTGTATGCAGTGAAAAGTATATGGTGTGCCGTCGGCGAACTTCATAAAATTAAATTCAATAAATATTGTTGGTAATGAGCACGGTGTGCCTCGCAGAATCGCCCGCGAGGAACAGAGCACACTGATGCGCGAAGGAGCAGGCGCTTGGGCGGGCGGCGCGCGCTCCGCTCTCCAGCAGGTTCGAGACCTGCTCGACACCACCAGTGCCAACCCCTCCGACGAGACCAGCCTCTCCATACGACTCACTCTTGTTAAGGTCAGTAACGATACAGTAACACTTTCGATTCCACAGGACTCTTAGGTTTTAAAGCCAGCGGTGAGAACGGGGCGGAAACAAAAAGTTGATACGGTTTAGGAACGCTGCGACGGCCAGGTGGAGCGAGGCGGACTTTTGTTTTCGATTTCATCTGTATTCACATTGTAACCATTCAATTTCCGACAACCTATTGGGGGTGTAAGAGGCTCACCTACTATCTTTGGAGCCTAAGCCAACCTCACCTGCTAGTGGTGCACCCTGCTGTCAACTGACGAAGCAATGGCGTTCCCTTTTTGCGGTGGGAGGGTTACTCCGTCGGCAATGCTACCACCCTTCCCTCGGAGTCCGCCGCCATAATGGTGCCTTATAAGCCGCAAGGCCCGCATCGTGTTCCGGCGGTGAGCGGAAGAAGCCGTCCCGAGAGAGAGATTGTTGCGTGTGGAAAGGAGGACCGGCGGTTGCGGGGAATTACAGACGCGCATGGGCGTGACATGGTGGCGCGGGGATCAGGGAGACCCGGTGAAACGGTTGTCCGCTGACCGCCCGCGGGTTGTTGGGGGCCCGAACCCGGGGATCTTACTTTAATCTCCACCCCAGGAGGCTGCCCCGCCGCACGCGAAAAATCCCTTGGGGTAGCAGTTGTGCCGGAGGAGACCGGAGTGGAACCCGACTGCTGCCCCCGGGGGGGACCGGGGGCCCTTCCGTACCCCGCGCCAGCAAGTCACACAACCTTTGTGACCTGATTTTTTCTCCGCCCCGTGCTTTGTCCTTTGATCCACATGCAACCATCTCTCTCTCCGTCCCCCCTTTTTTTTAGTTTATCCTATTCACACAATAGCCAAGAAAAAGAAAATGTATAATGTGCACTCAGCGGCCCATCCTGTAAGTTCCACATTTAAAGTGGACTTTTGCAACATTAGAGGGATGCATAGTAACATCGAAGCCGTCCACTACCATATTGAGACGGCAAAGCCGGCCTTACTTTTCTTGACGGAGACACAGATTTCCTGCCCGGCCGACACATCATATCTTCATTACCCCGGTTACAAACTGGAGCACTGTTTTGTGCGACGTGCTGGGGTATGCATGTACGTCCGGGAGGATGTTTGTTGCCGCCGCCTCAGCCATTTTGAAGACGGGGACCTGTCGATTATCTGGGCGCGTATTGACTACGGACGTTCCACTAAAGTCTACGCTTGCCTTTACAGGTCCCACAGCAGTGATACGGAGACGACTCGTTTTTTTGAGCGTCTACAAGAAACGACTGACAGCGTGCTCGAGCAGTTCCCTTGCGCTGAAGTGGTGGTCCTTGGTGATTTCAACGCTCACCACGAAGAGTGGTTGGGATCCCGAACTACCGACCGCGCAGGGAGAGCAGCCTATAACTTTGCCCTGGCCTATGGTTTCTCGCAGTTGGTGTCCTCACCTACGAGGATACCTGATATCGAAAGCCATACTCCCTCCTTACTGGACCTCCTGCTGATTACGCGGCCGAATGACTACAATGTTGTTGTTGATGCCCCGTTAGGATCATCCGACCATTGTGTCATTCGAACTGCTGTGCCAGCTAAGCAATCTGTGCGGACCCATTCACAGGGAACGCGCAAAGTCTGGCACTATAAGTCAGCAGATTGGGATGGGTTGCGCGAATTTTACGCCTCTTATCCCTGGGGGCAGCTTTGTTTCTCGTCGGGAGATCCGGATACCTGTGCAGACTCCGTTACCGACGTGGTGTTGCAGGGCATGGAATGTTATATTCCTTGCACCGCGATACCGGTAGGCGGACGGAGCTAACCATGGTTTAATCAGTCCTGCAGAGAGGCCCGTCGTAATAAACGGGCCGCATACAGGGCCTGGGCCAGAGCGCAGGTGTCCGAAGATCCGAATACCTCCGACTTGAGGAAGAAATTTAACGCTACCTCGAGGTGCAGTAAGAAGATCATTGTCAGAGCACATCCGCAGAATTGGCGACCGACTAGCTAGCTATCCTTCTGGAAGCCGGGCTTTCTGGTCGCTCGCTAAGGCTGTTGAAGGTAACTTCTGTCAGTCGTCACTCCCTCCACTGCGGAAACTCGATGAGTCACTGGCCCATGGGGCGAAGGAGAAAGCCGATCTCTTGGGCTATCTCTTTGCCTCAAACTCGACACTGGACGATAGAGGTGCCCCACCAACGTCTATCTCAAGGTGCACAAGCTCCATGCTGGAAATCTGTTTCACACAGCGTGAAGTCCGGCGAGCTCTAGCATCTCTTGATATCCGAAAGTCGAGTGGGCCAGATGGTATTCCTGCAGTGGTGCTTAAATTTTGCGCTCCCGAGTTGTCCCCGGTGCTTATGCGACTCTTTAGGCTCTCATACTCTACAAAAAGCTTCCCGTCAACATGGAAGGTAGCTCATGTTCACCTTTTGCCTAAAAAGGGTGACCGCACAGACCCGGCCAACTACAGGCCAATAGCGATCACCTCCCTCCTCTCCAAGGTGATGGAGCGTGTCATAAACACACAGCTCCTTGGGTACCTAGAGGATCACCAGCTGATTAGCGACCGTCAATATGGATTTCGCCATAATCGCTCCGATGGTGATCTTTTAGCGTATTTAACACACCGCTGGGCTGACGCCATTGAGAGTAGAGGCGAGGCTCTGGCTGTAGGCCTAGACATTGCGAAAGCTTTTGACCGGGTATGGCACAAATCGCTGCTTTCCAAGTTACCATCTTTCGGGATACCCGAGGGATTATGCGAATGGGTTGCCAGTTTCCTGACTGGACGGAGCATCAGAGTCGTTATCGATGGTAGCTGCTCCGACACCATGTCTATTAACGCTGGCGTCCCGCAAGGCTCCGTGCTGTCCCCAACTCTGTTCCTTCTGCATATCAACGACCTGTTGCAAATTGGTGACATACGTTGCTATGCAGATGACAGTACTGGAGACGCCTTGTACAGGGGCCGCGCCAACATTTCTCGGGTCGAAGTGGAAGAGAGTCGCGCCAGGCTTGTGTCTGAAATCGAAGACTCTTTAGATCTAGTCTCGATTTGGGGTTCTCTGAACCTAGTGGATTTCAACCCCAGTAAGACGCAAGTCTGTGCATTCACCGCTAAAAAAACCCCTTTTGTTGTAGCACCTCGCTTTCAGAGCATACCTCTAAAGATCTTGGAGAGTATCGGGATCCTTGGTATCGACATCTCCAGCAAAGTCGAATTTAGGGGTCATCTGGAAAATAAGGCCAAAATGGCCTCCAAAAAGCTCGGTGTGCTGAACAGAGCGAAGCGGTACTTCAAACCTGGGCAACTCCTTATGCTCTACAAAGCTCAGGTGAGGCCCCATATGGAGTACTGCTCTCATCTCTGGGCCGGCGCACCGAAGTACCAACTGGACCCATTTGACTCCATCCAACGACGTGCTGTTCGTATTGTCGACGATCCCACTCTCACGAGCGGTTTAGAATCCCTCAGCATTCGGAGAGACGTTGCGTCTCTCTGTGTGTTCTACCGCCTGTACAATGGGGAATGTTCTGAAGAATTGTTTAATATAATTCCCACCTCGGGTTTCTACAACCGCACCTCCCGTCACAGAAATGCGGTCCATCCGCATTTCCTCGATACGGAGGTGTCGCGCACTGTTCGGTCCAAAAATTATTTTATACCGCGTACCCGTAGGCTATGGAACGAACTGCCTCAAGAGGTCTTTCCATTGAGCTACGATATGGGGTTCTTCAAGAGAGCTGTGAATAGGATTTTGCAAGGTCGGCAGCGCGCCCGCATACCCCCTGGTGTTGCAGGTGTCCATGGGCGGCGGTAACACTTACCATCACGTGGGACCGCTTGCTCGTCCGCCCACTAATCTAAAAAAAAAAAACCTAAAACCATGGATTTTGTTCATAATTCTGTTCATATTTGTCCGAGTCAAATGTTGGTCGCTAGCATCGCACGTCGTAAATAAACTAGCGCGCGGCGAAACGTTTTGCTTCCTGCACAGAGCTTCCTTATAGTACACATATTTTCCAAGAAATATTTGTACAAACTTCCCAATACAGTATTTCTTAGAACAGAGATGTGTTTATTTGTAAAATAAATAAAAATAAACTAAACGTGGGATATGTTACAAGTACCTACGCCTACTTTTTTCCGTTAAAAAGTTAGCCTGGGTTACAAAAGTTCACACACGAGTTTTAATCGCTGTTGCCAATTTTTAACCGATTACTGACTATTGTTACCAATCGTTTGTATAAACATAACATTGAACTTTGAACAGTAACACTACATGACTACGTTCATTCTTGGTGTCAATATTGAATGATAAGTCAATATGTCATCGTCATCGTTTGTTTTCTTTAATCAATTCTTATAACGTTTGCTTTTTTGACTTACACTTTTTATTTTTATTCGAAAATTAGGAGATAAAAACTCAATTTTGTAAATTCCTGATAACTTTCCGTTGTGAAAGTTATCAGTCTTCTAAACTGACACAAACAATTTTATACGATATATTGTGCTATATAGTTTTCATTAAACTCTATAAACATTATGGTCACTAATAAATTAATAACTGCCGTGTATATCTGTCAAAACGTTGCAAGCTGTGCGGCACAAAAGGACGAGCACAATGCACGGCACGCGGTGTCATTCCGGGCGAAATAACACCGTCTGGCATCGGGCCAACTTCGAGAGACATTCACAAACAATAATCAAACCTATTTCACCCATAATACGAGCTAATTTACAGCTCCTTGCACTACCAAAATGCATAATACCTTTTCTAACATTTTCGCAGATTAGCCTTAAATTTTATTGCTATATTAATAAGAACGAGTATAAACGCACGTGTAATTTGGCAGTAGTTTTGTGTATGTTTGTTTGACGTCGTGTAATTGCAGTTACGTTTCGCTTCCTAGTTTGGAGTTGCCTTTGATAGGATTACGGTTTGTTTAGCGTTCTGTGACGTTAGGAGACGCGTTGTTTGACGTCGATTAGATTTAGTGAGGACGGACATTATGACAGGCAATGAGGGAAAATAACTATGTGTCTATAAACATAGGTATATAGGTCTTAATTCCATTTTTTGTATCAATACTGCTTTATAAACAAAAGTGAATTAGTCAATTTGTAATAAAGTATTTTTGTGTTTGTCTTTATTTCTCTCAATTTTTACTTATGTATCAGATTTTGAGTGACCCCTCACTCTCAAACTAGATTAAAAATCTGTATCTCGAAAGGCAGGGTGTCCACCAGGAATTTCGTTTGAATTCACAGAACTGAATACGACGTTTGTACTAAAAAATTTTACAAGAATGGGAAGTCAATCGGGATATTGAAATTTCATTGCAGACTGCAGCTACCAAACATTCTATTGGAACGGGACAAGGTTTCGTGAGGTGTACCTGCACCAAAAATTGTTCAACAAATAGTGTCAGGGAGAGAGTGCACGCTGCAATCCAACAGCCGCTGGGCGCACTCGACTGGCCACGTTACCCCTCTCTCACAGAAGACTACCTTGAAATGTACTACATTTCCCACTTTATCTTATTTCCCTAATGTACTTACGTATTTCGGTAGTGAGTGAGATGTGCCAGAGCCCATTCCCATCCTATCTCTCCCCATTTTCCCAACTCTTTCTCCAAACCAATTGCTATATCTCCAAAGGTAGGCAGCGCATACGGGGGCGTGTGCCAACGTTTGTCATTTTGGACTAATGTTGGCATATATCGTAGATGTGTATGGGCGACAGTATCCACTTACCATCAGGTGGACTGTATGCTCGTATCAGGTCTGTACGTTTGATTTCAATATATATTTTTTATTATTTCTTTTAAATGATTATTATGTTGTTATTATTTATATTATCATTCAAAACCTATTTAAGCCTAGACAATACTAGTTTGGTCTGAAGAGTGTCAGGACAAACTGATATTGCTTAGACTAAACTAGTTTATCCTAAAACTCTTTGGCTTAACTTGTATGGCCTAGGGAGAATTAGTTTAACCTGGAATCAGGTATTACTGGTAACATATACAATATTACTGGTAAGAACGTTTGTCCGTTTGAGTTTGGTTGTTTGCGCGCTAATCTCGAGATCCACACGAGATCGACAATGTTGAGGCTTTTCTTGGTATGTAGTGTGTTTGCCCCGGAAGGCTATACTTTGTATAGATTTTTTTATCAAAATAGATTTAGCTTTGAAAATATTGAGTTGAAGCAGGTACTAGTAAAAGCATGGGCAAACATTGTCCGTCTGTTTGATTCCGTCGCGCTAATGTCCGTGATGTTGTCATTTACTTTGTATTTGTTACGGCTTCTGCGATGTTTACTTTTATCGGCAGGTTATAAGGTACTTTTTATCTGAATTGGTCTAGTACCTAGAGATACTCTTGGAGATAGTATTCTATAGGTATATGTGAGCAAAAAGTAACAGAGTATTGTTCATTTTGCGAAAAAAGAAAATGATGCCAAGTACTTCAGCGGTTTGCGTGTATTTGCGTTATGTGTATTTGATTCAAATCGTAGTACGCCTCTAGTGTAGAAAATGTGTTGCCACGATTTACATAATAGCTCCGTATGCCGTATTATTTTTGCAAAGGTATTTATGAAATAAAACTTGAACCCTTTTGTATTGAGTTATAAATTATTTTATAAACGATCTGTAGTTTACTGTACAAAGAATGTAGTTAGCATTCTTTATTCTTAAAATAATATACATATTTACTCACTTTTTTTTTTTTAATAGAAAAAGGCCGCAGGCGAGCATACAGTCCACCTGATGGTAAGTGGATACTGTTACCCATAGACATCCGCGATGCATGCTTACATAAGTCTAGAATGACAAGCGTTGGTACGCCCCCGGATGCGCTGCCTACATTTGCAGATTAATGAATAGTTTGGGAGAAAGGGTTGGAAAAAGTGGAGGAATAGGATGGGATGGGAATGGGCTCTGGCATATCTCACTCATCACCGAAATAGGCACGTACATAGGGGAAATATAATAAAGTAAGAAATGCCGTATATTTCAAGATAGTCTCCTGTGAGAGTCAGAGAGGGGTAACGTGGCCAGTCGAGTGCGCCCAGCTATTGCGGGAATGCAGCATGCACTCTTCCCCTGCCAATGGTATAATATGTTATACCAATTCTTATGGTATAACATATTATAGTAGTTTATTTACATATTAGGCTACCAACGTCTATAATATGTTATACGTATGGTATAACATATTATAGTAGTTTATTTACATATTAGGCTACCAACGTCTATAATATGTTATACAATACAATACTTATGGTATAATATATTATAGTAGTTTATTTACATACAATATCAGGCTACCAATGTCTATAATATGTTATACTTATGGTATAACATATTATAGTAGTTTATTTACATATTAGGCTACCAATGTCTATAATATGTTATACGTATGGTATAACATATTATAGTAGTTTCTTTACATATTAGGCTACCAACGTCCACCTGCGGCGTCGCTCGGTTGGAACCTAGATATATCTAGGTAATTTTATTTTATATAGTAATAAAATCTATCCTGATGTAGCGATTGACGCGAGCAAACAAGACAGAAGTTGTCCTTTAAATCTGTATCTTAACAGGGTATATGTCCGCTAATATTCATACATAAATTTCATCCGTCTTGCATCGTTTGAATGTTGCGAGCACGCGTAGCATCTTGTGTATTGGTATGTCGCAACACAGCCGCGCCTGGCAGACCGCCAACGTGTCACCGGAGTGCGGAACGCGGCGACTGACGGTCACAATGCCAATTATGTCATACATAACACCACTGATACGTATGAAAGTGAAACCTTTTTGTCGCGCATATCCGTAGATTTTGATTTTGACGGGTTGATGGTCAAGTGTCACATGTTTTTATTTAGACCTTAAGTATTGTAGTCTTATTGGCTACGCCCGAACCACAGTAGGAAGTTATATCAGTGTACTACCCTGTAGTATGTTGGTGTAACACCTGTAGGTGAGTTCTAATGTTCACTGAGCTACGATATGGGATTCTTCAAGAGAGCTGTGAATAGGATTTTGCAAGGTCGGCGGCGCGCCCGCATACCCCCTGGTGTTGCAGGTGCCCATGGGCGGCGGTAACACTTACCATCACGTGGGACCGCTTGCTCGTCCGCCCACTAATCTATATATAAAAAAAAAAAAAAAAAAAAAAAAACTGAGGTGTAAGTCACCAATTGACAACATGTTACCAACTGTAACATGTCACCCTGAGTTACTTAACTTACCACTTCAGTCTTATGATGTCATAAGCTGGTCTAACGAATTTCGCATGTTATAATTAACGAGCTCCTACATGATCGTATAAAATAGTGTGGTGGATCTAAATCTCATTTATGGTGGTTGCGGGTGCGCCGCACCACTTGCACGTTTATTGCGCTCTTGCGACCACATATACTCGTATCTTTTCTGTTGGTGCATCTCCGTTTGCATTATGCAATGTGTCAGTGAAATAACGCAAAACCTAGAAATAGCTCGTTCAGTATAGCTACAGAGCAGCGTCCATTCTACCAGTTTTTCAATACATTTTTGTCATAACTTATGCATTTCTGGTATATATATTTTTTATAAGCGTAGAGTAGCTGCACAAAAAAATACACTCATTATAAGTACCGGCGCCGCCTGGGCGCCTACTCGCCTACTCGCTATCCTCTACTATGGATTCTTAGATTGTGCCTCTACTGAGTATTGGACGCTAGGTTCGCTAGGTTCATTTTATAACTACATATATATACAACGTGTCACCTAAATAATGCAAAACCCCTATAAAACGGATCTACCCAAAAATAAGATAGAACAACTTTATAACAACAAACATGTAAAGTTTTGTTCTTTTACCTAAAATTACACCAAATTTTTTTTTTTCTTTCAATTTTTATAGATTAAGGTGGTATAAACCATCTTGCGTGAATAGTGGAGTTGTTCCAAGTAGCACTTAAATTCCGTCGCTGCGCCGCCGGGGTGAAGGTGCGACGAGGCGGGGGCGGTGACGAGGAGGGGGCGGGCGGTGACGAATCATCCAATTTGAGATTTTTTTACGAACGCCGCGCTGATAACCCCCCGGGAATTTGTTAAGGATTCTAGGGATTTCTATTCTATTTCACCAAAGTCGTCTACATTTGTGATGCTTCGATATTCACCTTTAAATGCTTTAATTTGATGGCGTCAGCGCGCCGCATTGATTGCATAACTGCGCATAGAGTGAATGATATACTAGAATTGAACAACTTATAGTGTGTAAACTGATAGTATCGATTCTTCACTCTATACTGAACCGACTCCTTTCAGTTTTTGCGTAATATCAGTGGCACGTATACAATACGTATGCAACGTAACTGACAAAGCAACGGATGGGCGGAAGACATGACCGTTAACTAATTCTTCTATGTTCGCTGTCAGCCGCGTGTCACTTCTACAAAGTACAATGTTCCATGTGACAGTAAGAAGACGGGCATTGACCTTTACAACACTGTTACATTCGCATTGGACGGCGATGTAAAAATATAACATCTATTTCTAACGACCACGATCGAAAATAAACATGTTTACGTTGTTTTGTTTTTAATTGAGTAATGTGTAACGTAAGAGCTGTGGCCGAGTTTAACTTACAGCCTTTAAATAGTTGGCAGAGGGTGGGGGTGCCGGCCCAGGGGAATGTTCAAGTTAGTTACAATTTGTGATCACCCCGCATCTATGTGCGCAACTCTTCTCTTACCTGCCTTTATTTAGTTATATTTTAATTAGGAAGCTTCTAACTTCTGTGATTACATATACGAGTATATTCTATATAAGTTTTCTAATGAAATGGATTCGAAAACATGGCAAAGAAATAGTATAAACAGTTTGAAAGTTGATGGAAAGGGAACCGGCCGCTGGCAACTCTCTCATTCTGAAGCCACTTGTGTATGATTACTTGATTAGGCAATACAACGCTTTGCATTACCTATTATTTGTATTACTATTATTGTATTGTCCGTGGATAAGCGTAGCAGCGCTTGATGTCCACATACACTTGGAGAGCCGTATCCACTTACTATCTGTAGAAATATTTTCTTTTATCATTGAAGTATAATCTACTAACTAGTACCTACATAGTACCTCAATGGCTTCTATTACAATTCATTAGTTTTCCTAGACAAGTTAAATTGTTTGTTTCAATGTGTATTCATTAGATCCGATTCTGTTTCATAACCATGCCATTCATTCCTTCGAATAACAGCACAGATTTCGCATATCCGCATTTCAGTCTGTCGCGCTGAGTAAATTATAACCATAGAGGAGCTGACCTGTGGGGCTACGACCGGAAGCGAACCAGACGGTTGTCATACGTTAATAAACCCTGGCGTTGAAACATGTATTTTGGACTCGAGGTTAGACGATCACGGTGTTAACAACATACTGATTAGTATTGAATTAGTAAATTAAACTAATTATAGTGACGACTTAGCTGAAAACTGTCACCTCGACTGTATAAAAGAGATGGATATACCTTTAATGTATAACTAAAAAGAGAGATAGTTTATACGCTATAATGGAAGCTGTCATCACAGCGATAACAGCGCTGACAGCAAGCGTTCACTCACGGTGAGCAGCCAGCACTCGTTATGGCTTTAATCACTGAAAGGCTTCTAAGATTTATTATGTGAACACCAAAGATCATTTGTTTCTGTTCCTTGATGCGTCATTTGTTTTTAGTTTTCTTAATAACAAAATCTTTGTGACTATTAATTAATTCTGTGGGATCATAAAAGCCCAAAATAAATATTTCTTTTAGTTGAGTACATTTGGTGCTTTGAAAGGCGTAGAAACTATCACAGAGTGTGCCAACACCGCAAAATCTTTTGCATTTCCCACTTTATCTCATTCCCCCAATGTATGTGTTTCAGTAGTGAGCAAGATATGTCTGAGCCCATTCCCATCCCATTCTATCCCCCACCCCCCGTTTATCCAACCCTTTCTCAAAATTCATTCCTAAATCCCCAAAGATAGGAAATCCAGTCGGGAGCGTGCCCACGTTTGTCATTCTCTACTAAAGTTGCATGCACCGCCGATGTCCATGGGCGAGAGTATCTACTTGCCATCAGTTGGACCGACTGCTGCTGCTGCCTTATTTCTATAAAAAAGAAAACTGTATTTAATAAAAGAATAAATTATTTAAAGGAAATGTTAGTTCAGAGCCCTTATCATTTATGTTTCCACCATATTATTTTTATCTCAACAGTTCTTTGTTTTCATCTGAATCCAAATTTTGTTCGCCTCCTGCCATAAACAAAGCTATGAAAAGATCCATACTTGTATATTATTGTCTCTTTTGTCTAGATTAAGCCGTATTAGGAAGTAATGCCAGTTGGTCCGTACTTGGAGAGTCGCGCGTATCGCGCACTCCACAGCGTGCCGGGTCTATTTCTGAATCTATGAAAATATTCCTGTCCCATCACTTGTTTCCTCTCCACTTTCCAAAGGACGTAACAACTGGAAAATTTGCAGTCTAATCTGAATTTTAGTCCTTGGCGTTAAAATTTGAAATTGTTAATGTAATGTTCGGGAAGTTCCTAGTTTTATAGAGTGGTAATGAAATATAGTGGTCCACCATGCGGTGTTTAGTGTATCGGGCAGCATTTCCGTGAGTGTTTGTGCGGAGTGCGACTGGTCGCGTCGGTCGCGTCGCAGTCGCCGTTGATTTATGGATTTGCGAAACATTTATTATTTTAGTTATGATATAAATCTCTGTGAATAAATTTAGTGTTTTATGTGTTCTACTTTAGAGTGAGCTCGTACTCTTGGCTTCGGCTAATATATAGTAGGTACATTTATTGTTTTTACCGACTAATTCCAGCACATTCCATTTATATTTTTCTACATTAATATTTGTGCATAATTTTATATAACTTTATTGCATAGCCTGCCCTATACGTCTAAGTAATTTCACTGCCCGTTGGCTGCCTGCAGCAGATCACTGAGCTACGAGTATAAGACCGCCTATTGCATCTGTATATCTTTGGTTATAAGTTATTAGTAGGATATGTTAAAACAAGAATGCAATAAAGATTTTTCATTCATTCATAATATTTAATAGTATATTCGCACATTCGGATTTTACATTTGGGAACATAATATTAAAACTGTGTAACTTCACAATACACTTGGAACGATCTTGATAACTGAACTCGTGAAAAACTATTCTCCATTAGAGCCTTCTCCTATTCCCCTGGGATCGTAAATGGTTACGATGATCTCTGAACCATGAAAATACTTTTATGATGCTTTGTCGGTACAGTAGCTCGGACGACTACTAGCTGTGACCGCGGCTTCGTTGGTCTGAACTTTGTAATGATTCCCCGGGGAACTTTAAAACGGGATAAAAAAAATCTTATTATGTTAATTCAAGATAAGTATAAACTATGCTATATTTTATTAAAATCTGTCAAGTGGTTTTTACGTGATGTGTTCATTGATAAACAGAAGTAAAATGCAAAAAATGTTTTGGGCGTTGTAGAATATGTGATGTGCTCATTAAGTAATGTTACATACTGCAATGCAAATGAGATCAATACAAAAACCTTAAAATGAAGATCAAAGCTTCTTAACATAGAAAATATCTTTTTTTTTTTTCGTAAATGACGCCGCATTCCTTGGTCCAATTTAAATTGAAACCTAAAATAATTAAAGAACAAAACATAATTCTAAAAGTATGATTAGTATTTGGACACGGAGTCCAAATGGTATCTTATTATATTATTTTTAAACAATCCTTTTAAAAATCACAGACTATTTTACGATTTTATCATATTATTTATATAACATTTGAGATTTTCGCGTGTTTTCACACATATTTATCTATTTAAACGTTCACGTGGTGACAGTGGGCTCGTGACCACGGTCGGTGCAACCGAACTGAAGCGTCAAGTAAAATAAATAAGGTAAACACTGGCGTTGAGACCCGTTTGAACAGATAAATACATTATTTATAGATTCATGTGTGTAAATTATTGATATTAGAAATTCGTTCAATTTATTGCTCAGTATATCGGTAACAGGTCGGAATAAGCACCCGAGTGTTGTAGTGAAATGCATATTTGATAGTAAGTGCAGTTATAGTATACCGTGCGCAGTGCACGCGGTACGTGAGGGCGGAATCGATACGCGGCGCATCGCTCGTAAACTGAATTTATGTGGTCTACGCCACGCGACGCGACGCGACGCGACATACGCCGCGCAACACGAGTGGAACTTTCTTCGATGTGATACATACCAAGTGGAATTTACTGGCACTCTGTTCTTCTCACTTTTTGTTTTAATTATATCTGTTCATAAAAATCGATTGACGTTAAGCTTATTTTAGCTCGTTTTCCTTTCCTTCCCAATTATTATTATTTCAAATCCTTATCCCTAATCCCAAAGATAGACAACTCATTCGTGGATGTGTTAACTTCATCATCGTTAACACTGGAAATGTATCACAGACGGGCGACGGCTACATTCTTCTTATTGAAAAACCCATGATTTTGTCTAATAAAAACCATAGACGGACATATTGATGTCCGCGATTTTGAACTAGACATTTGTTCGTATTCTCTTCATCGAAATACGTTGTTGTGGAAAACTTATTGGAGTGTTGTTATTGGCAGCGATTCGTCAAGTTTACACCTCGTACATGTCTGCAGCATGACTACTGTACAGCGCATATGCGCACGCACAACACGCTGACTCAGCCTTAAGTGCACATTTAGGACACTCACTCATTGCCATTATTTATCAGCGCGAATAAAAATCCATTCATATATGCCAATTTATAGCAGTTTTATAATATTATCAAATATATGAAACTATAAATCAGGTCTACCTGTAGCATTTAATCTAACAGTCATTTAATTTACATATATATGTAAACATTAGTCATCGGCTCATCCGGAAACATCCGAACGCGCCATCCACGTCTATGAATTACCGTACCTCTAATTGCATACTTTATTGCATAGAACCAGGTGTGCTGTACCCGGGAACAGTACTTAAACTACAGTCGTAATTGAAGCTCGCGTTAATGAAATTATGAAGTTACTTTAGATGTATTAAATGGCACGACATTAATGTACAAAATTTCACCGACTCACTGGTACCTAGTGAAATGTTCCATACAAATTATTCTGACTTATATTTCTTTAATTATTATATATGGAATAATAATATGGAAAAAGTCATTAATACTCATCGGAGTATTAAAATTAAACATAAAAAGTAATGTAACACATAAAAACTTACCTACGTTTTGTTGAAGACAGTAATTTTTCATAAAATATCTATTTCAGGTAATGGGAAGTGTAGATAGGAGGGGGTGTATCCAGAACGTCACCATAACTCACGCTAGTGCGGGGAGCACAGATCTACGAGTACATGTTGGTAGAGTGGGCACATTGAACAAACTAACTCGATAAATCAGTACATGTAGATTGTGGGTGAACTAACCAGTAATAAATAGCCTTTGACTTTACAATTATGAATTTTATATAATAAATATAGAAAAAAAATCTTCTATATTACTTTGTTTGCGTGAACTTCAGTGATTCCCATGGGAACGCTATAATTGATCTGGATAAAATCCTAAATGTTGACCCGATACCTCCTAAGTTATCTATGCCAAGTTTCATTAAAATCCGTCCAGCGGTTTTAGCGTGTACAGACGATACAGACAGACGGACAGACAAAATTCTAACAATTGTTGTTTTGGACTCTGTATCACTTGCACTTTATAATGCAATGACTTTAAAAAAAATGTATTTAATGTACATACGGCTCTGTTACGATTTTATTAGGCAACATCTCAGTGACTTTTACACCGTTAGGGGATGAATTTTCAAAAATACTTTCTTGGTGCTTACCTACGAGTACGTTATATAAGGAACTCCTGTACAAAACGCAGACTGCAAAAGAAGCCTATAACTAAGTCAATTTAAACATTATGTTTTGCCTTTTGAGACATTTGTTTACAGAAACATTTGCAGAACTGCTACTCTACAAATGTACTCGTATATTTATGCTGCAACAATTTTGAGAATAGAGTAGTATGCGAAATTAAACTTTGTTTAACGTGTTTTACATAACAATATTTTTTTAAAGAAACACAAGTGTATCATTGTGAATACTGTCAATAGACACTATGTTTTTGTATGTGCATGGTGAAGACAGTGGGCCAGTTTTGTAGCGGCGACTGCACATCGCAGATAATGTACTCGCACTGTTTATGATTTACGACGTGACGCGAGACCGACGCGCGACGTGCGGATATTTACAACACCCACACTTCTCCTTGGTTTAGTTTAGACATCGCTTTGCTTTTACGAGTAACTATCAAAATCAGCAATCTTTGAAATACTGCCAATATGACTAGTAAGATAAAAGGCATGAAATATCTCATGAAAGGACGATGGTTGTGTCACAAAAAAAAATCGACATGTACCAACACGCGTGACATGTACTAGATTCCTAAAATGAAAAAATAAAATAAAAATAACATGGATCACAATATATATTTTTATACAGCCATTGTTTGATGTTAAAAATAGTAAATGTTCTCGTCGCGTGGGGTTATTGTAGAACACGACACGTGGCGCGTGCCCTAAACATGATTTAGAGAGGATCACCATGGTTTTATACATTCTTTGATCACAATATGCGTATGTGTGCGTATGTAGTCACAGGACTGTGTTGTTGCTGTGTATCAGCAGTTTCTTTGAAGAAAAAAGATTATTTTGCTTGGATGATAACTACAATTATTAGAAAAAACTGTGATTATGAATTATTTTTGTTGTTAAGTCAATCTCGGTTAAAGTATTTGATAACAAATACGCTCGTGACTGTTATTTCTCGTGTATTGTATTAACCGTGGTTTAGTCCATATTCAACTGCTAAATATTTCAATACCCTAGTAAAATACCTAATAAAACATTTACTTTACAATCATATGTGTGTTTCCGTGACACAGGCTCGTGAAGAAGAGGTGAGCAGCAAGCTGCGTGACATGGAGGTGCTGCGCAAGAGCAAGCAGCTGCCCAAGGGTGACCTGGCGCATCTGCACCACGACCTTGAGAAGGTAACACATTTTTTATTCTTCAAAACAATTTGATATTTGACACTTGTTAGTGTGTTGTATTAGTGACACGGAATAGCCAGTCTGAAGGAAAAGTTCTACGCGTACTCTTCGATAAGAACTCGTACGAGTACACTAATAGTAAAATAGATACGTTTGCACGCAATAGACTTTGTTCACAGACTAGTCGCTCAACCAAGTGAGCTACAGAAACTATCAAAGCCGTCAGTCTATCTATTTTTGTTTGCGTGTGTTGTTGTATGCAGTGAGCAAGGTTTGTTGCCTGCAAACTTATCAATTTTGCTGTGTGTACGTAGCGCTCATGTGTTCACAAACCGGTGCATAAGAGGACGCGACCAAGGGTTTCATGCGTGTTGTTACTTTCGATATTCACATCGATACCTTTTTTTTATAGAAAGAAAGTGGCAGACGACTAGATAGTTCTTGTACTTATTTATATCAACCTTCAATGTCCCACTACAGCGCACATGCCTCCGCTAGTGAATCACATCAGCTTTTAATGTCCCACTCCAGGGCACAGGCCTTCGCTAGTGAATCACATCAGCCTTTAATGTCCCACTTCAGGCCACAGGCCTCCACAAGTGAATCACATCAGCCTTTAATATCCCACTCCAGGGCACAGGCCTCCTCTAGTGAATCATATCAGCCTTTAGTGTCCCACTCCAGGGCATAGCCCTCTGCTAGTGAATTACATCAGCCTTTAGTGTACCACTGCAGGGCCCAGACCTCCCCTAGTGAATCACGGGGGGCTTTCGGACCTTGAACCACCACGCGGGCCCAGTGCGGATTGGTGGGTACATATACTCCAGTTTATATTTTAATTTTTGGAGTATGCAGATTTGCTCACGATGTTTTCCCCCATCGTCGAGCTAGTGACAAGTTCTGAAAGTACCTACTTTTGTAGAAACTCAGTGATGCGGCCCGAGTATTTGAACTCACTTGGGATTGTAGATACTCGTAGTTCACGTGGTGGTGAATGAATAATGTCTTCCTGCGACGTCCTCGACGCATACCAACATACCATACCATCAGCCTATGTCTCTCCACTGCTGGATATAGGCCTCTCCCAAGACTCGCCACCACACACGATCCTCGGCTCTTCTCATCCAACCGCCACCGGCGAATTTCTTTATGTCGTCGGTCCACCTGGCCGGAGCGCGTCCCACACTGCCCTTCCCGACACGTGGCCTCCATTCGAGGACTCGTCTACCCCAACGACCATCGGTCCTGCGGTAAATATGACCTGCCCATTGCCGCTTCAACGTGCAGATTCTACGAGCTATGTCTGTGACTTTGCTCCTTTGCCCAGTGTCTTCGTTTCGGACCTTATCCTGCAAAGAAACTTCGAGCATAGCCCTCTCCATAGCTCGCCGAGTGACCTTGAACTTATGGATGAGGCCTGCCGTTAGAGGCCACATTTGGGCACCACACGTCATAACCGACAGGACGCACTGATTGAAGAGTTTCGTCTTCAAGCATTATTGTATAGGCGACGAGAAGAGCCGACGTATTTTCGCAAATACTGTCCAGTCAAATTGAATGCGTCTATCGTCCTCCTTGCTGAACTTGGACTTGCCTAGTTGGATTTGCCCAAGGTAGACATAATGGTCAAGAACTTGGAGTACCACGCTTTCGACGTCTATCAGTCCCAAAAGAACATGTTCATTGAACATTCTTTTGTTATGTCTAAGTTCATTCCGATACCGACGCGTCGTGATGTTGCGTTAGGGTCGTTTAGCATCCAACTTAAATCTTCCAGCGATTCTGCCATGATGACTGTCATTGGCGAGCAATGACCCAAACCTGTTTTCTGTTGTAATATGTACGAGGTAAGACGCTTTTTATAGCGTTTATCTTCATGGGAGTAAGTAACACTTACGGGACTAACTATTTAAGTAGCGAAGAAACAGGTGTAGCTGGCAACAACGGAACAAACGACCAAACTTTGCCGTGTGTTAAGCTTGTACATATCGTTTTGTACTTTACGTATACGTAATAACGTCTATATTACCTACATTGACAGTCTTCGCTTTTTTATAAAGGAAACCTTCGTGGTCTAAATATAAATGTGCAGTGAAAAAAAAAACTCTATTGACGCACGATGTTATCGTAGAGGGTGCGAAATGTCATCGCACAAAGCCGCCCCCCGGCTTTGTGCCTAGTTTCAATGACTCATTTGCCCTCAGTCGATAGAAGGTGTACGTGAAGACCAACGCATTCGGGGAAACTATGTGAATGTTTGGTCATTGAAACTACTTTTATAGTTCTTGAATTGGCCTTTATAGACTTGGCAAATCAAATCCTTAACGGTTCATACTGTACCATCAGCGTGCGTTTCTTCACTGCTGGACCTTGGACCTCCCAAGGCTCGCCACCACACACACGATTTTCCGTTCTTCCAATCTAATCGAAATTTCCCTAAGTCGCGTATACTATGATCTGTAGCATTTGCGAGAAGTACCTTAAAGATTGCCCGGAAGCGATCGCTTTAGCGATAAGGCCTACCTTTTGTATACCTATTAATTTAAACTTTGTGTCACTTTCACTGTATTCTTTGGTGTACAATGAAGTGTACTTACTTAAACAGTACAATTCAAAATAAATCTTGATTCTTAATTCATTCTCAATTTATTTGAATTAAAACTAAAATTGGTCCACCCGATAATAAATTTTAGCGATTTAATAGTCATAATCCAATATATCTCGTTCATTATACGCAGCTCTGATTAAAGCGAGATTTGATACTAAATTACTTGATGAATTTGTGTGTACAAATTAATTTGTTTAAGAACACATAGAAATGCTATTGTTCATTATCGTTTCATGTTTATTACGCAACATTACTTTGATATCGGTCTGTAATGTCCCGCTGCAGGGCTCTTAATTTCATGTGACGTGAGCCTAGTGAAGATTTTTGGACGGATACACACGTGGAAGATTTTTCCTTTATTCTCTGGCACGCATGTTTTTTGGAAAAGTATTATATTATTATTACTTATCTTATAAGACACAATCATCTCTCATTTTCTTTCATCATTGATAATACAGAAACCCGTAGTTAAGAGCCCAATGCAAATTGATGGATACTATACAAGGGGATTAGTCCTTTCAAGATAAACCAATTCGCCGAGCTGCGGTATGAAAAGTTGGCATAGCTCAAACCCGGTACCAAAGGTGGTTTGAGATTAATATCACAATGAGATTAATACAATTAGGTCCATCCAAAATACTCGAGATGATTTTTATAGACTAATAGGCGGACAAGCAAGCGGTCCCACGTGATGGTAAGTGTTACCGCCGCGCCCATGGACACCTGCAACACCAGGGGGTATGCGGACGCGCTGCCGACCTTGCAAAATCCTGATTGAGCAGTAACGACGATTTTATCTACTCAAAACTAATACTCAATGAGACTCCATAAATAATTCCGTCCAAAACCAATATTCAAGTGATTGAAGAATTATAAAATTTTAAATCAGTCACGAGAAAATCCTTTTTTTTTTCACTGCCAATAATTAATTGACAAATTCGATTACGGTTCTCAGTATATATGAGTACCGTAAACTGTAATCAGCCCTTTCTACATCCACTGTTGGACATGGATCTCTTCATGCACATTGTTCTGTTCATGTTGGCTAGTCCACTATACTATAGGGTTTGCGGTAAGCGCTTTGTTATCCCTTTGTCGCCTTTTACTATACCCACGGGAAGACTTGGGGTGGATGCTATTAAAGCCGGCCGCCACCACGTGCACTATATATATATCCATACCGTAAATAAATCAATATACAAGCTAAACATACAACACCGACGCGCTAACAAGATAGCCTGTGTAAGGGCTACAAATTACATTAGTGCGCCCTCGACCCGACGCGACCTATCACAGAAAATACTACATCGGATCGTAAACAATGCGTACTCGTACGTATATCAAGTGAGTGGTGTTCGATGAATCCCAGTGCAGCCGTACGGCCCGACGGACGCAGCCCGAGGGCCGCGTGACTTACGCGTGGGCCGTAAACCGCCCCTCGGTCCCGCGAGCCCTGAGGGCTCCCACCTTGATTTACTAACGTGAAATAGCGGAGTAGGCTATTGTTGCGGAACTTATAATATACGCGTTTTACGTAGGTGCCTCGGCTGAAAGGAATGTAATATTTTTCGGAACTCGCGAGGGAAGAATTTCCATGATAATACCAAGTTTAGTAAAAATGTGTTTGTTTAGACTTCGATAAAAGTTCTAAGCATAGATTTTTGTTTAAACTGACCCCGTGAATGAGAATGTAAGGCGTTACATATATACATCATTTACATAATTACCATACCATCAGCCTAAGTAGCCTGAGCAGCGTCCGAGAACCGTGACTCTTGAATCGTACGCGTCCCGTCATTCCCATTCCCACCCCATCCTATCCCTCCCCATTTTTTCAATCTATTCCCTAATCTGCAAGGTAGACCGCATCCAGGGGCGTGCCAACGTTTGTCATTCTGGACCGATGTTGGCATGTATCGCGGATGTCTATGGACGACAGTCTCCACTTATCATCAGGTGCACTGTATGCTCATCTGCCACCCTTTTTCTATAAACAAAATACATTCTTTATAGCTAGAGGGCGTTGTGATCTTTAAAGGAGCATTCTCTTCGCAATCTTTATTCCGCAAACAGAAACTTTGCTCACATTTAATTAGGATTAGCATATTCTATGAATGTTTCACACCACTCAGTGGAGTCTACTGGCAGTCTTACCTTCTTAAGATACGGAACCCTTTGAACACGTTTCGTGAAATGCGAAAATGTCTGTGAAAATTAAATTAAATATCAGTGTCCAAGAAGTAGTGTGTATTCAGACTTAAATTATGTCAAAAACTTATCCTTACTGATATCGTAAATGTGAAAGTTAGTTTGTTAATTTAACTCTTAGCAATGCGTCAATAATTTTGGCAAATGTACGTCAAAACTTTTTGATCATTATTAGGGGGAAAGATTAACACCAATGTGTTTTAAATCTAATTTTAAACTGGTGATATTGTGGTCACAGATATTTAAAAAAAATGATTTAATGAGATCAGGCAGTAGTTTGATTTTTTTTTAATTTATTTCTACATTGTATAAGTCTTGCTGACTTTTATAGATCGTGAATGCATGATTACTTTTAAAATTTTACTTTTCTTCTGATAAATGCCAGTTCAAATCTCTAGTTAACCAGGAACAATCCCCCCAATATATTCCACTAGGAACAATCCCCCAATCGAATAATATCCAAACAGTTAAGTTGTGTAAAGTTAATCCAGTGTTCGAATGTTTAGCGTTTAGCGGTAACGTACTAATAGATGCACACAGTCGAGTGGCCGCGGTGAAGTGAAACAGGGGGTGGCAGGGTGACAGGGTGAGGGGTGCGGGCGGCGCGCGTGGCTAGACTGAACAGCGCTTGAGAGCACGAGAGCGGGCAATTGTAGCTCAAGGTGCGTACACGTACACGCGAAATATATCTGTACTTGTAGATAACTGCGTGCACAGATTGATGTTTGGATTAATTGGAGGACTGATGTTAGTGAGCGCTTGAAAGTCTACGGATATCTAATATTAAGTCACATTTGTGCAATCGTGAATTTAAACCCCGACAATTACGTACAGATTTTTAAGAAAAAATAGCTGGCTAACTTTGCGGTAAAGGAAAACATGCGTTTGAGAATTTAAAAATTGTCAAAGCATAGTTATAATTTTACTAATGGCAGTAAGGCTTATCTGTAAATTCCGTGGCCACAGCCGCTGGGCGCGCTCGACTGGCCATGTTACCCCTCTCTCAAAGAAGACTACTTTGAAATGTACTGCATTACCTACGTTAACATATTTCCCCAATGTATAATTCGTACGTGTTTCGGTAGTGAGTGAGATATGCCAGAGCCCGTTCCCATCCTATTCTATCCCTACCCATTTTCCCTTTCTCCCAATCCATTCTTCAATCTGCAAAGGTAGGCAGCGCATCTGGAGGCATGCCATCGTTTGTCACGCTGGACTGATGTATCGCGGATGTCTATGGACGACAGTATCCACTTACCATTAAAAAAATATATGGCGAGCCCATTCTCATCCTATTCCAGAAAGAAAGAATACGCACTAAACCTTTAATCGTTTCGTCAACCATAAATGGGTATAGGAGCGTACTCTAATACTTGTCCTATGATATGATGGAATGGTTTATCATAACCGACGTTATAAGTTAACAGTCTTACACATCTGGGACTAGATGTTATCTTCAAATAATTACAAATCTGCAATCATTACATTATAAAAGGGTCTAGCGAGATACATGCTTAGACAGAAAGCGATTCATTCGTAGCAAATGGCTCCCAGTAGAAATCTCTGTAACCGCCGCTCAGCGTACGGCGTGATGTTGCTCAGTCACGAGAATACGATATATGTAGTGGGATATATGTTCCCTTGACCTTGAACAGTTTCAGAGATTTGTACTGAGGCTCATGTGCGTACACTTTTCACGCTAGACCTTTTATTGATATATTGGAAGCAGGAACATGGAACAATACTCTTTCCAGTATTATCCTTTTCCGAATCTCTTGCTCCGCTCGTACGAGTACAAACCTATATTGGGAACCGCGCCGAACGTCAAACTCTCTTACTCATTATGCTACTGCGCTCCAACAGAACCTGTTTCAGTAGGCGTATTTTTTTTATTGCTATTACGTTTATATTTAAATAAATTAATGAAGTGAAGACTGGCTGCATTTTTTTTATAGGAAAAGGCGGCAAACGGTCATACAGTTCACTTGATGGTAAGTGTATACTGTCGTCTATAGATATCCGCGATACATCAGTCTAGAATGACAAACGTTGGCGCGCCTCCGGATGCGCTGCCTACCTTTGCAGATTAAGGAATGGATTGGGAGAAAGGGTTGGGAAAATGGGGAGGGATAGAATAGGATGGGATGGGAATGGGCTCTGGAACTACACTCACTACCGAAACGAATGTACATAACATTGGGGAAATCGATAAAGTAGGAAATGCCGTACCTACATTTCAAGGTAGTCTTCTGTGAGAGAGGGGTAACGTGGCCAGTCGAGTGCGCCCAGCGGCTGTAGGAATGCAGGATGCACTCTCTGACTACAAAATTCACTGTTTGAAGAGTCACCTATCATGTGAGTCAACGTCGCAACGTTTATACAACAACAATGGTATCCATAACAAAACTCATAGCGCGAATTATGTAGACCGCCGTCGGAGGAGCGAAAAAAACCAATTTACTAATATTAAATTTAATTATAAGTACTAACTACATACTTAATATTACTAACTACATTCTAACTACATGCTAACGTGCGACCCTAATCGAGGTTGGATTATGAGTGCCGGTAATTTTCCATGCTTCGGTGCGATGAAGTCTTTCCACAGCTACACGTGCCGCACCGTCAGCAATGTCCCCGTTTCCAAGTCCAGTTGGTAACACGCGGTAGGTATTGAGGCGTCAGCGGTTTTCCTACTGTGAGCGCGCGTAACACGCGCTAAATAATAAAGTGGCTTCATAACATTTTATCTTTTTGTTACCGTGGTTAAATATTATAATTGTGTATAAACAGTTTATTTGCGATTTTTATTTATTTCATTTGGCTTACATTCCCACCTAGTTTATATGAATCGTAGTTGGGGCGAAATTGCCGTCGTGGCTTAAGGTGTCGTTCGTTTGTGATGCTGCCCACACTCTACTTACAACACATTACAACAATGTCCGTCATGTGCTCGCGAATTGGGAATTTCTTGATTGGTTTTGCAAACTATAATCACTGTGTGCCTTGTATGTGCCATCTGGAAACCATCTGCGCGATTGAAATTTCGCCACATCTTAATTTTCTTTAGCTTTTCAAACCAAACGCGCAATGTAGAAGCGTTCCGTAGGAAGTATTTTAGGATTGCACAAATTCAGTTAAATGATAAAGGGTATTCGAATAGTCTGTGACAACAGTCCGATCGTTATGCAAGATAGTCTAAGCGTTCGGAAGTATTTACCCAGTTGAGTGTGAATGCCTGCAGTCGGATTGGCGGACAGACTAAGGCTAGGAATATACGTACGATATCATATCGTACATACGATTAATGTCTCCTACTACCTTCTTATGTCTGACTAGTGAAGCGGTCAGTATAGACCATAATACATCGATGTACTGAAAACTACTCTAAACTAACTCTTAAAGGTTCACACGGGAAACTGCGATCGGTCGTGATACAGCAACATTATCAATCAAATTAATAACAAAAAGATGTAACGTGATACCACTGCTGCTGATGGTTACGACACCATTTACGTCTGTGCCGGAGAATTCCGCCGATAATTCACAAACGTTGAAATTAGAGTTTATTAGACCAGAAAGTCAACACAACGACAAATATTACAACGGCTGTGACTGCTACACAGTTGAACGCTCGCTCCGCGTTCTTCAGGCCACCCGTCTAACGCAAATACTGTCGCCACAAAATGGTTTCCTATGGTCACAATTACCATAGGATGTAGTTATACCATACCTGTACCATACCACACAATTACCATACCTGTAGTTATAAAGGTTGATTTGAATAAATTACACACGAATGGCAAATAATCTTGGGTTTTGATGTTATCAATCAAATACCATCAAAACCCTAATCGCTTAAGCACGGAGCACGATTTGATGATGCTCGCGCGCCGGTTGGGAGCTTGGCTTTAGACAATTAATATTTCCGATTAAAATTTTACTAATTATATATTCTTGCGTAGATACGTATCACAGTTGGTAATTTTAACTCTACTACAATTTTAACTCTCTACTACAATTTTTAAAGAACAAACACATGTCCTGTATATTGGTTCTTAAAATATTATACAAATACCATTTACCTACTTCCATAATAATGGTAAGGGTTCGATCTCGCGCCACCAAAAAAATGCTTAACCATTCTTATTCCCCTGTATTACTACGGTACATATTCGGTAGGAGAAGTGTTCGGGCGCAAATTGCGTGCGTGCCGCAGACGGGGGGCGGCGACGTGCGCTGATCATTACGCGAACATGTATCCACAGTAATGTGACTAATACAATATACACATACGTTATTTACGCTAGAGATAAAATAGAAATAGGTCCGCCTGAGTAAATGTTTATAATGTACCTGTATGTACTCTACAGTTTTCATACATTCAGAAGGCAGGCGAAGAAGTCTTGAGTTGGTACGAGTATCTAGCGATTGATGGTTAATTGGTTCTGTTAATCAAATTTGAAGGTGGTTTGGGTTTAAGCGGCAATAATAGTGCCGCGAAGCGGTGCTCCGTCCAATTTGTGGTCAATTTTTAGTAATTTAAAATTATTTATTTCAATTATTAAAAAAATATATATTAGGTTATTTTGTTGATTTGCTCTTTGAATACAAGCCATAAATTTATATTCTAGATTTAATTGTAGAAACAAAATTATAATTCGGTTATGTCAAATTTTCTCTAATTTACAACTCGCCCCTCGTGTTATCTATATACCAAGTTATCGCACACCAAGTTATCTATATAACTTACTATCGACCCGCCCCGGCTTCGCACGGGTAGCACTAATTATCTATAGCCGGATGACTTCTGGTGGATGGATGGGCGCGGTCATGTGACGAAGTTTTAGCAGATATCTATAGATACGGTGGGCAGCACATCAGGCTTTACATTATCACTGCGATATTAACCTTTATTTCGTCCGTTATAAGAGTGCGCTTAAGGCTTAAAGGTCACGTTCATAATATAATAGTGTAGTATGTAGTAATGCACTAATCTCAGGAAGTACCTTTAGAACTTTATAAGAGGAACTATTCCACCATTGCATTATTTTCGTGTATCTTCAACTATTGTATTTATGCAGCGCACGCCACGGAAGCTCTTAGAAGGGACGATTTTTTCAAACATCTTCATACCGGTAGCTTATTTTCGCAAAATGTTCATAAATTATAGCCTGTAACCTTCCTATAGATAATCGCTCTTTCTATTGGTGAAAACCGTATAAAAATCCGTATAGTAGTTTCTGAGATTAGCCTGAACAAACACAAACTCAGCGCGGCGAGGGACTTTCATTTATAATATGTAGTGATGAAAAAGGGGAATGATTTATGTCAAATGACGTGATCGCGTCTTGCAGTATTTTTAACCGTAAGAAATTACCTAAAATAACAATGAATTTTTCAAAATTTATTTAAATGTATACAAATAACTCAATGTATATTTGCTGATGATAAAAAGGTATTTTTGAGGGTTGGTTCTGTGAGCGATTGTCATCTAATACAAAAGGATGTCCATTCGTTAGTGGAATATTACTTAAGAAACAGTATAACTGTAAATACTCATAAATGTCAACATATAATATAACATTTACGAGGAAATTAAAAACAATATCCTTTATTTATAAGATTAATAATACTGCTATAAAAAGTGCTTCCTCGTGACCGACTGCAGCTTGCTCTCACCTCAATATGTTCAAGAAGTTTAAATTTAGTGTAATCTTCTATTGGCCTTGGTTTTTAACTTTAATTTTTGTTTATACATATATAGTATGTATCGCTGTTGGGTTACAAATTAAAAAAAAAACGCTATCATTTTTATGTGTCAGTAATTAATATAAGAAAATAAGTTTCAGATTTCTTTTAATTACCTTATCGCAAATACAGCATCTGTGTTTGCGTTAATAAATATTTAAGCCCTGTGACATGCCCTCATTTTATATTCCTGCTTGTGTAATGTTGTGCTCGATTCACTCGAGGCGATAAAGAGAACCACTACAGTGTAGGGCTCTCAAATAACTGCAATCCACTGCGACATGCGGGGTGAAGATTGCAAACGACCTTTACTCGTCGACTTCCACCACTAGAGACAAGAACAACTTGCACCGTCAAAGTTCGACTTACTATTGAACGCCGCCGTCTGCTCTTGAAGTAAATTAAGTGTGCACCGATCGCTCCGTGTTTGTTATGCTCGAGTCAACATTTTGGAAGCAAGATTCTTTGTGGGCGTGTTTTATTTCCCGAAAGCCGACAATGTCGCTGATTCGATCCCGTCTATTTTTGATCATAAAACTCCTCGTCAGATGTCCTTAAATGGGTTTACATTAAAATTGGTTATTCCTCTTTCAATTCTTTGGTTAACGTTTATGAATCGTTTTATTTTAGTGAAATTGCAGATCCACAAGCGATTAAACGTTTGTTTGACGTGTGAATGGTTTGTGTTCTTCTTTGGATGTTTCTGGATACACGAGTAGAAATAGCATAAAGTATCGGTCATTCGAGTGGTCGCACAAATACTAATTCCATTGTAGCTCATTATCAATCTTTTCAATGAGTGGTTAGGTAGCGCCGACCGCAAATATAATGTTGTAGAACAAATCTGTTCATTCAGTTAGAACAACGAAAATGAACTTTAAAGTCACCCTAATAACTCGTTTATGACCGCAAAAAAGTTTGTAATCTTGCGAACGCTCGGTCGGTTGGCAAGTGCTTTAGAAAATACTTTATTTGCTGTTATTGATGAAATAATTTTTTTGGGTAGTTTCTACAGTATGAGAAGATTAATACTTAAAATAATTACATTAAAAAATATTGTTTTCTGTTTTAAAAGCGTGAAGAAGGTAAAATATTTATAAATTACACCCTGTGCATGTAATATGAATACATATGAAACAGCAAAAATGATTTTAGCATCAAATCATGGTGGATCATGGTAGATTTTAATTCACGACACAGACTATTATAGTCGTTTGTTGTGTGCAAAACTTTTAACAACTTACTATATTATCCGCAGGCCCAAACAAACCTGTCAGCTCACCGCGAGTTCATAAACAGCAAGCTAGCAGCGCTGGGCAAGTACTCGGGGCGACTGGACGCCGTCATCAGCTGGGTGATGGAGACGCGCACGAGGGTGAACATCGCACGCGACTTGCCCACTGAACAGACGGACAAATTGATGCACAACATCGCTGTGAGTGGACCGCAATATTCTCATTAATTACACCTTAAAATCATCACTTGTATAAAACCTAATTTGTCGGGCTATGAAACCTAATGGTTCGCTCGAACGGCAACACGAAATATAGCAAAGTTGGTACGTCGCAAACACACCGCTTTGGAGATTAAGAATTGGTGGAATACAAGTAGTAAGATGTGAGATCTAGGATTAGCTGAGATAGGATGGAATTGGAAGGGTAACAGATTTAAGCAATTGTTACATACCACCTTTTACCATCTGATGAACTTTCTGTTCGTCTGACACCTTCTTTATGTATTGTACTACAATACATCTGCCATAAATTAAAGCTTCAACTTCCTCTGTTCCCAATTATGATTCTAATACATTATCTATTTACCCCACAGACGGCAGTAAAAGACCGCGAATCGGACGTGCGCGAGGTTCTAGAGAACTACAACAACATAGAGCGCGAGTGTATCGCCGCCAAACAAACCGTCTCGCCCGAGGTGCGAGAGAAGGTCAGCAAGCTTAAAGAGGACTGGGCGTACGTGCGCGCGAGGTGCGACGTTGACAAACGCGAATCCGACAAACGCGAAACCGACAAACGCGAATCCGAAATCGCACGCGACGTGCCGCGAGTCACCGAGACCGCTCGTACGACTGACGTGCTTAGCACCGCGCGCGACGCGAACGCGAACCGTCAAACCTCCGCCCGAAAGTCCTCCGAAAGCGAAAGCCGAAGCGAAGCCGATTCGCGAAAGAGCTCGGTGGACAGCCAGGCCAGTGGTGAGTCCATTACCACCTTTGCAATTCTCGGTTTGGTTGTGGGCGTTACTTAGCTTTGACATGTACATAGACTTGGTACTAACTCGTAGTGTGGTGATTGTCGGCCAGTGCTGTGTTCTCTGTAAATATCGACTGGTTTGGGAATAAATGTCTGGGATACTAACTGCTCGTTTCATTCACTAACTGTATTCGTTCAGTCATCATTCATTACATTACTAAATACATTGTCATTTATTACGCATAATGGCCGCGTCATGTTTTGTCTAAACTGTTAATCATTTATAATAATTTCCTTTAATATTGTAGTATTTATAATGCGATGAAATGATGACTGCACAGACCTGTGACGTCCCGTGATTGTTATCTAAAATGACGCTTTGACATGAATTTATATAACTATATATAATTGGAATTCTTTTGCCAACCGCAAGGTGCTTCGTCTCTTTCTTTATTATCAAAATAAAAAGGGATGCATATTTACATTGTCAACGCAGTCCAATTTTTGGTACTGCGTTAATTTGTCTTTGGTAGTATTATAATTTTATGTTTATAGCTTCATTTGTCTCAAAGTGACATTTTAGACAAAATAAGTTTGTGATTTGTGGTTTACTGTAGTTGAACGAAACTAACAAAAATCTCTCGAGTAACCAATTTTTTGACATTGATTGAATGACTAATATTAAGTAACAAAATGCACGGAATTATTATACAGATTGATTTGTTACGTTGTTTATATCAAATAGTTTATAAAAGAAATGAATTCCCACTGACAAACATATGGTGTAGGTACTGTTAAAGGGGGATCAGAGCGAAATCAAACAAGTCTATTTTGTAAGAGAAACAAAGACCGCGGCGTCACAGCCAAGAGAGAGAAGTATCAAGCAAGATCGGCCGCACTACTCACGCGGCGGTGCCCTTCCATTCCTTCGTAGCACTGCCGTAGCACACGTAGCGGTCGTGGCTGACGTCACCGAGCGTAGCAGTGCTACGCGCAGCCAAGCGTCTGCAAAAAGTTATATAAACGCATTTTTATGATTGATTTATTCTCTGTATTTTGTGAAGTGGTAGAAATGGAAAACAATGACAAGGTAAGTGATAAATATAGTTGACTGCATTGTATAATACAACATTTGAAATTTTCGCTTTTTCACACATATCTATTTAAACGGGTCTTTATTTTACTCGACGTTGCGGTTGGGTTGTATCAACCATGGTTACGAGCTGACTGAAGAGGTGGGTAGTCCACGTCGAGAGTTGCGAGTAGTTTCATCAACTACCCGCATTCGGTCTTCATATTCCTGAATTATTGCGGGTCGTCCATATTGCGGCACACAAAACTCACAATATCAGAAGTAGCGTCAGACGAAACATCGCGAGGTTTACGTTTAGTAAATTTATTAATCACTGGATTCCATGTCGAAGACAATTTGCATCCATCTTCTCGATTGAAATTTCTATGTTTTTTTATTACAATTGCTTCCTGGAGAAATAGTGGTCTACCTGACTCTTCAGTCAGCTCGTGACCACGGTCGGTGCTACGCAACCGAAACGTCAACTAAAATAAATACGGTAAACATTCGCGTTGAGACCCGTTGAAATACATAGATAAATATGCATTGTATAATGTACGAAATCAAGTGTTACTTTGCGAAAATTCGTCACACAATGCAATAATTAAAGATGTGTTACTTTGTCCTATCTATCGCCAGATACGGGTTTATACAAGTACATATATGTACCAGTTGCTATCGTAAACAAATATATGTAGTAAGCTGTAGCAATATATACTGAACATGCAGAATTGTAAGTAACTAATAACGGCCCGAAAACCCCCAGTGTTTTACTAACGGTTCATCTGTTCCCTCCAGTGAGACTATAGGCTGACACAAGTACAATAATGAATAACCATACAAATACATTGCTGGTTCAAATCTGGTTCGAAGGACCATGCACTGGGTTTGATATGGGTTCTGAGGACTTGCGACCTCCTTGCTTGCGATTTGCGAATCGATTCATTTCCACGGGTAATTAAATAAAAACAACGAAATTTAGGGCTATTTCAGTATCTATTCAAGAGCTGCCTGTCTTACTTAAGGCGTTTTGTATCTTTCGCTACCAAAACAACATCCGCAGGCAGTCGCAACACAATACTTAATTATGACGTATAAACTACCGCAGGATATTTAACGTTCAAAAATGGCTGAGTAATCTGGCCGTGTCGGCGGCAGCACAAACAAAGGCGCGTCGCGTTCATCAAGTTAATGGCGGCAAATTAACGACAAAGGCCAGCTCCGGTCGAATAGGGACGACAAGTTTTTTCATTAAACGCCCCTCTCGCTCGCTCCACTTGTAAACCTTAACTTTATCTATATTTGGATAAGCCCGAGCGCTAATAATTGAGGCGGATCTGTTTGTAAATTCCTTTATTAGTTAAGGAACACGGATAACGTGGGTATTGCTGTCGCAGACTTAATAACTTGACATAATTAAATGTCAATTTATGTGGATGTTACAACTTTAAGGATATTTTGATATAACGAAATCTGTGTGCAACTGCAGGGCGCGTTTAACGGCTTGAAAGAAAATTTTACAGAAAAAATAGTGTGGGTCTATAACTCGTTTAAGATCGGAGATTAGATAAATCGGGTCAATAGTTCCAATATTACGATTGTGTCCAATATTAACAAAAAGACTCAAAAAAGAGAAAAGTTTTGTTTAGGTCGTACTGAAATGTTATGTGAAACAAATCTTAATGTCGTTGTTTAGGGCTCGTGAAGCTACAGCTTTTCGCTTAAACTTTTTTTCTAAAACGTACGGAAAATGTTTTTAAATCTTCCTACCGACTGGCGCTTGCCGTACAAATCTTATAGAAAAAAAGTGTAAGACGACCAAATAAGTCACGTGATAGTTACACCTACTGACGCTCGTGAACATCTGCGATATGTGCCAACATTAGTCAACAAGGACAGAACGTGACACTTAAGTTATGCTCTACGTACCTGCTTCCTTCAGTGTAAACTAACAGACGTTGATCTGTATAGGCTTTGTGTATATGTATTGTTGTGTGTGCACGAGATTTATGCGCAATAATAATATCTCTATTCGCTTCGCTTCGCATTTCCGAGTGGCCTGCAGGTGATATTTGATCGGTTATTGTAATTATTAAGTCACTTCACCGTCTGCGAAGACAAACGATCCTATGAAGTGAATAATATTGCAATAGTAGTATGGATGTCTCGTCTGTATGTGGCAGTGTGGTAAGCGGAATAAAAGTTCTTCACCGAAGACCAGTCAGTGCAACAATGTATTATTTCATTATGCAAATAAATCATATATACAAGATAGCTAGTCACGCTTGCGTGTTATTGGGTCCACGACCGGCGTAGTAGCTTTTGTTCACGGTTTTGTCCACTTTGAAAACTATGTTTGTGGTAAGAAGGTGGCGGAAGGGTAGACAGTTCACCTGGACGTAAGTGGATACAATCGGCTATGGACATCTGTGATACATATCAACATCAGTCCAGAATGACAAACGTTCCCGAAGGAACTACTTGATTGACCTCGATAAAAAACATGTGGCAATGTGTCTCAATAACCCAAATGCTAAAATTTCCTAGCAATTCGTTATTTTTTTCAGTTAATATGTAACAAACCAACCAACTTCCGCATTAAACATACTAATTAGAATACTTACGATACCATACCGTCAGCTTATGACTCGCTACTGCTAGATATGGGCCTTTCTCAAGGTTCGCCACGCACACGATCCTCGGCTCTTGTTATCCAACCACCATCGATGAACTGGTTCAAGTTGTTGGTCACGTGGCCGGAGAGCGTCCAACACTACGCTTCCTGGTACGTGGCCTACATTCTAGAACTCGTCTACCCTACTTATCTACTTAGGTGTGTTCATTAATCGATTTAATTCAATAAATGGAGGGATTAACACAATAATGGATGAAAGAAATAAACCTGACGGTTACCTTCACAGATTAGATATTAAGCAAAAGGAACGCTTTATACTACATATTAGGTAGTCGCATAAGTTTGCGGCCTTGTTATAATGAAAATAATAAAGATTTTGACATAAATATTTATTGAACGGAATATTGTCCATTTAATTCGATTATCTTTCGCCATTTTTCTGTCAGAACCGCTATAAATTTTTTAGATGAAAATAGAATAGTGTATGAAAATAAAATATGTACCTATTATATAATAATTTGTTGAAATTGAATAAAACCCTGCAGTCGGTATGGTAATGCCGCGCTACCCACAAAGCATTCGCTCCGTGCAGTTGTCACTCGCAGTCGTGTCGGCGATGTCGCGACACTCGGACGTGCTCTCTTTACCTTTTATTTTGTTTTCGTCATGTTTCGCGCTGAAAGTTGCGTCGGCAATGGGAAGGATACTCCTACCTAGGATTTTCCATAAGTTTTGGTAGCTTCTTAGTTTGAACTATCGTTTCGTGGTGTAGAGACTTCACTTGAACATTTTGTATGTAGGGTATAACAGATGTATTTCCGGATTCTGTTGCATGATTCGTACATGAAATATTACAATTTTTTATTGTGCCAAATGTGATATTTTACGCTTTATAATTTTGGAAATATTTAAGAATAATTTAACAAAAATATTTATACACTATTTTTTTTTAAATCTCGGTATCGTGTACAGTGGATTCAGTCTTCACCAAAGACTAGTAATTCAACTGACACCTTTTATATTTATGTGTGTGTTTCATAATCAAAGTACAATTGAATACTTTTACACAGTTGACTTTAGACCGACCATTTTATCTAAACAACTGTTATTGACTTTGTTCTAAAGTCACTAGAAGAAAAAATACCTTTGTAAATGGATCGTCTTTAGGCTGTCGCTTCGTCTACTCGTAACTTAATAGCATTTCTAACATAAACGTGATTAATACGAGCAGTACTAGAACAATATTAGTGAAAGCGTAGAGAGGTAACGCTCAAACAACGCGAAGGCATCTGCATGCCGAGGCGTGGCTCATTTACACCACAAACGGCGAGCGGGCACAAGTCGGGAACACTCACGATATAACCCATTAATGAATAAATCTCGAAGCTCGCAAGAAGTCGGCCGTCTTGGTCTATCCCCACCATTGCAAGCCCAAGCCATCATTCAAGAAAAAAAATGTTTTATTTGGAAGTCTTGCAAGACCTGTGTCGCCAATCTTTCCAGACCGAAGTTTGACGGTGCCTAAAACAGTCCCCGAGAATTTCTCTTAGACCGGTTAAATATCGGTTTTATACAAACCTGATAAAGCATTCATAGCCTCCTCGTGCTATGAACGAGGATGCACATTATTTTGTGCGTGAGGGATGCATGAGTATAGCCTTAAAACGCCACACCGATCAAGTGGGTTGATCACACTTGATCGGTGTGGCGTTTTAAGGCTAACGAAGAACTGCTCGGGGCTTGTGGTGGCGGTTTTGTTATATCTCAGTCGCCACGGCACGACACCCACGAAAAGAGATGGGATATTGTAAAGCCTATTGCTATTCTAAATTGCAAACAATTACCTAACTTACGGTTACCGCCGTGAAGGCGTCCGCGGCACCAACGTTTTTGAAGCAGAGATCATAGTTATTAATATTTTGAATGCCGTTGTATTTATGACATTGACTCGTATTACACTATTCTACGTATATATGTTACCTTAACATACTAGTTCAAATACTTTTAATTAATGAAATTGTACTGCATATGTAATTCAAGCCAATAATCGTAACTCGCATAGTTCACGATCGCTCGCTCGTGCCTCGCCCCTCGCCCCTCGCCCCTCGCCCCTCGCCCCACGGAAATGCCTGTAAATTTACCATTATTAGAGAGTTTGCAACTACCTTCACAAACTGGAATTTGGAGCACTAGCGAATTCCACGAAATCCGACGGCGGAGGTATTATATTAATTTCTATAAGTTTCAAATCTTTTAAACTTTATGTAAAACGTCTTGTCACATTTTTCCGTTATTCATTGTAGATGTAAAGAAACCGAGAGAAAGATACACGACCTAGTTATTAGTAGACAGAAACTGGTGGGTGATTCTTCACAGAGACTGTGATTCTAATGTCATTGATTTTTCATACTGGACGAGCGATTGATTGCCGCCGCTTGTCAAGATGTCGTTGGTGTTAAAATTATAGACAGATGTCGTTGTGAACGACGACGGGACAGTTGCATCGCGGAGGTATCGCGGAGACGTTCGGTTAGACAACATACGCAAAACTTCCTACAGAGAAGTTACATAAATTACCGCTAATATAATTAAAATATAATTTCCCGCAACGCTTTTCTTCCCACAGGCTCAGTAAAGAATATGTACTCCTCTTTTTATTTAAGATATAAGTAATAATAATAAATCGCTGTTACAATATGTATTTGTTTGCGCTTGTGAGACTATGAAAAATTTATTAAAAGTTCATGCAATTTGTTCAGTTAATAGTATCAATCTATTTATTATTATATTAATATTTTCTTATCGCTATACTTTAAAATTTTTATTGCACCCGCTTTTATACTCTGCTTCAATCATGGGTTGACTTGTATAGTCATAAATATCTGGCAATAGACGTCTCGCTAGTTTGCACCACACATAAGCTTCGCCTTTCCTTCATTACTGACAATATACTTTGAAGGATGAAATCGATAGAAGGTTTTATGTTTGGCAAACTGACTCGGGGCTTGAAAATGAACATTGATCGAGATTTTGTGGTTTGAATGTGGACTATCCTTTAAATAAATTATGTTTTTATACATAATCTTTACTTATTTAAATTAATCATTCGCAGCTTGGGTCATAGAATTCTTGTAACTTGATGTAATTTGCACAAAATTCAGGTCACGAATTTGCATGCATACCTAGAAATGCGAAAACGCGCAAGAATGCTGGAATAACAAAAAATAAAGCATGTTCTTGTTGCATTGTGCCTGAGGAGCTGCGTCCTAGAACACGATGTCAAAGAGTTTCTAGGGCGGCAGTTAATGTAGGCTTTCTATTGAAAGTGGGCGCCGCGCGGGGGTGGTGGCCGGGCCGGGGGAGTAACGTTGCCAGAAAACACTAGATGCAAGTGTTATGATGAAGATTTCTTGATATTTTTTTATATACGAATACTTTTAACATCGTCTTGTACCTCTATAGAACCAAAGATGGTAAGTAATCAGGCTGGTGGCACGATACGGTAGTGTAGGTACCAGGGCTGTTTTAGGCTTTAAGCTTTGGGGTCGATTGCGGTAATAGACACCTATAATACAATGTATATTACCTACAATGTACATTCACCTAAAAAAAATACTGAACATGCGATTTTGAATCTACTAGTCAACGATTTTGCAGAATCCAATTCACAATTCTCTTCAAGAACCTCAAGAGGACAACTTTGAGTTGTTGACAAGAGTTAACTCGTGACCACGGCTGGTGTAACCCGTGCGCCCGCGCCGAAATGTCCAGTAGGAATAAAAGGTAAACAAATACCTTTTGTTATACGCGTTTAGACCCGATTGAGAATATAAAAAAAATCTGTCCATAGTGCAATCCACAACGTTTGTACATTGACAAAACCCTTGGAATCTCCTAAAAAGGAGTTAATAAATTCTCATTGCGCTTTAAATAACATTTACATACTTATGATTACCGTCTAAATATTAACGGCCGTGAAATGTCGAAACTGCAAAAAATTACATTTTTAAATTATTGCATAAATCGTTAAATAATTATCTGCAAATAATATATTTTTGTACATGAATTTCTTTTTTCCATAAGTTGAAAGTCACTTGATGAGCTGTGGAGAGGCGTATGCTCGGCAGTTTCTTTGCGGGATAGGATTCGAAACTTAGACATTGGCCAAAGAATTAAAGTGACCTACATAGCTGGTAGAATGTTGAAGTGGTAATGGGCAGGTCATATATGCCGCAGGACCGATAAACGAGTCCTCGAGTGGAGGCCACGTACTGGGAAGCGTAGTGCGGGACGCGCTCCGGCACCGTGGACACGTGGACCGACCACTTACAGTTCGCCGGTGGTGGTTGCATGAGAAGACTCCAAGATCGCGTGTGGTGGCGAGACTTGGAAGACTCCAATATCTAGCAGTCAACAGAGATAGGCTGATTGAATGGTATCTGTCCTAAATCGTTAATGAAAAGTAACGTAAGGGAAAAGTAGTAAAACAGAATTTTATAAAATAAAAATAATCTATGGCGCGTGATATTCCAGGCGGTAGAACACATGAGTGCACAGAGAAGAACCTCCAGAGGCAGTTTGTTTTCAACTTTCTCATTCACCGGCGTGTAGTAGTAAAACCGCATGATTGTTGAGAGCGGGAACGCAATTCTGCAAATTGTTGCGGGAGTTCGGAACACTTTACGTGCCCATAAATCGGGCCGCGTTAAAAATTCAGAGGCAACGTGCGATTTTAATCCCAGTAATACGGTAGGGTTACTGACCAATGCGATACAAATGGGCAAGGTGGCGAATTCACACACACATGAAAATTAACGGACGCGGCGGGGAATCCTGAGGGTGTATTAATTATTCGTAATTGAAAGGGGTTAGTTCATATTTAACCCCCGAAGTTTCGTTCCCCAAAAAATATATACTTACTCAAATGTCCATATTCAACTCATAAATTGTGTCCATTTTTATCGCCCGGGGGAATATGGACTTTTATTTTTCTTGTCTTAGTCCACATTCAACCCCAAATGTACAGTAGAAAGTAGAAATGTTACTCATCTAATTTACATTTATTTTATTATTTTCATTATTATTTGCATTCGCTTTGAATATGAAAGGGAAGCAACTGCAGATTTAAAGTTGTCCTGTTACGACGTTTATCGGCCATTGTTTTGAGGATCAACACGTAATTAAATTTAAAAAATGTTGATAAACACATACCTACTGATATAATTATAGAGCGATTGTCACAGTTTAATAGTACCGATTTGTTAATTTGTTCACTGAAATGCCATACCATATCATCAGCCTATGTCTCTCCACCGTTGGATATAGGTCTCTAAAAGCTCGCAAACTCCAATTTTCAAACATTCTAACATCAAACTCCAATTTTTTATAAAATTTCAACAACGTCTATTTTAAATCACTGTTCATTTTACGAGTTTGTCTACTGTGGGCGGTACTGTGGCATTACACCGCCTCTATGCTCGGATCCAAGCCTCGGGGCCAATTTTAGAGAAATACAATTGAACAAATTACACTGATACACTAAACACTGTTTTGGACGTAACAGCTTCGAGATCTATTGAATCAATCTCGAAATTTTTCTTTATAAAGAAAAGAACTGTGGACTAATGTTTGGCGACACAAGTTCACCTACTGATTAGTTATATGTTTTACTAATGAATATCGTTGATATTGGATAAAGCTATTATCGTAAATGGTGGTTAATCGTGCGGTGGGGGTCCGCCAACCCCCGTCACCAATAATGATCGTTCCTCCCGCCTACATCGTGTGGGTCTTGCCGAATATTATAACTATTTCCACATAATCAACGACAATGAGACAGTGTAGTCAAAAAGCCGATATGATAGATCGAGAGATAAAACTATTTATTACACATCAAAACAAAACAAGACTAACAGACATTGTAACATGAAATGAACAAAAGGCGGTCTTATCACTAATACCGATCTCTGCCAGACTACCCTATATGTATTGTAATTCGTCGACATGTGTATTTAAGTCTCCTAATTGTATAATTTTCTACAAAATGTCAGTCAAGTCAAGTCAAGTATTGTCTTTCTAATAATAACTCGACTCTATACCCTGCAGTTTCAGTTTGATAATAACCTGCATGGGTACGTACTTCTGTAAAACAAAAAACACAATTCAAATTACTCTAATTAATGGTAACGTTAACAATATCCTCAGTGATATCATCCTTGTATTTTACGTTGCGACTCACCGTTTAATTTATATCAAAGGCTATATATAACATCTCCCGGCGACGTCATCGCGACATTCACATCGGTCTCTCATTTCCAAAGTTAATGATAATTTAATGTTATTTCAACGTTAATGTAGCACGATATCATTTTCGTACCATCGACGACGGGCGGTCGTTTGTTCACCTTTCTTAATATGTCTTCTGTTCCATTCGCTAAATGGTCTAAAAGCTCTGTAATTAAGCTGTAAAAAGGTAATCTGTGTTTATCAGACAGATATAGATAAGTTTAATGATCCAATTTCATTTGCACTATACCATCAGCCCATCTCCATTGCTGGATCCAGGCCTCTTCCAAGGTTCGACACCGTACATAATCTTCGATTCTTTTCATTACTGTCGAATTCCTTCATGTCATTGATCCATCGGCCCGCATTGCATCCCACACCGCGCTTCTCGGCACGTGCCTTCATTCGAGGACTCGTCTGCTGGTCGGCTGGTCGCCACTTCAGCCACTTCAGCGAGATTGCCATTTCCACTCATTCTACGAACTATATCGACGATTTTATTCTTTGATTTCCTTGTTGAATATTAATTATTTAATTATAAATATATGTTTTTAAATATAAAAAAAACGTGTGCGGTCAGGGGACCCCCGTCAGGAACGAAGATCCTCACGCATTTTTTTAAACTCCGAATGTAATTCGAAATAAAATCTAAATCAATAAATGAACAAAAACTTTCATTAAATATATTGCGCACATGCCCAGCTGTGGCGGCTCACAGAAAGAGAGAGAAAGAGAAAAGCGTATGGAGGGGGAAAAAAATCTTACGTGACGTTACATTTTCTCTCGAATCACACCTACCGCAAGCCGCGTAAAGGAACTTCGTTACAAAAACCGTGAATTGTATCTGCTGAAAATAAATGATTTGGGAAAAATAATCCAAGTGACTATACCACCTATTGTAAATTGTCTGGTATTTACCCGGGAGGCCACGGGCGCACCACACCACCTACTACAATATCAATCGTGACCCGATTAATATTGTTTTTGATGAAACGATTTGAACTTTGTTTTCATGGTGCCGACGACGGCAACCGAACGATTTTTACGGCGCGGCGCCAAGAGCGGCTGTAATTGCGTAGTTCTCTGTGACATGTGTCCGTCAGTCGGCGGTCATGGACTTTTTTTTGTATAATTTATTTGAACACTGGCATAGCTATTGGTCCACACAGCAAATAGTAAAACACAATTGTCCAATAGTAGGTAAATACGTCATTGTCCAGCCCAGTTGAAGTAGGAATCGCTCAGTAACATGATAGTAGGCTTCCCGAGGACAGAGTTGGACTCCTTGGAAGAACACGAAAAATGCAGTCTCACGCTTTTATTTGATTAACACAAACGTTATGCGCTAGGCACCTTGAAGTTTAATAAGCTATCACTATTAAATCATAAATCCCACAATATACAACAATATTCAAACAAAAACTCAACTTTATTTTTCGGGCTCCCGCCAAAAAGTCTAGTCATGGACTAAATGGCCGCGTTTAAAAACGGGGCCCCAACAAAAAGCGGCGCGAACATAAATGAAATGATATATCATTTTCTTGGAATTCAATTGGATTATTAAAATAATTTTACTTTGATCTCCAATATTTTCAGCATAGTTAAGTATTCTTGTGTGGTTGCTATTATAATTAACAAAATTAATTCTTTTGTCGGCTTTTAATTTAAAAGCGATTATTTCGCATACTAATCGCGAGCCCCACACGTGTCAGTGCATAAAAATGAACTGTATTATCATATAAAGCGGCGTGCACGAGATACATGCATATTTATGATTTATTATCGTTCATCTAATCGCATGCACTGTGCTCACCTGCGAAACCTTTATAAATTAAGTGTAATTTTTTTTTTTTTTTTATAGATTAGTGGGCGGACGAGCAAGCGGTTCCACGTGGTGGTAAGTGTTACCGCCGCCCATGGGCACCTGCAACACCAGGGGGTATGCGGGTGCGCCGCCGACCTTGCAAAATCCTATTCACAGCTCTCTTGAAGAACCCCATATCGTAGCTCAATGGAAAGACCTCTTGAGGCAGTTCGTTCCACAATCTACGGGTTCGCGGTATAAAATAATTTTTGGACCGAACAGTGCGCGACACCTCCGTATCGAGGAAATGCGGATGGACGAATATTAAACAGCATTTTCTACACTGAGTTTAATACCATACCATCATACCATCACACCTCTGGAATACAAAGTGTTCTATATCAAATAATCAAACAGTAATGAAGATTGAGGTTTTCGCGTTTTTCACTGTCAGCAGTCAGTTCGTGACCACGGTCGGTGCGACCCAACAGAAACATCGAATAAAATAAATAAGGTAAACATTCGCGCTAAGACTCATGTAAATAGATATACTGAAGAGAAATCTAATGTCAACCCTCGGGTTTAGAGAAGACCTCTCTATGCTTCATTAACACCCGTCAAGTGGTTTTTGCATGATGCTGCATGTGTGTGCATGCATAGACGAATACACACAGACAAAAAAAATATCAAAATTTGTTCTCATGTGTTCTGTATCATTTGTAATGCGCACAAATTTCATGTACAAATTTCGTTACGGTTCTACTTAATTTTTCTTCGCTTTGATATGAAACCAGCCTAACACGAGTATATAAGATCAATGGCGCTGCAATTACAGAACGGTGCAGCAGCCGAAACTTCCGAAGTAGCCATACCCGCCATCACAAGTGGCCATCAAATACAAACCCCCAATATACCAGACTGTACGCATAAAAATGTTGAGGATTTGCATGGGTTGACTGGCTGAAAATCTATGTATCCGTATTAAGTGTACAAATTAAGAGATATTACGATGAATACCTGTGTCTTAGATATAATCAGCTAGCAGATATATGTTCAACGAATCGATCATCAATTAAAACTTAAAAGAATTATGAGGTTTTTATGAAAAAGACCTATTTTTACTTATAGACTTATTCATTTCTATATCGTTTGGTTATGTGGTTAATTTATGGTAAATACTTATTTACTCAGAAGTATTAATTTGTAATGATAGATAATGAAGATTTTTCATACCCTTTTTAAATCAAATGCTTCAAAAATCTATCCAGTGGAGTTCAAACACTGTATTCGTGAAATCATTATTGAATCAGATTGGCTTATAGCATTCACAGTACCTACGTCTAGGGCTATTTGTACGCACATTACTCAAACATTGAACTACAATTCTGCGTATTTGATGAGTAACATACGCCCGGGGAAATTAAAGCGGATCCTGCGCCTATCAAGTGCGGATAAGGCGCGGCGGAGAGCTAATATCGCCTCAGATCAAATAAAGTATAGCCCCCTCTCAATAACGCCTACTTCGCTCACACTTCGCAATCACGTTCTTTTTGAATTATATTTTTCTGGGATTTTCGAATTTCTTTAAAATCGTTACTTTTTACTGCATAAAAGAGACACGCTTAATGTCAACATCAGTGTGACCGATGAATGACCACCGTCGGTACACCCATGCGTGGCCTTGGACATTTAGCAGTGGATTAGGAAAAATAATTGGGGAAAGTGCCAAGTAATATTTACAGGATTCTCTAGACTTCACAGTATAATAACCATTATGCCCCGTCGATATCAAACTCAGCAGTTATTTTTTGAAGACCTACAAAAATCCTATCAATTAGCCTAAGTTAAGAGCGATGATAGTCTAGGGATATCTATTCTCGGCCCTCATTCGTAAGGTGGTGAATTCAAATCTTCCGGCCGCACCAAATCAAATTATTTATTTGCAATGTGAATAGTACCAGATGGCAATTAAATATAACAGCTCGTCCCATTCGGCTATTAACAGTCATTCAACGGTCATCAATATCCACAGAAAACTACGGCTTTAAGAAAATATATCACTAGTTCGGCGATGAAGAAAAACATCGTGGTGGAATCCGCATTATCCAGATTTAGAAAAAAAAAGTAATTTGTATTCACCAAATTGCACTTGGCCCGTATGGTGGATTTTGACCCGAAATCCTCGAGTAATTTACTAGGCCCTGGCCCTGCCATTGGACCTTTAAAAGACATTATTGTGCGGGCCTGTATTACCCGCACTGTGTTGTGACTGGGATTGTGAAGAAGGAAAAAACTCAGTGAACCACTCTCGAGACTTACATTCAGTAGACTTAACTATTTGTTAGACATGTGTTTACTGTGGTGACTGCGAGTTGACTAATGTGGGCTGGGATTGGCCCTTATTTACATTGATACAATGAGAGACGCTGCAGTTGGCCTTTTCTATTGTTACATCGACCGATAGCGCGCTTTTTGGCCTACGCGCCCGTTACGGTGTGCAATGTGCAAGCCGTTCGTCTGGGATGCAATTTCTCTTCCTTTGTCTTTTCAATATCAATAGTGAAAATGTGTAAACCGTTAGCTCGGGACGCGCTTTCTTGTCCTTTGTCCTGTTCAATGTTAATAGCGGAATTGCGTAAACTGTTTGTTGTACAATTTCTCGTCCTTTATCTATTCGATGTTTATAGCGGGGACGCATAAACCGTTAGTACTTTATACGCTTTCTCGTGCTTTGTTCAACTCCAACGTCCCTTTACAATGAATGAAATAACTGTCTGTATGGAACGAACTAACAAACATAATTTAACTATAGTATCCTATCTTAACCTACTGTTTTGAATCAACTGTATTTGTATTTAACCTATACTTATACATTATATACTTATAAGCTTATATGCTATGTACAAATTATGAGTCGGTCGTCGCGAACAATTATCACTAAGCTACAAGCAAACTAGTCGCTTACTAGATGGCTATCTGATTTAATTTTGTCCAGAAAACCCGCATATATTCATTTAAGTAATGGCACTGCAGCACTGTGCAAGATTTCGTTGCTGTGCACTCAAAAACTTTTAACAAATTAAAACTATCCTTTTTTTATATTCCGGGAACAGTTTTAATGAATATTTTGTTTACACTTACTATTTTGTTACGTTTGTTTTTTGATAAAACCCACCTACGCGTCAACTGAAATCCATCTTTGCGACTGAAATTTCGGCATTTATTATTTATATAGCCTCTTGGACTAAATGCGGTATGGGGTGGCGTTCAAAAGACGTTTGTTGTAAATGGACAATATCTGAATAGTGTATACGTAATACACGTAGGTGAGTAATTCAAGTAAAAAAACATATTCAAACTTTCATATGTTAAAAATAAATCGGTAGATGTGGCGTGTATAATTAAACTGATTGAATGAAGCTCCATTGATGTACCGACGTGACGTTGACGAGAGATTACGGTTTGTAGTATATCCGTTATTTTATTTTAAAGACTAATCATAAAATATATAGGTGATTATTTCTTGTAAACATTATAAGACATTAATTAATTTGTGTAAAAATTCTCCATTCGTGCATAGTTTTAAAGAGTCAATCACACAACCTCTGGCTAGTTGAAGAAGTTGTGTCACGATTTATTATTACCGAGGGCTCTCGTACCGGCCCGCATAGTAAAAGCTTGCCGTGTATCTTGTAACACAAACCACTTATAACCAAGGTATAGTGTAAACAGTGTATCGTGTCATGTAGTAATCTACAACCGCTGGTAATCACCTCAAGTGGTCGTTACACCCGTGAGTTGTGTTCCCGCGATAAATCTTAAGCTTTTCATTTGGGCGCAACTCGCTTGTAATTCTCGCCCTGTACCTTTATGTTGGACGATTTCAACGAGATTTCGCCAAGAATCTTCATAGAGCAAGTTCTTCCATAATTCTCGTTAACTTATTTTGATATTTATATTATTTACTTCACCAACAAACTATCTTAAATTTACATTGTAAATATATTTATACATGAGTATATATGGCACTCCGCTTACGTTAGAATATAGTATCTATGCAAAAATGTTTTATAAAGAAAAAATACTGTAGGTGAACTGCATCACTGATGTGTGTCTTAAAAAGGTTTGAGAAGTAAAATCTGATACCCACTTAAGTTAAAACTAAACACAATACAAGAGATTCCTTCTAGGAATGAGTCCACCTTTGTATTTACAGTAATATTGTAATGTTTTATTGTAACAATTCATTAGAAGTAGGTACGATAAAGAGCAACAAAAATACAAGAATAACTAATTCAGTTAATAACGAGACGGGTTACTTATTGTCTGTACCTAGTACTGATTCTTTTTCAGCGTTTAATACTTCTATAAGATTATAAACTTTTGTTATCGTGCTTGAACATAATAATTGTAATTATGTAACGGGCTGTAAGAGGCAGGAGCCAATCATTGGATTGAATTACACGAACCGAAAGTAATTTCAACTGAACGCCATTACATACCGCGTTTGCTCCGCGATTGAACTTTGCAAACCCAGAAAAGTATATGCGTTTTCAAACTCGCGTGTGTGTGGTGATATTGTTAGTATAGTGTGCAAGGAACTTAATCAACAAAAACAAGTTCAGTGGGGGGGGGGGGGGGGAGGTCGATCAAAAACGAACACGACGGAGGGTAGACAGATTTGTCTGTCAATAGCTACAACACCTTCACCCGCCTGCGCAGTCTCGCCGCGACCACGGTTCATGTACCTGGATGGAAATATCGGATATAATAAATCATCAGTAACCCGATTACATAACAATTATTTTTAATACTTTTACCTCTATATTTACAAAATGCAAGATATAAAACTTAATATAGTCTGTTGACTTGTTATATCTATCTTTAAGTATTTAGTACTTCGTCATTACTTTTATTTAGAAAAGATTTTCTTTTAAATATTATTACAGTGTTTGTTCTTGAGTACCCGATAAATATGGATGTTATCAGCGAGTGTGAATTTCACTCGCTAGTGTCCATAGCACTTCCTTGCATAAACCGATCCAAGACAGTAATACAAATTTAAAGCGTTTAATTAAAGCGAGCGCCCGACGCGGCTGCGCGGCCGGCGCGGCTGCGCGGCCGGCGCGGACCGGCCCGGACTAAATACTGTACTTGTTACTAATCCGCGGCGACTTAGCGGGTTTAATAAGATTATTATTACTTGTGACGCCTTGCACAATCCGCTGTGAGAACATAAACGTGGAAATGGCCACGTGTGTATGTACTACGAGTACTACTGACATGAAACATGCACGAAGCAGGTTCACTGAACTCTAGTTGTCTCTATAACGTTTATGTCACTTTTTTGTATGTAGTGATGCACTTAATTATATGCTGTTCATAAACCGGTGCAAGTTAGGCCATAAAAAAGCATTTTACAGTAAGGGGTAGTTTAGGTAGTAAGTAAGTAAGTTAGTTTAGTTTAGTAATAGTAAGTAAGTTTAGGTAGTAGTAAGGGTAGTAAGTAAGGTAATTTTACAGTTTCAAAGTCGTATACATTTTTTGTACATATATTATTTACTACAAGTGAAAAGCGTCGACCTTCTTAAACGTGAAGTGATGTAGTGATTTATTTGAATGTTGTGTTGGCTTGTGAATAAGTAGGAAATAAATTCAGAAAACTGTTTATGCAGGAAGTAATAAAACTAAGAGCCCGTTCCCACTTGGCCGTGACAACACATTGTCGTCCCGCTATAAGTGTCGTGACTTGTATATTATGGAACTGTTCACATATAGTCGGGCGCGATAAAACTGTCGTTCACGACGCTTTTACCGTACGATTTGTCAAGATTTTCTCTCTTGTCTAAGTTATTGGCATATAGTTTCCTATTGCACTGTTCACACTTGTCGTGACGACACAATGTCGTCCCGGTAAAAGTGTGACTACAGTGACTATAATAAAACTATCGTCGCCGACACAAGCCTTGTCGTGACAACCGCATCTAGACGCACGCACCCTCCCCCTTTCCCACGCTCGACTACCGTCTAACAATAAAAGTGTCGTCAGGACTGGTGTGGTGTGGGAACAGCTAATGCCGACAGCCGGCCAACGATAAAAGTCTCTTCACGACTTAGTGGGAATCGGCTCTAAAGAAGTCACGTAGAGTTAACAAATATAGATCTAAATCATAAAAAGCTATATCTGATTGCATTCGTATTCCAATTATAAATAAAATTAATGCCGGATCACGTACAGAGAAACCCTATTCATACTTGTTCCTATGGTATAGTAATATTTTTTATTTCGATATACCTACTGATACAAAATGTGTCGAGCCAGATAATGATCCCATAGAGATATTGAAACTCATACACGACGACCACATCGACGCCCTCGTTGAACTTACGAACCTCGTGTACAAGACAGGCCACATACCCAAGAATTGGTTGAGATCCGTTTTGTCACCTTATCCAAAAAGAAGAACGCTAAAAAATGTGAGGAATACAGAACAATAACCCTCATCAGTCAAGTGCTGAATTTGTTCCTCTCTATAATTCACGAGCTAATCAAGGTAAAATGTGACGAACAGCTGAGCGACAACCAGTTTGGATTCCGAAGCGGAGTAGGCACTCGAGAGGCGCTGTTTGCAATACAGATTTTAGTGCAGGAATGTAAAGACATGCAACAAGATGTATTCCTTTGCATCATCGACTATGAGAAGGCGTTCGATCGAATGATGCACGATCACCTTATTGCACTCTTGGACGACATCGGATTATATGACAAGGACATTCGAATTATCCGAAACCTGCGTTGGGAACAGCTGGCGACTGTTCGTGTTGGTGGATAGGAAACGAACGAGATGGAGATCAGACGAGCTGTTCGGCAGGGTTGCATTCTATCACCTTCCCTTTTTAACCTGTATTCAGAGGCCATTATAGCGGAAGCACTGCAAGATCTAGACTACAGCGTTAAGGTAAATGGGCGTATCGTTAACCTTAGATATGCGGACGACACAGTCCTCAGTTACTCACGTAGGCTCAGAGAGTTTGCACACCGATGGCACAGGAAAAGGAGCCCGAAAGAGCTGCTCGGCACTGAAGTACATCGTCTAGTGGAGTAGAACAGCCCCAGAAAGGGGAGAGTGCTGATGGGACACAGGAAAAAGAGAATACTTGTAGGAAGGCAGAGCAGATACGCGCCGCAACACCCTAGCCGCCCTCAGCAGGCGAACGGTGCGTACCTCCTGATGATTTGGTCCGTATAACCAAAAGATTGGTAGGACCATGGGTGGAGGTGGGTCATGAGTCCTCATAGCGTCTACAGAGGTGGAACTCAGAATATAGTGGATCGCGTTAACGAGTGTAGCGTCAAAGCTGGCCTCATAATGAATCTAACCAAGACAAAATTCATGGTTGTCTCAAGAAACGCCGACTTAGATCCCATTAGTTTTGGCTGTAGGCCAAAAATTAGAGAGGGTTTCCAAATATAAATATTTGGGCACCTGACTGAATGAAGACTGGGATAGTGTTATGGATATATAACCCCACATTGAAATCGCTAGGAATGCCTTCACCAACATGAGAAAAGTTCTTTGCAACCGAAATCTTAAGGTCTCCTTACACACACGTCTCCTCTAGTGTTATATCTAGCCCATCCTTCTATACGGATGCAACTCCTGGACAATGAACGTGACTCTGTAAACGTGTAGAAGCGTTCGAAATGTGGACGTACTGACGTATGCTGGCTATCAATTGGACGCAGAAGGTCACCAATGAGGAAGTCCTGCGACGAGTACATCGGAAACGCGAAATCTTACAGACTGTCAAGTGCAGAAAAGTTCCGCATCTGGGTCACGTGCTAAGGCAAGAAAAATACGAACTTTTGCGCAAGATTGCGGGAAATAGGCGTGTTGGTCGCAGGAGAAAGTCATGGCTGCGGGAGTGGACTGGCATTGCGAGTGCCGCCGAACTGTTTCGCCTCGCGAGAGTCACGGCTAAATATTCGGAGCTGATTATCAATCTCCATTAGTTGGACAGGCATCACAAGAAGAAGAATTCCGATTTCCTATAGTTTCTAAAGGTTACGAAAAAAGCGAAATCTCCCCTCGGACCAGCGGCCTCCAACTACTGTTATTAATAATTTTAATAAATATTTTTTGTATCGAATAGCGACATATGAAAGACACATGAAGAAAGTCAGATATTCCCATCACTGGTAATAAATCTAATTACTAAAATCCATTTTTATCCCATCCTAACCTATCCCTTTCCATTATCCCAATCTTAAATATCCACAGGTAGGCAGTGCATCCGGGGGCGTAACTATGTAGTTTTATGACATTCGTAAAGTCCGATATTGGCCAAATCGGTAATTCGTCAAATCGTCATTTCGTCAAATTATAGAATTAGTCAAATATGCAATTGACAATGTGCCATAAAGGTACAAAATTGAATGATTTTTTAGTATTTTCATTAGTTAGGTTTCTACCCGACTACAGAACGCCGGAGGGCTATTTTATTATTTTAGTAACGAACGGTGACATTTAAAAATACATGAAGAAAATCAAATATTTCCATTACTAATAACAGTTGATTTACAGGCAAAATCCTTTTCGAGTAAGGTGACTTAAGTGTCACCTTTCTTGGTTTCCCAAGTATGATGGCTTGGCAAGTATCTTGGCAACGTCATCACACGTTATCTCCCAAGATTTATGGAGTGCGAGTGATTCTCTGCGATATGTTCCGGTGTCACAATTTCCTATTTTTTTTTCTTTAACCAACAACAATATAAATGGATGGACCGGCCAATTGTATATTGAAGGCTTGACCTTTGATTTCATTGTTTGATTTGACTTTGTTAATGTGCAGAACACATTTTTTTATGTTGAAAAAAAGGCGGCAGAAGTGCATACACTCCACTTGGTGGTGAGTGCATACTCTAGCCCATAGACACCTGCGGTACATGCCAACATCAATTCAGAGTGACAAATGTTAGCACACCGCCGCATACGCTGTCTACCTTTATAATATAGTAAAGTAATAGACTTGGAGAAAGTGTTGGGAAAATAGGAAGGGATAAGATAGATTGGGAATGGGCTCTGACATATCTCATCCACTACCGAATACCGAAACACGTACGTACATTGGGGAATAGGATAAAGTGGGAAACGCTGTACATTTCAAGGTAGTCGGGCTTCTGTGAGAGATACTTTATGTATAGATTTTAATGAATCTTTACATAGTTATAATATAACTTAAGTGGCGGGTTAATATTTAAGATACTTTTCATCCAGATCAATAATAACGTTCCCACGGGAATCAAGCGAACCACACATACTCTAACGTCTACGCATACGAAGTCGTGGGCACTGCTAGTAGTGAACTCTTCAATTGACTCAGTGACTCAGTGATTCAGTGACTCTTCAAAAAATAACACAAAACTCTTCAATTGTACACGTTTAAGACCCGATTTACAATATAAAAACTTGTTCCACATGTCCACTCATTTCATATTGGAAGTCTCGCGTGTGCCGGAACGCTGATTTACGACTCGTCCGTCCTCTATGACGAGTATATTTCAGCGTTTTCAGTTGCTCCAGTTTGCTGTCGTTTTGGCGGTAAACAAAGCCTCCATTGTAGACTCGCGATGTTTGTGCAAGGACTTCGCGAACTTGTTTCTAGTACACGTTTATGACAACATTGTTTTTGTTTTTTTGTGTTGAATCAGATTGTTGCTCGGCATTTTAGTCAACGTTGCGTATCCACTGACATTTGAGTATATTTTTTATGTTTGTGGTTAGGGAGATTGTGAATTTTAGTCGGTTAAATTGTTTACCATTAAAAGACTTTACGGAATTTTTCACAGTTTCATTTATTAAGTTTACCAACAGAGTTCAAACATAAATAAATTTAATATGGGACATAAGGTAGGGTCAGGTACCTATGTACTTCACTTACAGGTGTGCACCTGTAATAACACAAAAAATAATTGCAATAATATAAACTAATTCCATCAGTTTGTTCTTAAGTGTGAACTTTCTCATCAGGACCAAATTAGTTTATTCTAGGCTAAACTGGTTGATCCTAATATGCTTCGGATGAACCAGTTCCGCCTAGGAAAAACTAGTTTATTCTGACATCGGTTTTCGCCGATTATCTTACTATATATTTTCTTAATATATGCAGTGCAATTAGCCTCCTCCTGGGCCTTGGATACCTCGTGCACGATGGGCCTCCTCGTGCACGATGGGCCTCCTCGTGCACCATGTCGTTTGCATGGGTTGGCGGGTCCACTCTTTTAGAGACGATGTAGTTCCTCACGGCTGATGGTAGCCGTTTTGTTATCCCTTACTCGCCCTTTACTAGACCCACGGGAACACAAGTGGTGTTATTCTTTAGCTGAGGTGTTATTTCACAGCATAACAAAAGTGATATCATAAATGTGTCGTAATTCTTTAGGTATGTATCGTCACTAAACATTTCAAATTATTCATAAAAAATGGAACATCGTCTATTGAGTGGCTGTCAACCGCGGTGAGGGCGCGTGAACGCCTTCGATAGCCTGTCGGGGTCGCGCGTCGCCGCCGAGTGGTCACCGCACTAATAACCGCATAATCTGAACAAATAGGCGGTGACCGTGGCTTCCCGCTTATTGCTCATTAATATGCTACTAACAAGGAAAGTTTCCATACTCGGACTCCTCGAAATGAATGGAATTCGTGGGTAGAATAAATAAATAAATGAAAGACAAACATATTTTTAGTATTTGCGCCTTGTACATATTTGCAGTTGCTGTTAAACGAAAATTAAATACATTAAATAAAAATAAAAATACTTAGTTTATTCTATCGGAATGATGCTTTAATCAGACACTTATTTAATTAAAAAAAAAAACATTTAATCCTTATATTTTGGGATATGAACCCAAAAGCTTAATATAGCATTTTGTAAACTTAGCCTTATTAGATGATATTTTTGCTGCTTTCGTTTTTAGTGGATATATTTTTTCAAATTGTACAATTAACCATGTAGGTATCCTATAATACATATATAAAATGATTAAAAAAGTTTAAATTAAATGTATCCGTATTACATTTCTGCAATTGGTGTAAACAACCCAAAATGTTTACAGTCCAATAATTTCCCGAATCAATTAACAAATGCCGGGAGAGCCTCCGCTCCCGTCCATCCGAGCTTATTGCAAAATCTACTGATAGCCTTCGGGAACCCTTTGTTTTGGTAAACACTTATCTAACACCAATACTGCGATAGAGTTAACAGAGTGATTCATTACCCGTTCATCTTCTTGCCGTGTTTACAGTCTTCAACAAATTGTAAGTTTTTTTTATTTATTTCAACGTTTACAGGCCTTAACATAAATACCTACAAGCAGATTTTTGTATAATTTTATCTATCACCGGTAGTATTGTTATCGATCTATCAATTGACTCGAATTTGGGGTAAAATATTCGCTTTGATACCGTTATCTCCACTGACAATCCCCACTGATGGGGACAATGGAAATTGTAAATAAGATTATTGTCGTGATCGCTGACATAATTTAATCAAATTTCATTTCAATTGTTAAGAAGTGCTCCCTGCAGTCTGTCCATAGAATTTCATTATATCCTATTTTTAACCAGCCCTCTTATCGTCCATTGTTGGATATGGACCTATTCACGCACGTTGCCTCTTGCGTGAGGGTTGGTATGACTTTAAAACGCTGGCCAAGCGGGTTAGCGAGTCGACTCTTTCTGACTTTTTATTACGGTGTACTATGGTTCCTCCATAGTACACCGTAATTCCTCAGGACTTGTGGTAGCGGTTTCGATTTCCCTTAGTTATTTATAACAATCACGGGAAGAGATGGACTGTTGATACGTCAAAAGAGAACAAATGTGCATAGCTTATTTACTAGCGATGGCGTAAACTGTCGGCTCATATTTGTACGGCTTACGAATTTGTAGGACAGCTCGCACCACACTGAGCGTCTATTGAAGGACGAATTTTTCATATACCAATATGGAAAAACATTGTGAGGAAACACGCGAATTGAAAGACAAACAGGGCTTATGTCATGTCCATAAATACGCACTGAACCTGGTGGTCGATTTATCGGCCCGAAATCCACATGCAAAGGAGGCCTTGCCCAGCAGTGATTGCAGGGGGAGGTCTTGTCTAGCAATGGAATGTTGAATGGTGTTGAAATTGAAATGAAGCCTTGAAATGGTTAGAATTGCAGTGATTTAAATAACAGTAGCAGTAGATTCTTTTAAAATATCGGTTAATATAAAGTTTAGATTCAGTTGCGCTGCCAAAGTTACCTACTACGAAAACTTTTAAATGTAGTTACAATAATTAATATTAAAGTATAACCTGAATACTTATTTTTTTGTAGATGCTACGGACGGAATTGCTACGATATTGATATGATGAATAGGTAATTACCTAGGCCACCCTAGTGAATTTAAATTTATTTTCAGGGGTGTTACGAAGGCAATGCGAAAGTGGTGTGTGCCGGCCATAGCACCAGCCCATTCCCTCTCGTGGGGATCATAAAATACGACTAAGCGATAGTGAAGCGGCTACCACAAGTGAATCGTTGAGGTACTACAGTCTACATCACCTCTTAAAAGCGTGTACTCACCAATCCACTTGGCTAGCGTGGTGTTTTAGAGCCACACATCCCTCGTGCACTATATGCATATTCATGAGGAGGCCCACGCCCAGCAGTGGATAGTGAAAGGGCTGGTTGCATTGCTTTTGTGCTACGAACGGTACTTACTACGAAAACATTTCAATGTTGTTATAATAACTATAATCAAAGCTAAACATGAATATATATATTGCATTTACTACGAAGCTGCTACGATATTTGCCACAACGAATAATTACCCAAGTCACCCCAGTAGACCACCAAAAACACAATCAAAAACATATTACATTTTTTGTCGCCCTGTAAAACCTTCAACGGGGAAAAAAAACGTTGCAACAACATCCGTTATTAAGGAGAGCCGTCAATGAAACGATGGGGACATTGAAAACAGCCGTGCCAGGAAAAGTCAGGTTGAAATAGACGTATACACAACCGCGTGGGATGGAAAAGGAGAGAATTTTTGGGGGCAGATTTCCCTCTCGTTTGGGCGGGCGGCCGCCCTACGGCAGTGCGAATTGGTACCGCGTGGTATCCGCACGCTCCCTTTCAAACTCACACTTTTCAGTCACGTGTGTATTCGCGAGTGTTGTGTTTGTGTCTGATTGTGTTTTGACAGTGTGTTGTGTTTGCAAGTAATCCACAGATTAGAGAAAGCCTGAAGGTACGGAGTCGGTGAATCGTTGGAGTTTCTGACGGTTTGTTACGCGTCGATGATCGCAGATATTGTTTAGGCATTGCCTATTGTGTGGTGGTGATTGTTTATAAGGCGCTATACTTAGCAACTTTATTTGTCGAAAGGCAATTTTCTTAGAACCTACATTATGATCCCCGGCATATACACTTTTTTCTTGACACAATTATTAAAGGCACTTTAAAGTGCGATAGCTTAAAATCATCAGTTATTATAAAAACTTTTATTCATTTATTTAAACTTTAATGTACAAAGAAACATAGTACAAAAGGCGGACTAATGCCTAGTGGCATTCATATTACAAGTATGCAAGACTCATACGACTTAACATTTGAATATAAAATAAATAACGCCACACTCAATGGTTCTCTAGGATTCCCTGTGTGGTGAGAGACGCAAACAAAGGCAAACAGCCAGATCCGAACAAGCATTTGTCTTTAAACAAATGAATGTGTGACAGGGATTCGAACCCGGGACCTATTGCACAGCAAGTACGGTCAATATGAACTGCGCCAACCGGCCGCCAATGACCTTGTAAAGTGTTCTTTAAACTCTTAGAACATTTCTGTCATTAGAACGTTTTAACAACAGCAGAAACGACCAAATTGACTTAATTTCTTTTAATTATTCGAGTATTGTAACAATACTCTTTAGAGTATTATCCTTTACTGAACTTCATGCTACTACATTCCTAAGAACTGGCCGCTAATGAAAAACCCAAATTAAAATTCGCTCCAAACTCTTTGATTCGATTGCTGAAGAATGGAAAATTAGAGAGCGGAATGAATGAAAATTCCGCTCTCTAATTTTCCGTCAATAACGTTGTGACTTTCAGTTGTGCGCTCAGGGTCTACATCTAGGGGTCTAAAGCGTGGCGCTTAGCCAGCGTGGCGTTTTAAGGGATTAATGTCCCTAAGGCGTTTTAATGTTCAGCAATAGATACTGAAAGGGCTGATTGCATTGCATTGCAACGTTGTGCCTATTGCACTTCCGCAAAGCCTCCTGTATCAGTGCTGCATATGTTTGCTTATGTTATAAATTTAGAAAAAAAAACAACACATAACTAGTTTTTAATATGCCAGTTTTATATGCTGTACTTTTATACAATTAGTGTACTATTGATTTGTTTCAATGTTTTTTTATTTTGTCACATTTTTTGCAACCAACCCTTTCATTATCCAGGCCACGCTGGCCACGATTGGTCATTTAGAGGTAATGTAGTTCTTCAGGGCTTCTGGTAGCCGCTTTGTAATCACTTATTTGCCTCTTGCAACATCCATTGATTGAGTAGTGCTATTTTATAGGCGGCCGACATCACACGGCACATTTTAGTATAATAAATTGCTGTAGTGAGGATTGGTTGTTATTCATTTCCAACGAACCCCTACCCACTGAGCAGCCGTCGCAATATATGACACTGGTTATAGAAGAACCATCAGAGTATTCTTACCTTAGCCCCGTAAGGCATCCTATGCAAAGCCCTCTCACGTCTGTTTACCGATGACGGTTATACTATTGATCGGATCTTAATAAAGCCTTGTGTAGAATGCCTTAATAATTAATGCCTTTGAGAGGTTGACAGCATCGTCAGGAACACCGTTAGATCTACATATTTACATATACTAATTAATTTATTTATTTTTATTCGAGATTTACATATAGGAACATTTCATATTATAGTTACGAATGACATTAATTTTTTTCACAACGCAATCTTTTTATTAGTATATTTCTCACCGCTCGTAATGTTCAAGGTCATTTTTAGACTAAAATTCTGTCCGATCTGCCTCTGGTTTTCTTCTTTTCGCATCTTTCTTATACGTAACCGTAATCAGCCCTTGTATCGTTCACTGTTGGACACGGGCCTCGTCATGCACACGTGTACTTGTCTCCTTGTGCTCGAGGGTGTGTGACGTCAAAACGGCACGCAGGCTGACAAGTCCACTCCTTCAAAGGTGGTGCAGTTCCCCAGAGCTTGTGGTAGCCTCTTTGTTATCCCTTCGTCGCTTTTTTCGACACCCACGGGAAGTGATGCGGTGGTGTTATTCTGCAGCCACACGAGACCACGCGGTATTTCTTTTATACAAAAATATTTTTCACTAAATTATTTTGACACGAAGTCTAATAGTTTAACACATTTTTTTAATCATAAAAATAATGTATTACGTCGGGGCGATCAATATCTAAATTGTATTAAGTTGTTAGATGTTACTTCTCATACAATTATACATGGAATGAGAACACACATGGAAGGAATACATACCTAAATAAAATAAAATGATATCTGCATACAAAAGTATTAACTCAAAACAGAATAATTTCGCGTATTATGTAAAAATTCATGTACACGTAAACGCGACTGATAAGACTGTCTTGTATATGTATAAACACTCATTCGTAGTTACAGTTGAACAGCAAATCTATGCATAACACAAATCTTCCAGAATAGAAATAATTCGTTACAATCAAATTCAAACTAATTCTGTTTTCTAAGTATTTTCTGCCAAAAACTAAGCAGTTTTGACTGCGCCGCCCCTGAGGTGAGGTGGCTCACCCTTGTCCGCTATTATCTTATTATTTATCGTCTTCCGCACCCTCTTGTATTCTTTAAGTCGAGGAGTGCTCGAAGGGTTGGCGCGCTTCCACACCGCAATGTTAGAGTTTATTTACGAAGTAGCGACACTGCTACGTAATCACGATTGTAATGCTAAAAGATTCTACGATAAATGTAGTTTTAAAAAAATATCCCGCCTTATTTAAAACCGCTATTTTTTAACAGTTGCCTAAAATATATTGTCCTTTTCATAAAGGTCAATGTCACCGTCAGTCGGAATGCATCATTTCCGTCATTTCCGTTGCTTTTTATTACAAATATTTAGACAAAACTTGTGGAGCTTTATGAACCTTATGGACGTCGAATTTGATTTTGATATTTTTTAAAAGGTTTTACCGTCGTAATTATTAAAGTTTTTACCGTCATAATTTTTAAAGTTTTTACCGTCATAATTTTTAAAGTTTTTACCGTCATAATTTTTAAAGTTTTTACCGTCATAATTTTAAAGTTTTTACCGTCATAATTTTAAAGTTTATACCGTCATAATTTTTAAAGTTTTTACCGTCGTAATTTTTAAAGTGTATCGTCATAATTTTTAAAGTTTTTACCGTCATAAATTTTTAGTTTTAACATCGTAATTTTTAAAGTTTTTACCGTCATAATTTTAAAGTTTACACCGTCATAATTTTTAAAGTTTTTCCGTCGTAATTTTTAAAGTGTATCGTCATAATTTTTAAAGTTTTTACCGTCATAAATTTTTAGTTTTTACCATCGTAATTTTTAAAGTTTTTACCGTCATAATTTTAAAGTTTACACCGTCATAATTTTTAAAGTTTTTACCGTCATAATTTTTAAAGTTTTTACCGTCATAATTTTAAAGTTTATACCGTCATAATTTTTAAAGTTTTTACCGTCGTAATTTTTAAAGTGTATCGTCATAATTTTTAAAGTTTTTACCGTCATAAATTTTTAGTTTTTACCATCGTAATTTTTAAAGTTTATACCATCATAATTTTTAAAGTTTATACCGTCATAATTTTTAAAGTTTTTACCGTCATAATTTAAGTTTTTACCGTCATAAATTTTAAAGTTTTTACTGTCATTATTTTTAAATTTTATACCGTCATAGTTTTTAAAGTTTTTACCGTTATAATTTTTAAAGTTTTTACCGTCATAATTTTAAAGTTTACACCGTCATAATTTTTAAAGTTTTTACCGTCGTAATTTTTAAAGTTTATACCGTGATAATTTTTAAAGTTTTTACCGTCGTAATTTTTAAAGTTTTTACCGTCGTAATTTTTAAAGTTTATACCGTCATAATTTTTAAAGTTTTTACCGTCGTAATTTTTAAAGTTTTTACCGTTATAATTTTTAAAGTTTTTACCGTCATAATTTTAAAGTTTACACCGTCATAATTTTTAAAGTTATTACCGTCGTAATTTTTAAAGTTTTTACCGTCGTAATTTCTAAAGTTTATAATACCGTCATAATTTTTAAAGTTTTTACCGTCGTAATTTTTAAAGTTTTTACCTTCATAATTTTTAAAGTTTATACCGTCATAGTTTTTAATGTTTATACCGTCATAATTTTTAAAGTTTATACCGTCATAATTTTTAAAGTTTATACCATCATAATTTTTAAAGTTTATACCGTCATTATTTTACCGGTTTGACTCATCTTCGAATTTAAAGGGGAGATATAGACTCAAACTACCCAAACTAAATTGTTCTTTTTTTCGAAATTCGAAAATAGAAGTATGGCTATCCTATGTATGATTAAAATAACTATGAAATAATTTTCATAGCTGTCATAATTTTTATATAGGTAACTATCATGATATGTATATCCGTGAATTGTGGGACGTTTTTTTATTGTAAATCTAAAGTGATACAATGTGTTCGAACTTTTTATATTATCATACAATTTTATATATCACGAGTTATCAACGTATTCCTGCCGTACTAATATATCCCGGTAAGGAACTACCAAATTACATATATTTTTACTATATGTATACAAAAGTGAATCCGCCGCCATTGTACATGTCGAAATTGAAAAGATCCCTTTTAGTGGGTTAAAAATACTGAACCAATTTGAAGATTATCCTCCCAAAAGGGAGTCAGGACCGAACAGTGACAAATATGCAGCGATCCAGAGCAAAATGCGTTCCGGGAACACGACAATGTTCGCAGAACGTTGAGCCCAGAACGTTGAGCCCGCATCACCTCACGGAATTCATGTTTTTTCGATAAGTGTATCCATTCTAGTTGGATACTAACGTATCCATTCCATTCAATCGAGTGAGAAGTATTTATTTGACTCGAGGCTCGTTCTCACAAGGAGAGTTTCGTGTAAGAATATTATAATATGCAAACAAACTACGTACATAAATTCAGTTTAATATATTTTTACCTTTTGCACAGTAAGTAGGATCACCACCGACTGCGCCAATCGGTCGTTAATGTTGTGTTATATAGGTATATGTATATAGGTGAACTGTTTGCTTGACTGCACCCCTTTTCTATAAAGAAAACATAATATGACTTTGGTGGGAACTCGAGAAGTGAAGTTGAGTTTTTGTTTGATTAATTTTAAATATTGTGTGCTGTACGTTTTGTGGTTTAATGGTGATAGTTGACTAAACTTCAATGTGTTTTTTGTGCGTAAAGTTTGTGATAATGATAATCAAATAAAAGCGTAGGACTGCGTTTTTCGTGTGCTTCCAAGGGAGTCCTTTTCTGTCCTCCATAAAGGTACTATCACTTGACTGAGTGACTCCCGACTTACCTACTTCACCGGGACTGGACGTTGACAAGATATGTTATAAATTGTTATAACTACGATGGAAACCTGATACTGACAGAATGTGTTAATTGCACCATTGCCATATATGAAGAAAAAATAAAACATACTTAATACCTTTACCTATGTTAATGTTACTGTATAAACTCTGATCAACAGACTTAAAAACTTGGAACATCAACCGTAAATTAGGGTTACAAGAGTGAAAGAGAGGCCAAACTTTTAGTCCCTTCGGCCGTTATAAAAGTTTCTCAGAATAGTTGGTATGGCGAGCATATTTCTTTCGATTTTATTGTACTTTTGCTCACTTCACCTGGTATCTAAGTAAATAGAATTTTTAAAGAGCTTTCTCCGTAAGCACTTAAGAACTTTTTCCAGAGAATAATTGTTATGTAAACGGGCTACTCGCGATTTATTATAGCCGATATCTCGATCCAGTTACATGAATCGTGGTCGCGGCGAGACTGCGCAGGCCGGTGAAGGTGTTGTAGCTATTGACAGACAAATCTGTCTACCCTCAGTCGTTTTCGATCCACCTACCCACACTGAACTTGTTTTTGTTGATTAGTTCCTTGCTCGCTATACTAACAATATCACCATACACACGCGAGTTTGAAAACTTGTGTGGGTTTTCAAAGTTCAATCACTGGCTCCCAAGCATGTGCTAACTTAAATCCATCCTCGCGATTGAAATTTCAACATTTTTAATTTTCTATAGCCTCTCGGACCAAACGCTAGAGAGACTCCACTAACTCTAGACCACTTTTAAAACGAAATTGTATGAATAGCTAATTCTAGATAATTGCGCGAATAGCTACTAGATAATTGTATGAATAGCTACTAGATAATTGTATGAATAGCTACTAGATAATTGTATGAATAGCTACTAGAAAATTGCGCGAATAGCTACTAGATAATTGTATGAATAGCTACTAGATAATTGTATGAATAGCTACTAGATAATTGTATGAATAACTAGTAGATAATTGTATGAATAGCTACTAGATAATTGTATGAATAGCTACTAGAAAATTGCGCGAATAGCTACTAGATAATTGTATGAATAGCTACTAGATAATTGTTATTAATGTTAGTGTTACAATTGATGATAAATAATCCATTTAAGGCTTACATAGATAACTATAGACATATATAATAAGCTAGTTAGAGATCTTCATGTAACGCCAAAGCCTTGACACAGAGTGATGTTATGTATTCTTTTTTCAGCAATGCGAGTGGTCACCTCACAAATTTTAAACAAAATAGGATTATAAAAAAATAATTACTCTGAATTAATGTTAATTCACGAATGTCAATTATAAAACAGTCGAGAAAATTTAAAAAATGTCAGTGTTATTACAATGGCATGTAAACATTACAATGTCATAGGTACTAAATATTACAATGTCCGTTTTCCACTTACACTTTGGTAGTCTATGAACTCTTTTACAGCATGAAAAATTCATTTCAAAAGCCACTTTTTCAAAGATATTTCATATTTCTTAACCGGTAGAGATTTTATGTTTTAAAGATATTTTTTCCCTGAATTTTTTTCCCCGGGGTAAAAATATCTCTTAAACAATTAAACAACTTTAATCTTTTAAATCTCTTCCGATGTAATTACGTAATTACACACACGTCGAAACGTACGTCTTCGTTCATCTCTTTCATGTAAACCTGCTTACTGCTTCTTCATTACATTTAATTCATTTGACGTGAATTTTCGTTTCACGCTGATACCGGGTCGCTCCCGTGTCAAGGTCACCCCCCCCCCTCGCCCCTCCCCCGCCTTGTACATTAGTCGAGGCGGAGTTTTAATATATTCAGTTAAAGTCTTTGTTTATGATTGCATTAATTGTAATTATGCAAACTCTTTGTTACATTCAAGACTACTACAGTTTTAGAGATACTGACAGAATTTTTGAGATGGTGCGAGCAAAAGTTGTTGTTATATTGTATTTCAGTTCATGAAGAAAGATGTACTATAGTTAATCGTTGACTCTGACGGTAGAGCTGACCCTTAATTCACAATTCCTTTGTGAGGTATGGAGTTATGCTGGAGTTTTTGGATTTTTGTTAAATCCGAAACAAACAACATTTGCCACAGAACGCCAGAAAAAAGAGTAAAGATTCCTCACGTAAAGCTACCTTATACCGACCTCCTGCCTAAATCTGACCACTGAGCTTCTTTTATTGAATTATATCTTTAATCTTTTATTGACTATAATATCTATTAAAATGGGTGCTTTTTGATTTGTTATTTTTTATGAAATTATATATATGCAACTTTTCAAATTCCAATTGAAAGATGTTGCATTGCATAGCTTCTTTTGCATAAGTAAATTTACGTAAGAAGCTACATACTCGTATGCAACTCCTCCAATTCGAAGTCCCCATTGAAATAGATATTTGTTAAAAAAAATTCTAGGCTCAGATTTAGGTTAGAGGTCGGTATTAGGTAGCTTCACGTTACCCTTAATTTTAAAATTATTTATTTTGATGTAATAAGTAAGCTATTGCCCTCCGATGTATATGTAGGTACATTTTACCAGTAGTAAAACTACTCTAAGAAATCGGTTCTAAGACATCTAAGAAATGCCGACAGACACATAGACAACCTTTTTATACAGAGATATAAAAACTATTTACTAACTATAAAAATAGGTTGTAATAGCTGTAAATAGGCTAATAATTTTTTAGCTCCGAAATCTCGATCACCCTAAAAGCGTTCTGAAAGTTTCTAGAATATTATCTCATGCCTTATTATTATAAATAGGCCGGACGGTGCACTTATTGTCAATAGTCAAAATTATATCGGTGTTGTTAAGAGTATCAGAAAATCAGGTTTATCACGAATGCAAATTCGGACGCTGCTCAGTTCTTCCTTATGAGTTTCTTCAGGACCACTGCGCAAAGACCATGACTTGTATATATGCCACGTTAACTTACGCAACAGCGAGAAGGTTCAGAAGATTCAAGTAAGGGGACTACGATCTGGAAGACAAACCTCCGGCCTCGGCTAATGCGAAGGTGTACCTATCAGCAGTTGGACTGTTTGGCGCGTAAGCTTCGTAGCCAACAGGATCAAATTTACTTTTTGCACTATAACGCCAAACCACATACCGCCAAACGTATTCGCCAAAAAATTGGAGTTTGGTTGGGTTCTGCTGGTGCATCCACTGCATACACCTGACTTGGCGCCTTCGGATTATCACCTATTCCGGTCAGTCGACAGTAGAGATGACATCAATGGGACCTTTCCAAATTCTTTGAGTCAAAGTCGCCACACTTTTATGGCGAGGGTATAATGTCGCTGCCTAGCAGATGGCGGTAAATTGTAAACAATGATGGTGTATATCTAGTAGAAAATTAACAGTTACTATATATTGTAGATAAAATTCAATAAAACTAAAGTTGGGGCTAAAAAATTATTAGTGAACCTAATAATTACACAATTTCATCTGTACGTAGCGCTCGGTTATTTTGCCTACTTGTCGGGTCTCGCCGCTTTCAGCCAATTGAACAGTGCGCATTTACAAAACTAATTAGCATTCCCAAACACTTTTATTACTTTACTCAATCGTTTGAAAGTAAATGAAACACTTTGAACAATTGTTTTCCTTACAATAGTTTAAAATACCGTTTATGCTAAAATTATTTTTGGCATAAACTTTAGATAGATAAAACTCTGTATTGTATAACTTGTACGTGATCGAATCAGGAATGAGGAGATCCGTAGACGAACTAAAGTCACCGACATAGCCTCTCGGGTTAGCAAGCTGAAGTGGCAGTGGGCAGGGCACATAGCTCGAAGAACCGATGGCCGATGGGGCAGAAGGGTTCTCGAATGGAGACCACGTACCGGCGGACGAAGCCGAGGACGTCCATCTGCTAGATGGACAGACGACCTCATAAAGGTGGCGGGCACCCGCTGGATGCAGGTCGCTGCCGATAGGTCTAAATGGCGGACAATGGGGGAGGCCTATGTCCAGCAGTGGACGTCTAAAGGCTGAGATGATGATGATGATGATTGTATAATTTGTTACACCACGTGCTGACAAAATTAAGGAACAATGTTATAAGAAGAGAATACAACCAGGTGGTCTTATTGGTTTATAGCAATTTCTTCCAGGGAATCTTCAGATCAGTATTACTGCACGGCACAAGTCCTGCATTAGGACGAAGGTACATACCTTCCTTTGTAATTACACAGATATTTTGGTGCATAATTTATTCAACTTTTATCAACTTTTATTGATGGTTGTCGTGTTCACCAAATCAAAGCTAGTCATAAATTAAACTTTACGGGCGCATCGCATTCACGACCTCAATAATGCATTTTTGTGTAGACATTTAATTTAATTTTCTTGCCTCAAATTGAAATACTTCGGGTTATTGATAAGCAGAAGTCTGCTCTCCTGAAGAAAAGACATTAGTAATATGTTTAATGAAAGCAAAGTAACATTATATTCGAAAATTAAAAATAAACATGACAATAAACAATGGTTATTCTTTTTGTTATATCCAAAACTCGAAGTTACTGTTCTCGAAGTCTCGAATCCAAAACTCGACTCTCTTCAGTATGCACTTGTACGTTTTTCTATTTTCTTTAAGTAGTTTTTTCGTTTTTTTTCTACGTTAAGTATTAGTTATTTTAATTTGCATAACAAAGTTTATAATCAAAAAATTATAAATAATGTCACTAAAATATAATAAACGTTTTTTTTATACAAACGTTTTTTGTACAAAATGCATGTGTGAGCAGTACTTTAGTCTGTTCCTTTTTCCTGTCCCTCTGCTAGTAGAATTGATATTGCTTGTCTGATTTTATCACCTAATCGCATTGCCAACGAATAATGTTCCATAAAACAATCGGCTGTTAGTTCAGAAGGTTATTTCTTTGAATTAAACATAGTATTCAGTGTAACACCGTCATAAAGTCTTGACAGAGCCTGACACAGCCGGATGGTCTTACTGCAACGGTAGCTCGTATGGTAGGCAGGGCCATCTTTGAGGATTTCGGGGCCCCGGGCTAAGTAAACTAACTAATATTAATACCCAGGGTTAATACCCTGGTAAACTAACAACATGACACTTAAAAACTTTAATATCAACTTGAATCTGAACTTGACTTGGTATTTAAAACTCATTTTTGCCATTGTAAAACAAAAATCAGTAGGAATGAAAAAAACAAATTTGAAACTCTGATTTATGGACCCTTCTCAATCTCGGGATCTTGGGCCCATGCCTAAAAACGGTCCAGACTTATTTTACCTGACTTACTTTAGTAAGATATAACTTTTGTGCGCTGGTTGTAACATTAACTACTGTATAATAAAAATGTAATAAAATCTCCGACCTATGTTGGAAATAGGTTAACAGTGCTGTGTAATTTGAAGCTCTTTACACTGGATGACAAGCGAGCCGCGTAGATTTTACGTTAAATGTTTTATACTTGGGTTTCGTTTACGTTACATGTTTTAAAAACCATATTCCACGTCGTTTTTTGCAATTTATTGAGAAAGGTCAATAAGTAGAGATTCGTAATAACGAATAGGTATATTTAAGCTTCTTTACTCTCCAGACTATATTATCAGATTAAAAGAAAGCAATGGGGTTCGCCTCGACACACTGAAAAAGGTAGATTTAGGTTTTTTTAGGAATACAGTTCAGTTATTAGAGAAAATAAAGTTCAATCAGAAGATGAAGAGCTTGATGTGCGATATCCTAACCACATATTTGTATTTGAAATCAATATATATTTTTTTTAATTTACTCCATTGTAATTTTGAAATAATTTTGAAACCGATTTAATACTACCACAAGGACATATACAAGATCCAAACTATTTTGGTGCCGCATTTTATTTCAATCGGTTTAGAAATGCGTCTTACAGTTTGCCCACGAATTGCGTCAGTTTTTTTATTACGAGCTGGCGTTTCACACGATGGTAAGTGGTCACCGCCGCCCATGGACACCACGCAATACCACGCTTGCTGAATCCTGCTCACAGCTCTCTTGAATAGCCCCATATCGTAGCGTAATGGAACTCTAGAATAATCGCTACGTAAACATTAAATATGTCTTAACTACAAATCTTAACTACACTTTAAGAACGAAATTGAATGTTGTTTTAAATTCAGACCATAATTTATATACTTCGTTTTTGATTCAACAGTAAGGGAGATCCTATTTTTTTATTAAGATTTTATTAAATATTTGGATTTCATATCATGCAGTTTATAATTTAATTTCATCTGGATTTGGAATAACTTCTGCTGGTCACTATTCGAAATCTTCCTAAACAAATTAACAAGAAGATTAATAGTTACATCGGTAAATAAACGTATTGACATCTCTTACCGTTGATACATTGTCGTATTATCAAGGAGGAGCGAGCCCTTACCGGGGGGGGGCACCGGACCCACTGCCCCGTAAAACTAATTTATGTGTATTGACGCAAATCCAGGATGAGGGCGGAACGGTGACGTCATCCACGCAGCCTTGTATTAACCGCACGAACTATTTATTTACCAGTGGATATATCTGAACTCTGAAGGACATTCTGAAGATTTTTTCTCGTTTAGCTTTCACTTGTTAAAGGGTGTAACATCACTTGTTAAACTTTAATTTTGGACTATGAATATATTAGAATATTACCAAATTATCAGCCTCTCACAGCTCTCCACTGCTGAATATAGGCCTCTCCCGAAGATCTTTACAACAGACAGTTTCCCGCTCTTTTCATCCAGCCACTACTGTCGATTTTCTTCAAGTCCTCAGTCCACCTGGTCGGAGTACATCCCACGTTTCCCGGTACGCGGTCTCCATTCGAGCACTCGTCTCCACCATTGGTTATCGGTTCGGTGGCATATATCCTATTCCCCCAATGTACGTACGTGTTTCGGTAGTAAGTGAGATGTGCCAGAGCACATTCCCGTCCTATCCATCCTCATTTCCCCAATCCTTTCTCCGAATCCATTCCTATATCCAAAGGTAGGCAGCGCATCCGGGGGCGTGCCTACATTTGTTATTCTGGACTGATGTTGGCAAGTATTGCGGATGTCCACAGTATCCACTTACCATCAGGTAGACGTATTCTCGTCTGACGTCTTTTTTCTATAAAAAAACTATGATCTTTTTGCTGATTTTTCAAATCTTCGTCAAACTTCCTCGTTTCTTTAATGTCTTGTGGTCGATTTTCTTGTTAAAATCAAGGCTAGTCGATGGGATTTATGACAATGAATGCAGTTTACTATTTTCTATGACACATATCTACCTAGTATAGAAGAATAAGCATATGAAAAAGAAAAAGAAAGGACCGTTTTAATTTGAAAATAGTATCTCTAATATGCGACAATTAAACACAATGAAGCCACGAATGAAGTATTACATATTCCTTATTTAGCTGCAATAATTCCTGAAACAACAAAATAGCAAAAAAACAATAATTAATACAAACAATATAATAATGTTCAGTAAATTTATAAATGACTAGCGACCCGCCCTCGCTTCGCTTCGGTTTATAAGTTTCTTTATGTCAAAATATTTTTTCAAAATTTTAAAATAAAATATGGCCTATATTAGACACTGATAATGTAGCTTCCTATTTGTGAAATAATTTTTGAAATCGGTTCAGTAGTTCCAGAGATTACCCCCAACATACCCATAAACACAATTTTACCTCTTTATATATCAGTATAGATATTAAGAAATAATACTACTAAGTGTTTTACGACAACAAAAATGTATATTTTAGGGCGCCATGCTGTAAGTACAAAGTTTAATACACTTCACTCGTACTTAGTCCTTTGAACTCATGAAGAACTTTCTGCATACACATAACTACGGCGTTTCGTGCTTCTTTTTCAACATTGCCCTGCAATGCGGTGTCGTTTTTTGTGTTTTTTATTCATGCTAAACAATACGTTAATTGCATGAATTAATCTGGACACGCCACTCCAATTACAAAGGGCTTTTTAGTAACAGTGGGGCCCCTTTTGTCGCTGTCAGGTACGGCTCGTCACACGTTGACTTGTACATTGTGTTATACATTGGTACTACATAATAAAATAATATGCCCTGTTCCAACTAACAAAAATTTCACTGGATTGTATTACACAAACCAAAAGTAATTTCAACTAAACGTCATTACATACCGCGTTTGGTCAGAGAGGCAATAGAGATTAAAAAATGCCGAAATATCAATCGCGAGGATGGATTGGTGCCCAGGGATTGAACTTTGCAAACACAGAAATGTAGATGCGTTTTGAAACTCGCGTGTGTGGTGATATTGTTAGTATAGTGAGCAAGGAACTTAATCAACAAAAACAAGTTCAGTGAGCAGGTGAGTCAAAAACGAACTCGACACGCGACGGACGCTAAGACAGATTTGTCTGGCAATAGCAACTTCACCCGTCTCCGTGGTCTCGCCGCGACCACGGTTCAGTTAACTATAATAAATATAATAATCGATTATAATAAATTAATAATAAATCGTGAATAATCCGTTTACATAACAATTATTATGTTCACCCACGGTAACAAAATTTGAAAATCTTATGTAATAAAAATATGCCATAAAATACTTTTGTAGACTTTATATGGATAATGATTATCGTCTTTAAGGTTTAAATTTAATAAACAAAGATTAAGCTAAGGGATAAAAAAGCGGCACAAGCGCTGAGAGGAACTGCACTACATCTTAAAGAGAGTGTACTTACTAGTTGCCAACGCGCTTGGCCGGCGCGCCCTTCCTTCGTACATGTATACTGAAAGGGCTGGTTATGTTACGGTTATACAGAGTTAAATAAAAAAATACATGCACAACTTTTGTTGTATGACTTTTTTCTGAACTTGATATTTTTCCTCAAAAAGTTAGTTTTTTTAAATGAAATCTCTGACTTCATTAAACAAATTGACTTTACCTTACATTACTACGTATATTTAATTCGTAAACAGCTACTTTTAAATACCTACGAGTATATCTATGCAAATCGATGCGAGTGTACGTACTCTGCGCGAAGGAGTGAGCGGTTTGTGTGAAAAAAATGCTGAATTTAAAATAATAGTACAACAAAAGTTATTAGTTTTCACCGAATAAATTCAATGTCAATATGGTGCAGAATTTTTGCATTGTGCGTTCTCTCGAAGATAAACTGGGAGCAAAATATTTTATTACATTCAGGAATATTAAACATTTGTATAAACAGTAAAATCTTTTAGTAAAGTTCTTCGTTTGTCGCAGTATTTAGTTAAATCCTTTCAAATACCGTGGAGATCTGTTTGAATCAGTTTTGAAAGGGAACTGCGAAGCGGTTTAACTCGATAAGTTGTATTAATCGTTTAATCCCTTCTGTAACCGAACAATTATCGCGCTATGATATTTCAGTGTTCATTGAATAATTATGTTTGAAATAATCTTCTATATATCAAACTTTTTTTTGCGTATATAAATGACTTTATCGTTCAAATTCGTTGCACTAACTAAAAAAATAGGTTTGTTCAACAACATTATATTTGCAGTTGATGCTACATAACCGCTTATTGAATATATCGGTAATGAACTGCAGCGAAGTTTGTACGAACGGTCGTTCAGCCAATATTAACATTATTTCATTGACATAAGCATATTAGTTAATTTTTAAAAATGAATATAATATTTTTAAACATAGCGATATCGATCATTTAAACAATAAATTATGTCTAACTAATTTTTTCCCGCGTGAATATTTTTTTTTTATGAACGAAGGTGTAGGACGAGCATACAGTCCACCTGATGGTAAGTGGATACTGTAGCCCATAGACATCCGTGATACATGCCAATATTAGTCCAAAATGAAAAACGTTAGCACGCCCCCGGATGCGCTGCCTACCTTTGGATATAGAAATGGATTCGGAGAAAGGATTGGGGAAATGAGGATGGATAGGATGGGAATGGGCTCTGGCACATTTCACTTATTACCGAAACACGTACGTACATTAGGGAAATAAGATAAAGTGGGAAATGCAGTATATTTCAAGGTAATCTTCTGTGAGAGAGGGGTAACGTGGCCAGTTGAGTGCGCCCAGCGGCTGTTGGATTTCAGCGTGCACTCTCCCCCTCATAAACTCACTGGAATATAAACTATTCCAGTCTTCATCCGGATAAACTGATCAATTTTCCTAACTAATATGAAACGTACGAACAAATACAAACTCTTTTACAGCGCATCACTGACATATTCAATAGGCGTCTAAATGTCGTGAAATACAAATATAATTTTGTAGACATATTCAGTTAGAACGACGAATATAAGCGTTGAAGTTAAACTCTGTTACGATTCAAATTATTTATTTGCAGACTGAATAGTTGTGTGCAGGTGCTAATGTGTCTTTAAGTGATATGGGTCTTCGGTTCATTGTTCCGGAGTGCAAAATTATTAATAAAGTTTCAGATTATTGTATTCATGTCATACACTACAAAAGTATAGTTCTTTCGTCTGACGAGGGCGGGTTACGCTTAGTCCTGTTTCTGCCCGTACATTGTGTTAGTGTGCGTAAACTTGAGCACAACCACTACTGAGCGTAACTGATAAGTACGGGAATACAATGAAAAACGTAACTTGTTGTGCACAATCTTCATTCGTGACTGAGCCGCGGAAACACTCGTCGTTGAGGGTAGATCTACCGTCTTTGATATTTACACACATCAGTAACCCACCTTAGTGAGATGAACTAACTATATAATTCAATTATCACAGTTAATCTATGTCAAGTGTTAATCTATTACTTTATAAAGTTATTTGCCAGTACATGTAAACAATTAAGTAGGTACCTGTATCAAATATTAACACTACACATCAATACAGAACAATAAAAAGTAATCATTTAAACAATGGGTTAGCTTACTCATTACCATTGGCAAAGCAGCCCTTACGATAACTCAATGATCACCCCTGTAAGTGTGAAGTTAATTATAAACTATTCGCCATGGGGTCCCGCGGGGTCCTTGCGGACCGGAGTGCGTCAGAACCCCACTCACCCGCTGACGGAAGCACTTATAGTTTTTGTCTGCAATTATTATAGGGCGCGACCACAGTGCGTGGTGGCAGCGGCACGTTTCTGTGAAGCAAAATAAAGTATTCTTATCTTGTCTATTTATTGTATGCGAGTATAACGTGCATAGTGGTTTCATTTACAAAACGGAAAATCTTTTTGTTTCATTAATCTGCTAAGTATTCACTACAAAAAAGTAATATTCTATGGCAGTATCCTGCGATTTGTACGGCCTTTGTACAGTATTTGTACGGCATTTGTACGGCATACGGCGCTAATAAGAAGACAATATTAAAACAATAAAAAATGACATTTAAGTCATTTATATGAGGCCTCGTTAGTTATACTTACAATGTTATTATTTAAGATGGATTTTGAAGAAATTACCAAATGCAGAGAGATCACTGCTGCATTCCGCTGGGCGCACTCTACTGGCCTCGTCTTTTGATTACTTTAAAATGTACTGCATTTCCCACTTTATCCTAATGTCCAATGCACGTACGTGTTTCGATGGTGAGTGAGATATGCCAGAGCCCATTCCCATTCCGTACTATTCTATCCCTCACCATTTTCCTAACCCTTCCTAACGTTATTAAAAAATCCATTCTAACGTTCGTCATTCTGGACTGAAGATGGCATGTATCGCGGATGCCATCTGGACGGTATGCCCATCTGCCGCCTTCTTTCTATAAAAAAAAATATTTCTTCCATTCTTTCTTTCTTCCAGCATTCCTCTACCGCTCTCGCTACTCTCGTCACTATACGCCTTAACCACACTAGAGAGGAGAATATTTGTATGTACGCGTGTAGTGGTGGCAAGGAGCCCTAGTATTAGCATATGCGGGTACGGTTGCATTTGCAATGGAGATGTGAACTCGGAACGTTTAGCGGCGTTTAGTAAACAAGTGTTCCCTTCAGATATAATCATTTATTTACATGTTACTTTTGCCCGGTACTTCGCAATTTCATCCGTCAGAGGTTCCCACTGGAAACTCGCGGCCCCTTTTCAAAATCTTGGCTGTCACAGTGACTGGCCGTTCTGGTAGTGTCAACCAACACAGATGCTCCGCTTGATGATGGGATCTTCAGGAACCATCCGAAATTTCTGCACAAATCGATGCGACTGTTATGAAAACCAAAATAAATCCCGTGTGTTACAAAACCATTGATATTGTACCGCACCGGCTTCCTATTAGTGGACTGTATGTAACGATGTGGTTGCAGGTACGGTTGTTGCTTCCTGTATACACTGGTTTTTTCTTCAGGATGCCAATACAAACATTTCTTCTATTTTCTTGTTTATTGTTCAACTGTACAACTCGGAATGAATCTACGGACATTTGTTGCTATATTTATATAATTTTCGCTTAGTATGTCGACCAATCAGAGAGCTTGTTTTAATTCTGTCGTCCAATGACAGCGGCTACATTTCTCTGTTAATTCCGGCTTTCTGATTGGTCGAGCAAAATGACAAAATTTTGATGTTTTATTAATAAACAATTTGTACTTTACGGCTTATAATTATAATATTAACTAAAAAATGTAATTTGCGTAATAACCAATGAAACAATAACAATGTTAACTATTAAATCAATACTACAGGAAAACTTAAATAATAAAATTATGGAATTAAACGAACAAACAAAGACTTAAAACTATTGTCGCATCGGTTGTCCCGAACAGCTATATTATAATACATATTTTCTTTTTCGATAAATAAATTGCAAATAAAATTAATTATAAAATTTTATTTTAATATTTAAATTTATACATTGTAAAATATAAAAATATTGTACAAAAATATATTGTTTATACACTTACCTCTTGTTAATAAGGTGGCTTGATAACATGTAAATTATTGTCAGCTATACCCGCTTCATCTAGGAGGGAAGCGGGCTCAACACAAACATACACCGGTGTTATGGTTTCATGTTGTGTTTTTTTTTTATTTTCGTATATGGCGATAGTGCAATTAGCACATACAGTCAGTGTCAATTTTTCATCGTAATTGAAATTTAAACAATTTAAAATAAATTTTGTCAATTTTCAGTCACGTTGTAGTAAGTTAAGAGTTGCTCAGTGCTCAGAGATGATGATGGGTTTGCCGAGGAGAGATCTCTGTCCTCGGAGTCCATCTGAACTCCTTGGAAACATTACGAAAAATGCAGTCCTATGCTTTTATTTGATTATCACAAACATTATATACAAACACTGGATACTTTGAAGTTTAATAAACTATCATTATTAAACCACAAAACCCAGGATACATATTAATCAATCACCACTTCTCGGGTTCCCGCCAAATGCCCCTTTCATGTAGTTATAAATGCTTATTTACTATAAAAAACACCCTTAAGAAAGTCTTCAATGAGAAGGAATTGAATGGATTTTGCGACGGCTCTTACGATAATGGCTGTGTTGTGAATTCTAAGTTAGCGGAAACTATTGAAGTGCCACTATTCATTACACGAGCGTCTCCCTCCTTGCTTTCGAGTAGCAGAGAAGGTAAAATATGAGAGGAATTACAAATAAGTGTCATTCCCTCGTTCGCGAGCCGAACGCTTACTGCCGATCTGGTGTTTGCGGAATTTCCGATAACACGAAGTTTCGGTTATTTCGATCATTTTCGTCGAATGAAATTTTTTTTCTTTATTTATTATACAATCTACAGCACTTATTTATAAATAAAATACTTAACACAAGTATAATACTTTTTCAACATTATACAACGTACATAAATTGTTATAATCTACATTGTCATATCTGGCCTATTTAATGTATTTGCTTTCAAAACAAACCAACTGGTTTTTGTACCTTACAACCAATTGCAAAATTCACTTCGTGTATATGTACCTAAAAAGCTTTTTCGATAATTGTTTCTATTTTTTTATGTAACACATTACTAGTAGATAGTTCTGTAGATAGATCACGAGGTGACGGCCTCGTGATCTATCTACACCTACTCGAGTCACATTCGTGTGATAGTGAGTTCAAATCCTCGGTCCGTACCACAGAGTTCCTACTTAGGTACGGATTTTTGAAAATCCTCACTATCTCGGCGGTGAGATAAAACATCCTGAGGAAACCCACGTGAACGAGATATAAAAAAAAATCTGCAATATATGTATCCATCGATCCGCACTAGGCCTGCGTGGTGGATTATGCCCCGAAACCCCCGAGTGATTCACTAGGGCGGGCCTGTGTAGGGGAGGCTTGTTTTTAAACGGGCAGCAAAATTAAATCATAATCAGTAGAACAAATTATTTTTCAAAAACTAAAGTAGGTAAATGAAATTTAAATTTCAAATATAAAATCATCAGCATGTCGACTTCGCGGGACTCCTACTTCTTTATACTCACCAGAGAAACTAAACCTAACCCATCTTTAAACTTGCTGCCATCTTTTTGTTGTCCGTTCAGGATTTTCTGCTGCTCATTGAATTATTTCTCACATTAGTATTAATACTACCAATCAATTTTATGAGTAACTAAATTATTTATACTAAGGACAGTTCGGAGTGTAGAGGATATTATTGTTTTATTATATCAGAAGGGCGGTTAATAAAACGAGAAATATGCTCTAAATTATTTATTTATTTACTCTTATATTGTACAGAGGCGGACTTAATGCCATAAAACATTCCCCACCAGTCGACCGTTGGTTAAATGTGAAAAAATTAAGTAAATCTTAATTCATCTCTATAAATAACAATAATAATACATTGATAATATTATCAATAAGTATAAGTATATACTTATACGATAAAATATATAAATATAATACTTATAATAATACATACATACAAATAATTTAAATATAGAGAAAAAAAATACCATTAGCTCTGTGAATTACGGAGGTAGTGTTCCCAAAGCTTCCTCTTGAGGCTGTTTGTATTAGTAGCCTGCCTTATGCGAGTGAGGAGCGAGTTCCAGAGTCTTACTGCCTGAGCGGCGAAGGAATTAGTCATGAAATCATTATTATAGAAGAGTCAGTTGAAAAGGTACAAACCGCCATCAACAAAATCCCTGACTGGACAAAAAAATGGCGAGTGAAATTAAATGAATCTAAGTCAATTCACATAGATTTTACTAATAAAAAACCCAACTATCATCCGGTATACATAAACGGCCACGTGATACCGTACGCGAATACAGTCAAGTATCTAGGCATCACTCTAGAAGCGAAGCTACGCTGGAAGGCTCATGTCAAAAAGAAACGCGATGAGTTAGAACTTCGCTACAAGAAGTTGTACTGGTTGCTTGAGAAGCATTCCTCTCTGTCATTATACAATAAAATACTATTGTATAAACAAGTCCTCGTGCCAGTTTGGACTTACGGTATTCAGCTGTGGGGCTGCACCAAACAAAGTAATATCCTCACGATCCAACGGTTCCAGAAGAAAGTACTCAGGGACGTGGTCAATGCGCCCTGGTACATTAGAAATGACGACCACCATTGGGATCTTAAAGTGGACCTCGTTGCCAACGTTATTAAAAAATACGCCGAAGCTCACGAACGAAGACTTAATCACCATGTGAACGCTGAGGCCATCCAGCTCCTCGATAACACGGATATAGTAAGAAGACTGAAAAGGGCGAAACCTTTTGAGTTAGTTTGGTGTCAATATTATGTAGGTACTTAGTGAAATAAGTGCTCCTATATAATAGAGATCACAAGAACAAAGTGATTTCCCCTTAATAGAGACAATAAGTAGTGTTACTTATTGTCACGTTCTTAGTTTTACTCCACTTAGCAACTTAGGTCAAATTTAAATTACTCATTAGTCTTAGTATTATGGCTAGATTGTAATTTTAAATGTGATACCTCTTTATTAGGTATGTCATTGTTAAAAAAAAATGAAATTATTATTAATTACTATTTAGTTGGGACGCGGGAGACGACTGGCGACCGGCGACCGGCGAGCTCGGGACACAGGACGCACAAAAAACTACAATGAAAAAGCTCTACTTTGGAAAACTAATATAAATAAACCACTTTGTGTCGCTACGGGAGTGAGATGTATGTAAGAATGTTTAAAAAATTTAAATCATTTATTTGAATTATGTGTCATCTAGGTATTTTTATATCGATGACCTAAACACAGTATAGGTTTCAGTGATAATACATATTTACGTGATACCCAATTTGAGCCTTGTCATACCTCTGTTCACTTTGCTGATACATCTGTAATTAAACTTATGTCATCATAACTCTGGAACTAAGTGATATATATGCCATCAGCAGATATTTGCTAAGCTAAGTCGTGTTGGTGCCTCGAGGCCAGCCGCTAACTCACGTGAGTGTACTCGTAACTCGTAACTAGACATCAGTCATGTGGCTTAGTCACTGAACTATCAACTTATATGAGTAACTCATGTTTTTGCCGGTGTAGTTAGTCACATTTATGGACAAAGTATCAAATCAAATCAAAAGTATCGACACTTTACTCATCTACAAAAAAGTATCGTATCGATCAAACTACCCTAGATAACGTTAAAAAATCTCACGGCTAAAGACACGACACAGCGTTCGGCACACGATGACATGTTGTATAATTTTTGTTAGTATTTTTAGAGCCTTTCTGGGTAGAGTTTTTTGTGCGTCCTGTGACCTGCCCTCGGCGAACGCCACTCGTCTCCTACGCCCCCAACTAAGGTTGAGTATATATACCAACAAACAACCTCTAAAATGATATTTGTATCTTCCTGGTATTTTTTAATGAGGAACAAAGAAATTTCACTCCCCTTTGATATCAAATCATTCCCCTGTTCCCTTCCGAGCTGTGATAATAACCACACACGGTAATGACGTGTTACACGCGGCAACACGACGCACATTCATCTAATGCCGTAACTCAATATCATTCGTCATTGCATCATTTTAAATGACTCTCATAGTTATTATACTACGGACCGGCTGCGACTTTGTTTTGATTGAAGACTTAACCTATTTGTATAGCAATGATGGTTAGGTGCCTAGGTAATTACCTATAAGAATGGAGTAACTGTGACCACTGACCAGCCCTTGTATCAGCTTCTGTTTTACACGGGCCTCCTCATGCACATTGTGCGGCACGCTGCCCAATCGGGTTGGAGAGTCCAATCTTTTACAGGTGGTGTAATTTCCCAGGGCTCGTAGTAGCAGCTTTGTTATCTTTTAGTGGTTTTTGAAGACCCTCGCACGAAGAAATAAATTTTAGTAGCGGCTTTGTTGTCTTTTAATCGACTTTTAAGACACTTGCAGGAAGAAATAAATTTCACTCACTCCCTGAAGCATGAGAATAGGAGATTATTTACTTCTATTATGGAAAGAAGGTTGCAGACGAGCATACAGTCCACCTGGTGGTGAGTGAATACTGTCTCCCATGAATATCCGCAATTATATAAACATAAATCCACAATGTCAAACGTTGGCCTGCTGATTCGCTACCTATCATATGGCCCGCTATCATACGTGTACACAACTAAAATTCGGTGGCCTACAAATAGGTAAATATATTAGTTTACGATGTATACAAATATATATACAACACACTATTTTTTTTTAATGGGCGAAGGCGGCAGACGACCATACAGTCCAACTGATGGTAAGTGGATACTATAGCCCATAGACATCCGCGATACATGCCAACATTAGTCCAAAATTACAAACGCTGGCACGCCCCCGGATGCCTTGCCTACCTTTGGAAATATAGAAATGAATTTTGAGAAAGGGTTGGGAAACTGGGGAGAGTGCTACGACCGCCTGACGGCGGGTGCAAATAAAAAAAAACACAATTACGATTGTCAAAAAATTTATAATAAAAACAATAAAAAAAAACAATAAAAAATAATCAAACAAAACTAATGGAATATGAATAATTTATAATTAGAGAATTAGATAAGTCACGAAATTAAATTTTAAGAACGAGCGCTAATCTCTCGACTACTACACCCGGGGTGTGGATTCGCGGCACAGGGAAGCCCTCCGGTACTCAATAAAAAAAAAAAAAACCCTAAGCGCACTGGGAACTTAGCTTCGGCTTCGCCATCCCGTGACGCGTGGGGGGGGCCTCGGCGAGGAAACCTCCACCGGCCCAGTGGGGAACCCGGAGGCGCACAGCAGCTCACGGCGACATTACTGAAGGGGCTCGGCCGCAAAGGCCGGCCGGAGTCGACGGGCCGAAGAGCCGCCTGCCGGTCCATGGTGCGTCCCGTACGGTGAACGTGCAGCCCTGCTTCTCACTCCGTACGGAGAACCCCCAGTTTCTGGAACGCGTTGGGATGACACTTGAAGCGCGAAAGATCCGACACCCAGGCACTAGGTGAGACCCGGAGTGGGTGTCGGCATCTTTCGCGAAACAATTAAAGACTACACGGGATGGAATGGCGACATTTAGGTCCGGTTGAAATACAATAAAATAAAATATTTAAATACAATTACCCACCCCAGAATTACCCCAACTATTCATATGCCGGACGATCACCATTCCACCACGTCATGACACACAAAAGAAAAAATTACACTTTAAATATAACACAATTGGCTTTAAAGCCCAAACGAAAACAAGATATGAATAAGATTGTCAACACAACACTTCAATACATTTTTTACGAGTTGATTTTACATATGACCAAACCCGTACATAATCTCTCGGTGGCATCTTTCAACAGACTACATTTACAAAACCAAAAGCTTATTATTTACAAGCATCAACTTTATCATTACAGAATCTCAACAATTTAAATATTTTAAAATAAACAGGTTTTTTCCAGATACCTACAAGCCACCGATGTTAATGACACACGCGTGGAATACACAGTGAGAATTAATATCGCGGCCATTACTGCCCTGGTTTCTTATGGGAGCCAGACTGTTTTTAATATGATAAATAGAATGTTAATGAAGAAAAATACCGCGTTGCAACATATTTAAAACTTATCGGAACGATTAAATAGATAGGGTTATACTTCATTAATATTTAGGTACCCACTGTCACACGTCGTCACGTTGTTATAACACTACTAAGAAATATAAAGCCATAGCAATTTTTAACATTACTAAAGGTTGAAGAAATCACTTGTTGAATAGTAATAAAATTAAAACAGACACGAAAACTAGTTAACGGCAACCAAACCTAACAATATTAATTATTTTCAACTTACCAAGGGGGTTGAAAAAATGATGCACTTTTAACTTTCTCGCTTATTTAAATAACGCACTGATTTTAATTTATAGTTTATAGTTATAGAAAATAAACTGGTCGAAGATAAACTGGCAGCAACACTATATTAATTGCCTTCAATCGTCGTGCGAACCGTCCGGCGTCAAAATTTCTCTGTCCCTTCGCCTTGCCGCGAACTCACGTTTTATCGCCGCCTGGTATTCTTCTTTTTTCTAGTCGCCAGTTGATTATTATATTTTCGGGACGGCTACTTCCTCCCTGAGGCGGTCATGCGCACTTCCGGCTTCTAGACTTTCTGTATCAGGCGAATTAGAGATATTTCGACCGAAGCAAGTCACGCCCTATTCTATTGTTTAAATTCTTGTGGAACTGAGATTGCTACTCGAACAGAGCGAGATGTAAACATTCGCTATTGTATTCTTTCTCGATGTTTCTTTTTGTGGGCGTTTGTTATTAAATGTTCTAGACGGAATTTTCCTTCCTGCACCAAACGAATACCTTATATGGTCATGTTGACGCTAATACTAGTCAAAGCGCGCGGTTTCCGTTCTACTGTGAAAATTAGTTATTTTGTCTGTTTGTGTGTAAAATTTTTATTTTATATTTTTATTTTAGAATCTTGTTACAACGTAACAAGAGATAGGATGGGATTGGGCTCTGGCGTATCTCACTCACTACCAAAACACATAGGAACATCAGGTAAATATATTGAGGAGATAGGATAAGTGAAAAATACAATATGCCTTCCTTCTTTACGGTACACAAGATTTGGGATTTCCGTTAAATAAGTAAAGCTAATTCTTATTTTTTATCATAGTCTCCACGGACCCATCTCTAAGTGATCATCAGTAAAACCAGGGGATTTCTAAACTTGCGGGACCCTTTTCAAGGCTTTGGAAAATCCCCACGTGTCGAGGCACCCGAGGAAAATGTTCCACTTGACAGATCTATATGTAATAACAAAAATGTAGGATTAGAGCTAATTTTCCGCAGAGGTAAAATTTAAGTACATTTTTGGACAGATACTATAATTATAATGATGTATTACGCCCCCTATGGAGAACCTGATGGAGGGAGTAATATTCATATACGGATTACCAATTAAATGAAACAAAGAGGCTTTATTGAATAAATAATTAATTTGTGTTTAATTATGTATAATGCAATCTAATTTGATTCATTAATATGATAATGTTATTGAATTACTTTGCTTATTATATTTTACTAACATAGATTTCAAGTTTCTACTAACAATTACTATGTATAGTTTAATTACATATAATATTAATTTTACGACTAAATGAATGATGTTAATAGCGTCCCACAATCTTCCCGGTACAAGCGGAAAAATAGGTCAATTTGCATGCAATAGATTTGTTTATAGATGAGACACTGCAAACTGAGGTACGGAATGTTTGTCGAAACAGTTTCTTTCGGATTTTATCTCGAAAGTATTGCTCTTAACCTCCGAACATGACTTTGGTCACAGCTTGTTGAGCGATTTTGGACTTATGGGTCAGGCCAACTGAAGGAGTCCACGAATTCACGTTTCGACTTCGTACTTTATACATAACACACTGATTGACGACGAAAGTCTTCAGTGAAATATATAGAACTTATATTTTCTTCGCAGCGCCTTGCGTCAGTGTTGCGAATCATTTAACCATCAGTGTTGCAGTCACAGACTTTGATGCTTATAAAAAAAAACGATTCCATCAAAATAACCGTCATATACAAGAAAGTAGAAAACTCCTATTAATAACAAAAGTATAAATTACGTTGTTCGGCAGACGTCTCGATATTAAATCCTTGTGAAATATTTGTACCGCAGTACCCGCGCCACCTGCGACCACATCGGCGAATTAAAACTGTATGATTAATGTACAGCATGGGTTCGTAAAATGAATGTGTCCCTTGAGAGACCGCTATGGAAACTAAACTGTCTTTTGGGAACGTATAATTTGCCGTCGAGTGAGGTACCGCTGCCAGGTATATCGGTTTTCGCGAAAAGAATTTTCTAGGAGCTCCAAGTACCCGCTCTGTAATGACAGCTGCACCATAGACTACTATTGAAACAGTCCCAGAACAGCAACAAGACAAATATTTTTTTTTTACACCGTCCACTTGTCAGTTACTTGAAGATAAGATATACGTGTGTGTAATTAGTTACAATGTGCTTTTAAGCGCCTTCTTAAAACATCATACCATACCATCAACTTGGCTCTCTTCACTGCTGGATACAAGCCTCTCCCAAGGACGCCAAGACACACTGTTTACAGTTCTTCTCATCCAGCCTTCACCAGCAACTTTCTCTAAGTAGTCATTCTACATGGCTGATGGAGGGCGTTCCACGATACGTTGCAACAGCATAATATGCTGTCAAACACCATATTTGACAGGACTAAAGGTTTCTATTTACTTAAAAACCTGTACCACTTGACTTCTGATTCCGTCCTGCTTATGGTGAACATGCTACAGTGTGAATTCATACTCGCACACTTTGAATTCTTCTTACGCTTTGAATTTTCACTCATACCCTTTGAATTTTAGCTTGTACGCTTGCATAGTTAGCAGATAATTCTAATTTTACGATGATACTCGTATATGCAGTTCTACATGTAGGTTGTTCAACCGAAAATTTGTATTTTGTTTCTCAGCGTGTGATTTAGCCGAGAATGTGTCCCAACGATGAGAGCGCTCCAGCGGGTACAGCAATGCTATACGAGTTTATATTAAATGATGAATCACCTTTAAGTTCAAAAGGGTTTTGGAGAGCTCAAAATAATGTGCTGGACGTTTACCAAAGTTTGTTAAAGGTACGTGATCGGGTGCCGGCTAATTATGTTCTAATTTAAATTTATGTTTTAATTTTAAGTAATTCTTACTTCGCTTTTGCAGAAACATTGCTCGAAGGTAGACTTATGACCAATTGTTACAGATCGGTTGCCCCATATCAAAACCCACTAAACTAAAATCCACAATTTAAAAAAAAAGCGTTTCGACACAATTTGATATTAAAAAATAGACTTGATATTAAAATGATCCATTTTTAACTTACATTTATGAAGTCGCAAGTTTGAATCTCGGTTATCGTTAACTCGTGTCCTTGCAATGTAGAAAAGATCGTGAGGAAACCAGATAATAAATTGATGTTGGTATGTATCGCAGATGTCCATGGGCGACAGTATCCACTTACCACCAGGTGGATACGGTCCATCTGCGGCCTTGTTCTACAAAAACAATTAATAGCCTTTTTATAGAAATTAGGCCGCAAACGAGCATACGGTCCACCTGGTGGTGAGTGCATACTGTCGCCCTGCGACACCCGCGATTCATGCCAACATCAGTTTAGAATGACAAACGTTGGCACACCCCCGGATACGCCGCCTGTCTTTATAATGTAGGAAGGAAGCCAACAGACAAGATATAAATTAATCATCTTTCTGTATTATTTGACAACATCGGCTTTAAGTCTAAAAATATACAGGTACATCCGTCAATTGCGCAGCATTGTATTTGCTTTTGAAATTCTTCCCAAATACCCCAAGACTACTCAGCCATAGGACGGAAGTTTTGTATGAAAATTAATTTTCTAAAATTTCCTTTTAACGCTGGAGCGGCGAAGGTTTTTAATAAGAGGTCTTATTTATAATCCGACGGTGGGGGCGGTTTGCCTCCTGGAAGTAATGCCATACACGGGTTCCATTCAACTTTATTGCCTATTTGAAATGGAGGGGAAAGGTCCACTTGAATCTGTTGCTTTGGATACCTTCAATGCCTGACATAATATAAACTTAGGACAAAAAACAAACATTCAGAAAGAGATTCACAAATCAGAAGAGAGATTTCACTATGTTCCGTACGTTTTAGGAAAAAAACCTTTAAACAAATGCTGTAGACATTTACGAGCCCCTTTCAATGACATACCTATAGGTCGATAGGTATACGACATACGCAAAGCTGTCGATTATTTTTATTTTAAAAAGTTCATTTTGAAATAATTGTTGGAACTGTTTAATTACCAAACTACCAACCGATTTGGCTCAGACATATAAATAGAACCAATTTATCTGTTCACTTTAATTTTAATCTGTTAAGAAATATGCCCCAAAATTTGGCTATAATTTCATTATAAAATTATATCCAATCGAAATTTCCCTAGAAAGACGTTAAGATTCGATTGTTAAACGCTGGTAAGCATTATGCTTCAAGCGTTTAACGCTCAGTAAGTTTGCTGGTCTTAAGCCTTTGAGGTTAAACTCGAGTCTAAAACGATTAAAATTTAGATTCAATTCATTCGCGGCGATTTATACAACTCTCATTTACTATCTACCCTCTGTTTTATACGGCCCATATAAACTTTTGCCTAATATCCAAACGAGGGTAATCCGTAACCGTATCGAGGCTAGTACATATGGCAAAATAGATACGTTTGTAAACAACTGACGCTACGTACAATATAACACGTACACATAGATAGAATGATGTTAACCGATTCAATATTGACATTTACTGACAGTTACTGATAATTTTACTGACAGCTTTCTTCATATAAATGAATGGTGCAATTAGCGCATTCTACAAGTGTCAAGTTTTCTTCGTTATAAACAATTTCAAAGTCTAAAACGTATCCTGTCAATGTCCAGTCCCTTCGGAGTAAGTCAGGAGTCGCTCAGTGAAGTGATAGTAGGTTTACTGAGGACCGAAGAGGGCTCCTTGGAGGCATACGAAATATGCAGTCCCACGCTTTAATTTGATTATTACAAACACCACGCACGATAAACATTTTGAAGTTCTATAAACTGTCACTAACCACAAAACGCCTAATACACAATTTTTACAATAATCAAACAAAAACTCAACTTCACTTCTAAGAGTTCTTGCCAAAAAGCCTCCTCTCATAGCTTGCGTACCGTACCTCGTTGTGGTTGAGTGTGTGTGTCTTATTTTGCTCTCCTCAGAAAAAAGGCACAAGTGCGTTTTGATGACAATGGAGAAAAAATAAAACAAATGTTTGGTAAAATATTCATTAATTTTAAAATCAACGAAAACAATACTTAACTATCCTTACTCTGTTTATTTTCAATTTTCTACTTATTTTTTCATTAAAATAGTTACTAATGCCTATTCTTCCGTTTGTACTTTGGGTATTTGGGCCGTCATTGTCCCGAACTTGTCCGAAGAAAACAAAACTTTGGCATTTAGCGCAAAATGTCGACCTTCGCGATTGATATTGTGTACGTGAGCGGTGTAATGTCGGTCACGTGACTGGCGGCCATGTTGCGCCGCCATCTTGCCGCCACCATTACTGTGTGACGTCGTCGCTTAATGGCGGGAAAAAGTTGGAATGCTCAATCCGATTCCGCGATATGATTTTGATAGATTTTTCCTCGCAAGTTTTTGTTCGTCTACAGCGAAATTAAACTGAAAGGTTTTGATTTTAAAATTGTGTTGGTTTACGGAGAAATCACTACTTTAAATTAAAAAAAAAATAATGATATCTCACTTTAGACGGCCGCCACCCATTTGGTTCACTCAGCATTCAATGAATTTAGTTCAAACGACAGGAAAGATCGTGATCATTTCATTTCTCGTTTGTAGTATGTACTTTGTTTATTTAGAATAAAAAAATAAAATATACTGTTACTTCAATCAGATTTTATCACAATTTCGAAATAACTACTACGTAGTCCCAGAATAGGTGATTTTATATCTGGCAGCCCTAATTGCAGCGCCGCCGTGTTGTGCCGAAAAGGTGTCCATCTCAGCATAATAGTGAGTGCTGTATGCAGGCAATCAGTCCTGGCTTTTAACTGGAACCCTGGATGACTGGGCGCTCGACGTTACTAGGCTTTCACGACTGTCTTCATACATTCTGTCAAAAACCCATTTTTGCTACAATTTAGCAACGTTCTGTACATAAAAGAATTAGAAAACTCGTACAAGAATAACCTTATTTTAATATCACTTTTAAAAGCATTTCCTTTCTTTTCACACAATTACTTCGTCAAAATATCCGTAATACCATTATACGAGATATACAATAGCTTTTTCTGTCGGCCTAACTCCTTTTCCCTTACCATAAAGTTGAAATTTGTTTGTCTGTAATCAATGTTTATTTTTGTTAAAACCGCTATTCACGCTGAAGTTTGCATCCGAACAAAAGAGAGCATGTTTACGAACATTAACGAATAAAGAACTAATTCACTTTGTTTTTGTTTACAGAAAAAGTATTGTTGTTTTTCTATTTTTTGAAATATGGTGTTAATATTTAAAATTAAAAAGGATTTTGCAGATTTATGGATAATCGATTTATTGTTTAAATACGAAAGAGTCGAAGAATTACGTTTATTAGAATTAGAAGAGTTCGTGCAGTTATTAGTTAAGTACTTGTCTATAGAGTTATGTTTCGTGTTCGTATATTAAATTGAGACACTTAATTGTATCCTCCAAAAACTTTATTTTACATGAATACAATTAACAATAACGGTTACACAGATCGGTGAGCAGGAGACGACTGAAGGTAGCAGAGGCGGTACGGTGCGGCTACCCTCTACTGCTGAGTTAACAAAACATTGTCTAGCATTCAACACCGTGTCGACACTGTGTCCCTAATTTTAGTACATAATTTTATAGTACGATACAAAATTAAAACACATTAACAACTTATCACAATTGGTTAAAAAAAATATGTCAGGACTTGAGTACATAATTACGATTGCATTGAAACATTTTTACAGAAACAATTACTGGTGCCGTAACCAGCATTGTGTCGTCCACTGTTGGATGTGGGTCACGTGCAAATTGTCTTGTGCGTGAGTAATGTATGGCCTCGTAACATCACCAAAGCCAAATATGGCTAAGCAGGTTGGCGAGTCCATTGTTTTAGAGGTGATGCAGTTCCTCAGGGCCCGTAGTAGTGGCTTCTACGAAAATTATATTTACATTCTTTGACAAACGATATGTGTGATTCGATATCCTAATCACCGAGCATGTCGTACAATGAATGTGGCGCTTTAGTATCATTGCAATTTAGGCGGTAATGTGCCCCGGCAGACGCCATTACCGGGCGTGACGTCACGAATCCCTTCACCGGGAACTGCTGACATTTGACCGAGTACCATTTTGTGGCATTGACGAATAACAACTGTCATTTATTTCTTGACGTTCTGCTGGTTTGCTAGCTTTAAATGTAATTAAATTTCAGTCCATTTATTTGAACGTCCTGCAGTGGGACATGAGTCATGTCCCGCTGCAGGACCCAGGTCTTCTCTTACAATCACACGGGGGTTTCGGGCCATATTCGACTATATGGGCCCACTGAGAATTGTTGGACATTACATATATATGACCCAGATTTTTTATTTTGGGTTTTTGTACGGTGTTTTTTTTGACCGTAGAGCTAAAGATAACAGAAAAAGCGATATTTAAATAAAAAAAACTCAGTGATACTTCGCGGGACTCGAATCCATGTCCTCATGAATGTGAATTGAGAATATATAGCCCTAGGCTAATTCCACCCTAGAAACATATCTGTTTCATAGAAACATACTTTCATAGAGTCTGAGAGAGAGGTCTATTCGCTCTCATGCATATCCATAAACCACTATATACCTTAAGAATAAGTATAATTACTTATTCCTACGCCTTAAGTAGGTATACCTTATATAAATATGAAACAAGTAGCCATGAGCTTTAAGAGTACGAGGATCATAACTTCTCTCACATACTCGTAAATAATTTTAGTCACTTTACAAAGCGTCTAAATATAATTAGCTTGATCAACAATGATATTGTATTGTTGATCAATGAATGAATATATCAATGAGGTCCGTACTCGTAGATGCGCCAAATACGCGTCAGTAGTTCCAAAATTACGAAGATGTGTACTTTCAAAAAGTGCAAAAATCTACACCAATGAAATGTCGTTTGAGAGAGCTCGTAAAATTCCACAGATTTAGCTAAAATATTTTTTTCTAAAATTTACAAAGTGCCATCAGCATACCCAAAATCAATCAATAATGTACCCAAAATCATTCAAAACTAGCTCTTATTAGTAGCGTTTTAAGATACTCATTGGTATAGCTTGACCTGATGCTGACTTCACCTTTCTGACTAGCCCCAGCCGTCATCCTTTTTTTTATAAAAATACTGTAATCAATTCATCATGTCAGTTTTTACATATACGAGTGTGTGTCAGACCGTGGTCGATTGTAAAAATCTGCCAGCGCCAGTGACGTCACCTGTCACTCTGCACAATCGAAGGCCGACAAAGCGACGGGATCCCGGCAGCGACGATATGCCGTTCAATTAAATCTCATCCCCCGCGTACGAGCTCGCTGCGGGGTTTTGGGGTTTCACGGGTAGTGACAAAAAACCATTGAGGTTTTTTTTATGGACGAAGGCAGCAGACGAGCATACAGTCCACCTGATGGTAAGTGGATACTGTCACCCATAGACACCGCGATACATGTCCACATTAGTCCAAAATAACAAACGTTGGCACGACCCCGGATGCGCTGCCTACCTTTGGAGATATAGGAATGGGTTTGGAGAAAGGGTTGGGAAAATCGGAAGGGATAGGATGGGAATGAGCTCTCCCTCACTACCGAAACACGTACGTACATTAGGGAAATAAGATAAAGTGCGAAATGCAGTACATTTCAAGGTAGTCTTCTGTGAGAGAGGGGTAACGTGGCCAGTCGAGCGCGCCCAGCAGCTGTTGGATTGCAGAGTGCACTCTCCCCTCCTACAATTGTTTTGATTCACAAAACAATTTTAGGGAGATATTTGAATATCAATTTTTTTATTTACAATATGCTTTACGAAAGATGGTAAATCGACACATTTGCCAATAATGGTGTGCAAAATTAAATTACGTATATATCTAACATACAAATGCTACAAATGCAAATGCAGTCTGCAATTGCTTACAAAAAAACAACATATATATAGATCATTATTTGGAATTTCAGATAAATACACCACATTCCTTATAGAGGTCACCCACTGAATCCAAAACACGGAGCTGTCTCCAGGTTTATTTATATTTTATAATGAATTGAAATGAAATTTGGCAGAAATATCGTTTTAAATCTATTTCTCGGTTAAGTTCAAAGATAAGTCTAATCGTTTCTGTAGTATCAAAATTATTATGGTGTAAAATATTTGACGTGTGTGCATACAAACTAGGGTTGTTATGGATATGGATTTCGGATCCAGATATGGCTATATCGTATACTGTTTTACCGGTTTCGGTTACAGATACGGATATGAAATTATTTCAGATACGGTTTCGGTTACCTGTATGTTTTTAACGAACCTTTTAAGAAATGTAATACTAACTGAAAGCAAAGAAAAATAAAACCAAATAGAGAATAATTGTAACTTTACTCTCGTAAAGAACGAATGAAAAATCTGTCAAATCAAATGCAAGCACCAAGAACTTGCCAAAATTCGCCTCGTTTAAATTCCGCCCCTAGCAGTGGCGAATAAAATTATTTGTAATAACATTTCAATCTTTTATTTCGGATTCAATTTCGAATATGTATTTTTTAATTCGGATATCCGATAGTTTCGGTTATGGTTACATATATAATATGTCATAACATTCTTAATACAATATACATATAATATGTCGTTGGATAACTTTGTCTAAACATTTTTTTCTCCAGAATACAGAAAACACCAAAATTTCCCCTCCGAATAGCTATCACCGATATATATTTTTAAAAGACATATTTTGAAAAAGAAAATCTTTATATACATAAAACATACAAATTTTGTCTACCATACAAGTTTTGTCTATCTCACGCCAGTTTTCCACCTACGGAACCGCATGTTAGATTATTGTTTACGCTTGTCATATTTTTTTATACGTGTCCCTATTAAGTTAAAAGCGGAGGGCGATTAATGCATGTGGCAGTAAAATGTAAGTAAATTATAGTGAATAACTATTATTGTATCCCCGAGGTGAGAAGGAATACACCGCGGCAGGTGACCGAAGGGTGTATAAACTATTATTTTTATTTTTAAAGAATACAGTTTGGATGTAGGCACTTAACGTATGTTCTGAAATACCCTTTGAATACATCATTTGTGTTCATATTTTTTTTATAGAAATTGGCCGATGAGCACGCGTCCACCTGGTGGTAATCGCGGATGTTCTTGGACAACAGTAGCCACTTACCACCAGGTGGGCTGTATGCTCACTTGCTTCAATCTTTCTATACAAAATGTTTTACCGGAAAGTAACGAAAATAATATACCGTTAATTATATTGTTATAAATATCTATATGCAAACAAAGAATCAAAGTATTCCCCAACCTCTTTCCCATCTCCCGCCATTTTCTTCGGCACTCGATTAAAATTCCACAGACATTTCGATCGTCCGGAATGTAAATTCCGATAATTATAAAAACGTAATACTTCCACTGGAAGGCCAATCAGAAACCTCGGGCAAGGGGTTGCTTTTTGTTTATTTGACTTTTTCATGGCTGTTCATTTGCTGTGAGATTTTTGCAAAGGAGAATAAACCCATTTATTTAACGGTCGCCGTATCGATGTAGATTTCTTGCGTCAAAAACAAGTTTACTTTATTGTGTAGGTAGGTACTACTTTGGGCGTGTGGTGACTTTTAGACGACTAAAAGATAACAACACCGCTACCACGAGCCCTGAGGATTTGTATATCTAAAAGAGTTGACTCACCAATCCGCTTGGCCAGATTGCCGTTTAAAGGCTGTTTCCTAGCGTACTAATTTTATTAAAAACAAATGATTATTAGTTAAATTTAAGATAGCTAATTAATTTTCAATTTAAAAATCTACGTTTTATACAATTCAGAGTGCGTTAGTATCTTTCGCGATACCTGAAACCGTGGATTCCATTAATAATTCCGAGTTCATTTTCTGATATACTGGTACGATAGAGCATTTCAATACGGGCTAGTACCAGCGTTCCAGTTTGACGGAAGGTTTCTGGGACACGCTGGTGTGACCGGATTATCCGGTGTGCACGTTCAGCTGACTGACTTTTTCCACTGAGCCGACTGCGGACCCACGACGGTTCATACTCGTATGTTCATTCAAGGGAATCATTCTACCCTATTATAATGTATGTTATGTTTAACTGCAGAGATCAACGTCTTCAATTAGTCGGAGAGGCCTGGCGTCCTGTCAAACATATTAACGAAGTGGTTTATGGTGTTTTTAAAGGTGCTGTTACGCACATTTAAGTAATAGATTTTTTCGCCATTTAATACTAGACAGCCTGATGTCTATATTGGATTGGATTTATCGGAATATTAAGTAAAAAGAAGGATTTAGCAAAAAAAATTTCAATTTTTTTATTGGAATTCTTAGAATTTGTAAATAGAAGGTATGAGAGTTAAAAATTTTGAACCTCTATATCGAAACGGTTGATAAAAGTATCTAATATAAATATTCTCAAACATCCATAGATTTCAATAGGGCCATGAATAGCCTCATGAATAGGGCCATGATTTTTTGTAAAATTTGTTTACATAATCCGAATAGGTGTTAGGCATTTTTTAGTTTAAAAAAGTTTTAAACAGACTTTAGTTGGAGGCGGAGGGTGCACGCTGCAATCTAACAGGCGTTGGGTGCACTCGAACCCATTCCTTCGGGCCTCGTTACCCCTCTCTCATAGAAAATTACTTTGATATGTAATGCATTTCCCACTGTATCATATTCCCCAATGTACGTACGTGTTCCGGTAGTAAGTGAGATATTACCAGAGCCCATTCCTATGTCATCGCATTCTATCCCTTCCCATTTCCCCAACCCATTCTCCAAACCCATTCTTACATCAACAAAGGTAGACAGCGCATCCGGGGGCGTGCCAAGGTTTGTCGTTCTGGACTAATGTTGGCATGTACCGCGGGTGTCCATGGACGACAGTATCCATTTACCACCAGGTGAACTGTATGCTCGTTTACCACCTTTCTATAAAAAAAAAACTCATATCGTTGGTATACAAATTCTAGAAATTCATCTGCAATATTTTACTGAATCCTAAGCATTCCTTTTACTCGATTTTCGATAGATACTTCAATCCAGATGCACGTGGATGACAGTCTGCTCATCTGCCACCTTTTTTTAATTAAAAAATAATAAAATCCCCTCCAAAAATGAAATATAAAGTTCTTGTTAAATTTAATAAACCTGTAACCTACAGGTTACCTGGATAGCTCAACGAAGTCATTCGCATCCATAATCCACTTAAGCGAGGTCGCTGCGCTTAGTAAGTCTGCACGATAATTAGCATCGACTGTTAGGAAAGGCTTCAAATACTGTGTAGCTAGAAAGTAGGGTTGTCAGCACCTTATTCTAGCCTCGCGTTTCTATATAAAATGTCCAAGTTTTCATTTCATAGAATTTCGACACGTTAGGATGTGACGGCGCTACGCACCGCAGAACTGCGACGACGCACATTACAGGCGCGGCGAGCCGCAGCTCAACGCAATGATTTTAGTCAATTAGTAGCTATTGACATTCAATCCCTCACGTCGTCGCACAGCGAATAGCTCTCGAAGTACGTCGGTTAACTGCGCCCGTTCAACGCACATAGAGGCGGGCCGCGTCGCAGAGTACAAACATCGGCATACGGCTGGCAAGCGATTCGGCAGTGCGCTGCGCTGCGATCCGATGAGGCCGATGAGGCCCGCCTCTAGAGTGCGATGATTTATACGAAATGTATGAAAATGATTCAGCAGGATTTTTGTGCTGCGGTTTAGAGTGTTTAGTATTTAAAGTTAATTCAAACACATAATCTATATAGCCTTGTCGTACACAACAATACTTTAATCCATATAGTATACCATCTCCCAGATTTAACGTCGGTGTCATGTTATCTGCAAATCTGGATAGCAATAGCGTTTGAGAACTTTCCGACATTTGAGAGAATACTTTCTTTGTTCAGATCATTTTAGTATTTGCTTCGCTTCAGTCTTAGTGATCTGTATACTATCTGGCCTGTTAATATTAAAATAATTTATTTCTATTGAATATAATACATTACAGTAATGTAATTAAAGTGTTGTTAGCATTTCAAACTTTCAAACAGTCTACATTTGAAATTATCGAAATCTACTTTCGTGTCATGTTAAAAGAAAACCGTGAAAAGTATAGGCTTCATTTATCTTTTGTTTCTCAAGAGTTTTCACCGAAGAATAAATTGAAGACGGTCGATCAAGTTTAAGTATCATCGCGTGTTTTTGATAAAAACTCTTTGTAAAAGTTACTTTGGAGCTTTCAGTAAGTTTTGACACAAAGAAAAAGCGATTCGTAGAATAAGGTGAAACCGAACACATAACTTTGGTCGTAACTTCAAGTTACGTCAAATATTGACTTTAAAATCTTTAGGCAAAATATCTAGTATGTATTCTTAGATGTGTTGTTTTTTTTATGGAAGAAGTCGGCAGACGAGCGTACAGTCCACCTGATGGAAATCCATTGACATCCGTGATATATAGTATGACAATATCAGTTCAGAATGACAAGCGTTGGTACTAAGGTTGCCATCCGTACTATATTACATGGTATCATGCTATATTTTGATCACTAGTACTATATGCTGTTGAGAAAAAATATAGTACGAAAAATACTATATTTTCATTCAACTGTCGCTGATAATGAAAGTACCAAAAAGTGCATTTTTTATTGTCGAATCTAACTAATGGCACCCAGCGCACAGCGCCCGAGTGTGTACGCATCGTTCATTAACGTTATTTGAAGGCTCCAAAAATATAAGAGTTAGTCCGACTATCTGTGGTGCAAAGAAGAACGCGCTGCGACTCGGCCCGCCACAATGTGCGTTGAACGGGCGCAGTTAACGAACGTAATTTCAGAGTTATTCGCTGTGCTAACTGAGTTAATAGCTAACTGATTTAAATTATTGTATTGAGCTGCCGCCAATCGTGTCTGTAATGTGCGTTATCGCAAATTTGCAGTACGGTGCGCTGCGGCGCGACGCGGCTGTAATTAACCTTTTGAACGCCACGCTATAGACGCATGAGTAGTGCCCTGGACGCCACGCTAGAAATTCATTGCAATCGACGACAAAAATCGTAGAGACTCGAAAAATATATCGATAAAATATATCAATGAAATGTAAATGTTTTGGTGAGTACAGCTGCATTCACTAAATAATACACTAAATTCGAATTTTACAAGTAAAATTTATAATTTAGTTGAAAAAGTTGCACTTTCTTAGGAGTTTTTTTTAATAACTTATATAATAAATTATAGTGGACTACATACCAAACAATAAAAAAGGTTATCTTTTAAAAAAATGTAATATTTACTATTTCGATCTTTGTATAAATACAATTCATATTCATAAACAATTAAGTGCACAACTTGCGCGCAGAGTACGTGCGAAATCGTCTGGCAAACAAAGGGTACCTACGCCATTTTTGACAGCGCTCGGCTAGTGATAGGTTAAAGTACGTAATAAGTAAAACGAACTCCATTCCTCATTGTACAAGGGTCAATACGAACGCACCTCAGTTGAATGGAACATAGTGATGGTTTGGTTGGCTCTATCTAGTGCATAATACATAGTACATAGATATCGTTGATAAAAAAGAAACTAATCATCTTCGTTTAATGATTCCGATTCGCAAAATTCGTCGTCGTCAACTCCTTCTAATATGCGAAGGAGTTCATCCGTGCTCATTTCATTGTCACTCATTTTTATTATCACACACTTATAATTAACTTAAAAAATAATACAATAATAATAATTGGACAACTCTAAACAGTGCCCTCTTGCGCTCATGACGTCACGAGCGATTCGTCTAATGCCGACGGTGGTGTATAGGGAACTGCTAATCGGTGTGCACTAGGGATGCGCGAGAGTTGAGATTAGAGAATGTCGATTGTCTACCTGACCACATTTTATTTCTGATTGTATAGCTGCTGGCATTGTTTCATTATCCTGGCATTGTTAGATTAAGCTTTTGATTTACTCAGATACCAGTAATTGCAAAAAAAACTTATCATATAAATCTCCTTAAATTTTTAATGTTATTAGCTACCTTTGAACATCACTAGCGGTCGGCTAGTGCCGACTGTGGCGTGTGAGGACACTCCTTTTTGAAGACAATTTCTTATTTTTTATCATCAAATTTCTCAATACCAAAATACATAATTCAATTTGTTTAATGCAATTAAAATACTAATGGGATTCAATTTTTAATATATGTAAATAAAACAAACAGAAGTAATTATTTAATATCTTTATTTCGTATTTTCGTGACCAGCATTATTTGTCGGCTATTGCCGTCGTTGGCGTCCAGGGCAAGTTTTCATTTGTCAGCTATAGCCGACGGTGGCGTTCAAAAGGTTGTATATTAACATTTAAGTACAGATAACATTAAAACAGATTTGTCACATTACAATTGTCACCGCGCACATTTAAAGTACAGATTTAGATTTGTTAAATATGTTAAAAATCATTTCCTTTCCTCTCTCCATCCCTGCCACATCCGCTTCTACTGAAATATTTTCTTCAGTAATAAATTTGAAATGGAAAGCAGAAAGGAATAAAACTTCTATAAAATTAATAACATACGAGTTGTTAATTTATGTTAATATGGACCACAACTGCTTAGTTTCGCATAATAATAATAAAACTTTGCTAAATAATAAAAACAATGTGAAACATGTTTGAAAAATAAATATTAAAAATAAATCTGTACTATTTATTTTCCCAAATTTCCGGAAAGTACCATATTTTTTAGCAATTTATCGAAAAAATCCTATATTTCGTCCAAAAAAAAAGTGACAACCCTAGTTGGTACGCCTGCGGATACACTGCCTACCTTTGCAGATATATTGTCACGCATATTATTAATTAACTAACAACGAATATAGGAATGTATTTGGGGAAAGAGTTGGAAAAATGGGGAGGGGAGGGTGGGATTGTATTTTTTGTGTAGGTATTATTGCCTACACAAAAAAATACAATCTCATCCTGAATTCTAATCCCATGAATTCTAATTTAAATTATTCCCGAATGCCTCTATGCGGGTTTCTACAACCGCACCTCCCGTCACAGAAGTGCGGTCCATCCGCGTTTCCTCGATACGGAGGTGTCGCGTACTGTTCGGTCCAAAAATTATTTTATACCGCGAACCCGTAGGCTGTGGAACGAACTGCCTCAAGAGGTCTTTCCATTGAGCTACGATATGGGGTTCTTCAAGAGAGCTGTGAATAGGATTTTGCAAGGTCGGGGGCGCGCCCGCATACCCCCCGGTGTTGCAGGTGTCCATGGGCGGCGGTAACACTTACCATCACGTGGGACCGCTTGCTCGTCCGCCCACTAATCTATATAAAAAAAAAAAAAAAAAAAATGCAGCTGAACTTGTGTTTCCAGTGTATAATTTTCCCGCTGGTGTTGCAAAGGGCGACTAAGGAATAACAAGGCAGTTACCACGAGCCCTGAAGAACTATACCACCTCTAAAAGAGTGGACTCTCCATTCCGCTAGGTCACCGTGGCGTTTTGGACGGAAACAATCTCACATACGTGTCCGGCTCTCCTCGGTAAATCTCATTAAATAAAGCGATAACTGCGTAAATAAGTTAGAAGTTGGTTAACCTTTCTGGACTACGACTGTGCAACAGCGCAGTTTCAAATATTCTAATTAGACTTGGCTGCCTCGGCAGCTTTTACTGTGGGTTGGAGGAGAGATATGCGCCAAGGCCATACACAAGACCTAATGCCCGCGCATGCAAACGAGCATGAATAATAAAAGAAATGAGAGTCTATACCTTGTTACAATCTAATTTGTCCAAAATGTAAACAATCTTTTTGGCCGGAAGATACCTGGAATAACTGACACTATTAAATAGTGAGGTGATAATTATTTACATATGTATAGTGCAATACCTCTAAACTTATTAGGAACTGTAAACTAATAAACAATTGTGTTGCTCTGAAAACAAAGTTTTTTTATTTTAGTATTTACATAGGTACATACAATAAAAATTACACTAATTAACTTATATCCTACCTGAAAACAAAGAAACGACATTTAAAATTTATTATTTAAATTGCCAATTCCTTTTTATACACTTTTTATACTTAAATCTAACAGTATAATGAATCATGGTGACTTCTGTCAAAACTAAACATCAGCTGCTCTTCCAACCGTGAGGGCCGCCATTACTCACAGCGCCATCTATGGAGTACAGTACATGGTCACTGTTTACAGATAGAAGAACGCTGTACAAATTAAAGAAATATAGTTTCTTTACATATGTATATTGTACTTAATTTGATTCACAGAGACTGCAAGATTAACCTTGAGGTATTTGATTGGTATGGTTTTATTTTCGGCAAATTGTATTGGAACGGACTATACACCTTTTTTAGCTTCACAAATGTTTCTATTCTAACATTTCTATTTTGAAGCCGTCGTATACACGTGAAGGGAACGCGACGGGGGCGTGACGGGAAAAACATTCGATTCGCAGTTCGTTTCCCGGCGCCGGTGTCGTACTGGAGTTTTGAAATTTAAACATGATACAAGCCAATTTAGTTGAGCGACTCCGGAAATTCACTGAGCACATTTCATTTGGTACTCTACCAATAGTGCTATACGATATCTAGACAGCGCTAGTAGGTATGTACTGGTTGCGTCAGCGTCACCAGACCTTTTATTATTCACCGTTGGACAAAGGCCTCCATGTACATTGAGCCAGAGTCAGAGTTTTTTTGCAACAGCAAGCCAGAGTTTACGTGTGATTAATTTCAATTTCATTTTCACTGCGATAAAGAGTATTGTTCGTCAGCATGATTGCTGAATAGGCACTGCAGTTCAGAGCTGTTTTTGACAACTTGGATGACACACGTAGAATAAATACAGTTACTTATCTCAGATAATCGTCACATGTAGGTATGTAGTTTAATTCAAAACTTTTTATATTCAGTGATTAAGGTAACAAGCCGTTTTTAAATCCATTGCTAGACATATGTATGTCTCCTCGTCATATATACATCCCTCATGCACATTGTCTTGTGTATGGGGGATGTATGACCTTTAAAAGCCACTCTGGCTAAGTCCACTGTTTTAGAGCTGGTGTAGTTCCTCGGGGCTTGTAGCCGCTTATCGCTTATCACTTATCGTTCAGTCGCTTTTTACAACATCCACGGGAAGAGATAAGGTACTGCTATACTAAAGGCAGCGGACACCACACGGCACAATTTCATTTTTTATTATATTTAATTAAATTTTATTAATTCCGCCAACGACGTACTATACATTTTCGCCGTATATAAACATGATAAACAATATAATACAGAGGAGAATACAGTATTTATATTGTAACATGTTAAGTGATCGAAATAGAACCCGATAAGTGTGTGACGAAATCAATCCAAATGATTATAATTACCAACTGAATATTTCATGTTACCATATTTAAGATTTCGAAATAGAACCCGATAAGTCGTAGTGTGTGACGAAATCAATCCAAATGATTATAATTACCAACTGAATATTTCATGTTACCATATTTAAGATTTCGAAATAGAACCCGATAAGTCGTAGTGTGTGACGAAATCAATCCAAATGATTATAATTACCAACTGAATATTTCATGTTACCATATTTAAGATTTCGAAATAGAACCCGATAAGTCGTAGTGTGTGACGAAATCAATCCAAATGATTATAATTACCAACTGAATATTTCATGTTACCATATTTAAGATTTCGAAATAGAACCCGATAAGTCGTAGTGTGTGACGAAATCAATCCAAATGATTATAATTACCAACTGAATATTTCATGTTACCATATTTAAGATTTCGAAATAGAACCCGATAAGTCGTAGTGTGTGACGAAATCAATCCAAATGATTATAATTAACAACTGAATATTTCATGTTACCATATATAAGATTTTAACAGTTAAGATAATCAAGCCTTACACTATAAAGTTTAAATAAACAAATAAGTTTGATCGTAACCTTCGTTACGACAAATGGTTACAACTAAATATGGGCTAAATGCATTTTTCACTAGAGCAACACTTTTAACAATCTGCCTGTCGGTATAATACGAGCCCTAGCAAGGTGTTTCTTTATTGGAAGAACTCATCCCATTGACTATATAACAAAAAAAATTGTGTTCTATTTTGTAAGTATTAGGCCCATCTAACACAAAGTCACTAGATGTGGAAATTTTGTGACACCTATGAATGATACTTATTTTATTTTGATGTACACTTGTATGTCACGGAATGTTGAATTTCCCTTTAAAAAAAAAGTAAAATGTGGTGTTCTTGTTGCAGATTGGAGCGCGCGACTGTCGGTGCGGCGACGATCGTCGCAACAGTCGCCGGCGGTCGTCCTCGCGCAGTTCGACACCACCGTCCAACAGGTCAGTAATATACATAGACTATAGAGACACCATAAACCATTATAGATAAAACTTATCTATAGTTATATATGACGTCTTTTCCCAATAACAAATGAAATTGGCACATTGTAAATCCACCAATTGATATCTAATGTACCCACCTGTACATAGATTTATAGGACATGTACCGTGTTATGTTTCTTTATTGAAAGGCAGCATACTATGACGAAATACGTTATGTTAACACGTCGAAATATGTTACAAAGGTGTCCGACCTGAGTTCGAATCCGAAACTTCTGTACACGAACTATGCTAACAGGACATTAAAATCATTTTGCAAAAATCTCCAGCTCTTTCAGATTTTAATTTACCGTAAACCATTTATCTTTTTCGCACAATTTCATAAAATACATTCTTTTGTGAACGGGAAATTTTGTTATGAATACCCGTCGCTTTCGTAATGTCATATTATTTTTCCCTGTAGCAGAAATCTTTTAACAAAAATCCTCACTAAATGTCACACAAATCTCACAACACAGTCTTGAAATATATCTCACACTAGCAGTGCCCGCGACTACATGTGGCAAACGTGCCAGTAGGATAGTGTATTGAAGAAAATCTGTTTCAATAATAATTTTTTTATAGAAGAGATGGCAGACCACATGGTGGTAAGTGGTCACCGCCGCCCAAAAACACCTGCAACGCCGCGGGGCATGCGGGTGCGCTGCCGGTCTTGCAGGCTCCTGTTCACAGCTCTCTTGAAGAGCCCCATGTCGTAGTGTAACGGAAAAACATCAGCCGGCAGTTCAGCTGGGTTTGACCCAGAATTTCCGGATTTAAAGAATGCCTGTCTTACTATTACTAACTTCGTAAATATATGGGCGACGCGGCTATGACGTCGAGCATTCAAAAATCTCAGTATATTGAAAAGTGTGATTTTTAAACTGGCTGTAGTCAATATACCTATAGCGGAGGTTCTAAAAATTTCCGGCCCGACAAAGAAAAAAAGGACACTCAAGTTCATGAAACCATAGCTGTGCCCGGCCACGCGTTGCTGTGGCTGCCCAACAGATGGCGCTTACCCTGTTTCTACCTGTCTTTGGATAAAAAGCAACAAACATTCATTTAACACTCAAACAAAACAAAAAATCAACTTTATATGCTCTTTTCAAAACAAATAACAACAACTTGACACCAATCGATTTGACAGAATTTGTCATTTGTTCTCTATATTTTTGTTTAAATTTCGATTCGAGTATTTTCTATTTATTTAAATATATTTCTACATTAATTTTCTTTTTTTTTTCCGTGAATTTTCCAGATATTTTAATAGTTATTCTGCTATTCGGGGCGGAGAGGAACCAACAAATCAGAGATCATTAAAATCGGTCCAGCCGTTCTTGAGTTATAAATGGTGTAACTAACCCGACTTTGTTTTATATATATAGAAGATATTATTTGAATTTGATAGTCTCCATTTATTTGAACGCACTTTTGTGATCGTTTTATTAGCATTTCTATCCCGGTATAAAAATAGTCACAAGTTTTGCCTTTAAAATGGGCAAAACCGCAGCGCAGCGGTCACTTAATTGTCAGTGGAAAATCTTATACCGCTTAAGTCCGCCTTGAGTGTGGAGAACAAATAATAATCATTGGGAGCCAAATCAGGACTATAGGGTGGGTGGCGAATTTCCGTGAAGCCACACTTTGAAATAGCAGCATTCGCAACTGCGGGCGCATTTTTATGGAGAAGCCGCACACCTTTGCTTAGTTCTCCACGACGTTTCTGCTCGATTGCTTCTTGTAATTGCTTTATAAGGTTAGCGCAATAGTTTGCAGTCAGCGAAGTATTGCATTCTTTTATGTATATATTGTCTTTATTTTTATGTCAATGTTACAACCTATAAATATAAAAAATAAATTAGTGTCTATTATGTCGTAGTATTGCGGATTGAGTCACCTTTGCCTTGTAGCTATGTTTGCTTTGTAACCAGAACGACGCCACTCCATCGACTTCCTTTTGGAAAGGCGATCATAGTAAAGAACCATAATTTCATCCCCATTAACAATTGACTCCAAAATTTGTTTCCGTATCACTGAAAGTCCTCCAAAAGTTCCGTAGTGTACTCTACTCCTTCATTTCGACACCCACCTCGCACGAACTTTATTCATATGAAGATGTTCATGAAGAATTCTAAGGACTGTAGTTCTTGAAAGCCCTGTCCTTGCTGCTATTTATTTAGTCTTTAGCGTTGTTTTTTGATGTTGTTTGGAGTAAGTGCCTCAACGGGTCCACCGGGGCAAGGTTCGTCGTCGATGGACTCTCGTCCTAAACAAAATTGTTTACACCAATCTTTGTCGGTGGAAAATGATGGAGAAGAATCCCCGTACACATTATCCAATATCAGTCAGGCTATTTTGCGACTTCCTGTTGTTCTAAGAGTCGACGAATCATAACTAACGAGGGTAGAACTCTAAAAATAATACACGAATTAGCAGTATAAATAGGTAACAATTACGGTGGCGTATAATTTGATTTTTTAGACATCTCGAAATACGTCAGACCAGAAACTTTTGGACCTCACGAGTTTATATATTCCTTTAAGGATTATTGTGATGGTATATATAATTGAATGCAAACGTATAACTTAAAGCGTCGCTGTGTGTATCAAAGACAATATAAATTTTAATTATTATTCGTAGCAACGAATTAATTATCTCATCGAGAATATTAATGCTATAGGCTATAACTTAAAGTACCTATCTATAATTAAGATAATAAAAATTTACTACTTTCCTGTTTTGTATTTTGGGTTTTTTAAATGAACGGTTTTAGAGTATTTCGAAGGTGGCAGGCGTAGTCGTAGTCGTGATAAATAAATGATAATGATATTATAAGGTCATGACAAATGACATGTAGTCATGACAGACGTGATAATAGCTTAGTAATCAGTGTCAGCGCAGTTTCATGATAAATTCGTATTTAATCTAAATCGTCGTCAACCGCCGTTGCCCTCAAATCAACAGGGCGGTACGAAAGGACGGTATTCAGCTGAATGATATTCTGACCCGCCACTCGAGCTATAAGTATTTCTTCGCTTTCAAATTCCTGCTGAAATCGCTGTAAACATACGGATCTTTTTTATCGTGTGGTGTGTCGGCCGGCTTTAGAATAGCATCACTCCATCATTTCTCGGTGGTCTCGTGGTGTGGAGCCCACTCGTGCACATTGTCTTGTGCATGAGGGGTGGGCGAGTCCACTCTTTTAGAGGTGGTATAGTTCCTCAGCGCCTGTGGTAGCAGCTTTATTAGTCGCTTAGTCGCCTGTCACGACGGCGACGGCAAGAGATAGCGCGGTGTTATTCTATAGGCAGCCGAGACCACACTTAAATATAATAGTGTGTTGTGAATGATTGACTTGGGTTTCACACAACCTAACATTAAGACATATATTTAAAGTTAACATTAATGTAAAGCCAATAGCCAATCCATTTCTTGTTCCTATACAAAATTTGTCTGTCTGTTTGTCGTTATTAAATAGATTTCACTATGTGCCCGAGTAATTTTGAAGTTAAGTTAAGTGCCCGAGTAATCGAGTAAGTGTTCCACTACAATATAAGAATAGACTCAAGTAATTTTGACTCTAGTCAAGATTCGTCATTCGATTCTTTAAGACAAGTACTAGAGTCTCATAAAGGCGAATTGGCATCTAACTATTTGAATCACTAATTTTAATACCCCTACTACCTATTATAAATGCAAAAGATTGGATGTTTGATATTCAATCATGTTGAAACGGTTGAATCGATTTTGTTGAAACTTGGCAAATATGTAGATTGTAATCCGGATTAACAATTAAGTTATGTAGAGTGTAGACCACGCGCAAGAAATCATATTAATTAGTCACTAGTTCAAAGATTTCGTTATCTTACCTAATGGGTAATCTCTCAGTTTCAATTCTGACTCAGGTTTTAGTATGGGAATGGGGAAACGAAACCAGACCGCAATGAAGCGCTAGCGACAGCGCCATCTAGTGACACCATTCCGAACTAACAAGGGAAACTAACATTTTCATATCCTTATTGCGAATGTCTATGTTATTTATAACGTCTTTTGTTAGAAGTAATCAATTATTAAATAAGTTAATCGTTTTGGGAACGGCGAGGAATTGATGGCCTTATTATTAATTTTTACCAATGATGTAGGTATATCTATCTACCAGTAATATATAGACTTACATATTGAGATACATTTACATGCATACATATACATACATACATATGAGATATATACACATATACATATTTACATATTACATTTGAGATTACATAGTCTAAATATACATTTACAGGCTTACATGAAAAAGTGCATAAATAAATGTGTCTTAGCTCCGTAAAGTTTTCAAACGATTTTCAATACTTAATTATTTATTTGTTATTTGTTTGTTTCAACAATAGTATAATTGTACATTTTGGAATCCTTATTACATACGCCAACAAATAAAATACTCACTGTAAAGTACCTTTTTACACAGAACGGGTCAAAGGGGGATAACAAAAATATTGGTGTACCTCTAACTTATTTTTGAAATATGGATTAAAAAGAGACCCCGTTAAGTATTGGATTGTATTGTATGTGCTGTATATAATTGACGGGAAGGCTGTCTAGGAATGTTGAACAGAAAGAAAAAATACGAATACCTTCATTTGCGCAAATAGCATGAAATATATTCAGCAAAGCTTTGAAATAAGCTGATTTTACCCAATGAAGCGACTCGAAAATTATTTGAGATAACACTGTTTGAATTTCCACGACCTTCTAGTTAAGTCTTCTATCCATAGGTTTCGTTTGGATGTCATTCCTAAAGCAGTTAAATAAACTTCCGGAGTTTCGTAGTGCGCTTCCCGATACATGGCATCCATTCGAGGACTCGTCTACCCCAACGGACCCGCCCGTTGCCACTTCAACATGCTTCAGCATGCTGATTTTGTGAGCTATGTTGGTGTCTTCAGTTCTTTGGTGAATCTTTTCGTTTTGTATCTCATCCCGCAACGGAACTACGAGCATAGCTCTCTCCACATAGCGACTTTGAACTTATGGATCAGGCCCACCGTCAGAGGTCACTTTTCTGCACCATACGTCACAACTGGCAGGACGTCATACGAACAAATAATTGATAGATAGTGAAATTGTAACTTTTAGGGTACGATGGGGCTGACATACACAACAGTGTAAAAGCCCCTAAATAAAATAAAGAGAAAAAAAAAAAAAAAAAAATTAAAATTTAGCGCGCCCTCACATGATTTACATCCGTGTATTCCTGAGGTACGTGGCTGGGCTCTGTAAATCAGTAGGTAGTAGATGCCCGAACGCAACGTTATGGCGAGCCAGATTGCGGTCGCAGATGACTGCCCTCACCATCGAAAGACCTTTTTTCTATTGAAGGGAAAATACGTGCTTAGGTCTCTTTTGAGAGTCTCGGTAACATGGAGGAAACAGTAGAGCAAGTTTGTTCTCAGTATAAATACTTACGTCCGCGTACATTCGGAAGAAGATATACAAATTTCTTATATTTCTTAAGAAAAATTAAAAAAAAAATCGATATGTAGATGGGATAATCTCCTTGTAACATTATACTATTTGTAGAGTTTCAAGTATCCCAACGACATGTCCTGTGTATTATACTGGCATTATAATACACATCCTGAACTAAACCAATTTGACCTATCTACGAATATGAACTGAAACTATATATAAATCTAAACTATATTTTAGTGCCAAATTTCTTTTCAGTCGGTTATTTTGGATTCAAATGGTAATCCTTTAATCGAGATGTAGTGATTCTTTCCGAAATGCAAAAGCTGTCATCATTACAATAAGAATAATTACTGTTATCTCTCTTTACTGTGGACGCGGATATCAGTTATATAGTTCTGGGTGCTGTATAAAGTTAGCTGGATATCGAAAGGAACACAAAGAAAATATAGTTTTATTTTTAAGCTAACAAAAGAAACGGAATAGTGGTATCGAACTTCCCTTTTATTTATTTGAATTGAAACTTCTTTACAACTTGCGATTTTTATACAAACAGATATTCTATTCTTTTCTAAATATAAAGTTTTGTAGAAGAAGAATGTTTAAGTTAATCTTTAGAAAGTTCGGCAGATATATTATTATTTGTGACATTGTTTAAGCTAAGAGACCTTATTGTCGGTATGAAATTATTGACGTTTGTTAAGATTTTCCAACTTAAAATTTCGTTGCTTCAAGATTCTTTTTAAACATAAACACATAAACATGATCTTACGTTTGAATTATAAGATTTAAATAGAAAAAATATGTTAGTTTTTAAGATTTTTTTTTAACTAGAACGGACTACAGTGTCTTATATTCAGGTACTGTGATATTTAAGAATTGTCTAATTATGAAAAGTAAATATAAAATTTATGAAATAATATTGGATATGATCAGGCTTCATAAAAATCCGATATTTATAATATTTAGATATCAAAATATCCGATATACTCGTATATCGGATATACATATATAATGTGTTATAAAAACGACGCCAATTTCATTATGTAAGAGGTTTTATAGTGTCAAACTTATTAAATGAAACTTTGAGTTTGATTATTAGACTTATTTATTATAAAACAATACAAAACATAGGAGTGAAATTAGAGTAACAAAAAATTTGAGTCTGAGATTAATAATCAGTTATAATCAACATTCAACTAAATTATAATTATAATTTTTAGTGTTAGATTATTGGTAGCGGCAGTGATCATATTTTTTATTTATGTCAGTATAATCAGTTTAAAAGCTCAGCGTCAGGTCTCAGGCTCGGGTCTATAAGAGGGTCATCATCTTCTGGATCCTACTCCGATTGACTTTCGGACTCTACCTCAACCTCATCTATTTCTTCTATACCCGCATTGGAATTGGGTTCCCAAACCCAATCCATTTGTATGTTTTATTTTTATTGACGAAGTCGGCAGACGAGCATACAGTCCACCTGATGGTAAGTGGATACTGTAGCCCATAGACATCCGTGATACATGCCATCATTAGTCCAAAATGACAAACGTTGGCACGCCCCCGTATGCGCTGCCTACCTTTGGAGATTTAGGAATGGATTTGGAGAAAGGGTTGGGAAAATGGGGAGGGAAGGGATGGGGAGGGATGTTGGAGTAGGTACCGTGAATTCTGTTTCGGGACTGGTTCAAAGTCTTGGACCACCTTATGGGCTTTCTTGTTTCCTAATCGATTGCGCATCTTGTTTTGCACCAGGCCGAAGGTAGAAAAAGTTCTTTCGAGACCCGACGTTGATGCTACTACTGACTAGTTTTGACGATAAATATCAATTGATTTATATCCGCTGATACTCGTACATTATGTAATACAATTTATAGTTTGTATATAGACTTCGAAAGTTCTAATTATAAAATGTGTACCTAACTAATTATTATTCAATTTGTGGATACGTTGTGTATGGGGACTTCAATAACACTACTCTTCTGGTATAAATAAATATTATACTGTTCGCGTAATGTTACAGACTCAGGTAGACGTGTAGAGAATGCACTTGATTGCGATGCCTTGTCGGTCGCTTGAGAGAGAACATTATGTTGTGCCTTGCTGGCAGCTCGAGACAGACTGTCTTGCCTTGTTGCAATTTTACCAAGTAAGGATATATAGTAAGGAGCACAATTTAAAGTAAACAAAGAATAGTGCCGTTCACCGAGGGTCCAATAAAGTGCCACAAACTGGCGGCACCTCAAAGTAACACTAAAAACTTACTGTAAACAATACAGAAAAACGTGCACAGATAAAAGATGACCATTTCAAACCCAATCAATTAGAGTTTGAAACTACAATGTTCTCAGAAAATTAAGGAACAAAAATACAAAAGAAATAAAACTAATAAAATTTCTAAGGAAGTAAAATGGTGTTTCTTCACACATTTCACTTAAATTATCCCAACACTATTATTTCATGTGGGTGCGTGGAAACTATATAAAATAAAAAAACGGCCCTAAAATAAAATTAACAATTAATAAAACAATTCGAGAACTTATCTTGATTATCTTAACGTAGGTGTGTGGGAAATAGTCACTACGAATTATTCAATTTGATTCCTGCATCGATTTCGTGATTTCATTGAATATTTACATGCGGTCATGGTTTGCAGATCCGTGACTGGGTGTCAGCGGAGACGGAGATGCTGCGCGCCCAGTCGGTTGCTGTCGGCGACGTGGACGACATTATACACCAGCTCGACAAACAAAAGGTCAGTGTCATACCATCAGTCTATGTCTCTTCACTACTGGACATAGGCTTCTCCCAAGGCTCGTCCCCACACACGAGCCTCGGTTCTTTTCATTCAACTACCACCGGTTAACTTCTCCAAGTCTTGGTAACAAGTACCGACGGGTCTACCTGACTGGAGAGCGTCCACATTGACTCTTCTACACCATCGGTTAGCGGTCTTGCGACAAATATGACCTGCCCGCGTTACCACTTCAACATGCCGATTGTAAATTACGTAGGTTAATATTATTTTGGTTACTATCGTCTCTCCGGTTTCTATTTTTATTCAAGGCGTCAAAGAGAAAGAAGCAAGTGAATTGCGAATTATAATAACACACGACTAATACTCGATTTGAATTTGAATCGGATGAAACTTGTACGTGAATTCGGTTCGTGCCAACCGACATGGGACGTGCTTAGAAGAATATCTTCCACCGATAAAACTTAATGAGCTGGAGCTCAATACAGATTCAACTTACCATTTCAATAATTTTGTCCCGTTGACGTATTAACATATCATTGACTTATTAAATTATTTAATTCATTTTTATATGCACTCGTATGTATATATGTGTTATAATTGTCATAAATATAGATATCATTTAGATCTAGATAACAAGTTAAGATGGCATGTTAAATAATAAATACGGCTTTATTATTTTATTCTTAATAACATAAGTTATTTATAACTATACTCAGTCTCATTAAAATCCGTCTAGCGGTGTTTGCGTGATGCGCGTAGACACAGACCGTCGAAAAAATGTTGTTTTAGGCTCTGTATCAGTCGCACTTTATAACATAACGACTTTTATATTGTTTATTCATATTCTGTAAGTACAGACCCGACTTTGTTACAAGTTAATTGTGTAAATATGTAGGTACAGATGATGATCATGATTATTATTATTATTATTAGGTATAGTTCTTCCATGTACGAGCACAGCCACTACTGAGCGTAACCCGCCTTCGTGAGGTGAAAGAACTATACGTAGGTAGGTAAACGATTCTGTAGAACTATACGTAGGTAGGTAACACTTTCTGTGTTTCTTTACTTACTTTCAAATTTGTCATAGGCAGTCTTGTAGTATATCTATAAGGCAGAACATTCATTTATTTCACATTGGACGAAGAATAAAAGCGAACATAAAAGACGAAGACGAAGTTAATAAAGAAAGTTAAAGTACAAGCCCGCGGGGTACGAGAACGAGAAACTTCGCGCCAATTGTATTTAGATCCGTATTCTGATAGCGATACGGCACTGCGATAACGTGGTAATGGAATTAGCTGATCATTATTAAGAAAATAGACATGTTTTTCACACAAGGTTATGGACAATATACCGCAGGAGCGACAAAAGATTCGGTAAGACGAAATGTTGACATATTATACCACAATGGATCCATAATACATTCGAGAAGTCTGTTCCTTTAATAATAAACTAATAATTGATATGACCATTTTACGAAACCATTTTTTTGAGGTTTTGCGTTATTTTTCATACATATTTACTATATACTAAATAATAACGTCATGTATTTCATATACTAAATAACGCCCGTTTCAATATTCTGTTGGATAGGACATTTTCCTTTTAGATCTATACTTATACTTACTAATATATAGAGAGGTAAAATTGTATGTTTATATGTTAATCTTTGGAACTTCTGTACCGATTTCAAAAATTCTTTCACAAATAGGAAGCTACATTATCCGTGTCTAATATAGGCTATATTTTATTTTGACATTTTGAAAAAAAAAACTTATAAACCGAAGCGAGGGCGGGTCTTCATGATTATAGCTAAAGTTGTGTATAACTTTAAGTGAATTTACAAACGTATAAATGTTTTATAAAATATGTCTGTGACTAGATAAGTTTGTAGATTTGTTGTTGTACCGTAAAATGTACTTTATCTATTTATACTATTCCTATTCCCTTATGTAATGTAATTCTATGTAATTCTAATAAGCTATGACATTACTTTTACTATTCTAATTATTATTATTGTATTTATTTTTTCTAATATTTATTCCAAATATTTTGCACGCCAGAAATGGCAAATGTGTTGGCAAAAAATAAATTTTTGTCATATCTTCTCACCCAGATTTAAGCAAATAAACTGATTTGATGCCAGAGCTCATTCGTATACCACCCCGTCCTATCCATCCATTTCCAAATCCTTTAATAAATCTCCAACTGATGTTGGCATGTATCGAGAATATCCATGGGCGACAGTATCCACTTATCACCAAAAGAACTATATGCTCTTCTGCTGAATTGTTTCTGTGAAAAAAAGCTTTCTTTCATGTTTTTGTTTTTTTTTTAAAAACGCCACAGTCTTTGCATATAATACCAGAAATATTATCAGAAATCTAAAACACAAAAGATATATTTATGTTATTAACCATTGGACCGAACAATTGAGAGATATGCGCATCAACGATACAATAGTTACTAATTCGGGATATCACGTCTCTTCCATACAGTCTGGACCACGTTAAAATAAACCTTATTTTAAACCCCTCAAGCTTTCCATTTCCCTGAAAGATCTTTGTCTTGTCTTTCCTTTGTTAAGCATAGCGGATGGGCAGACCGGGTAGTGTAAGTTTTGTACCCTTAGCCCTTAACAAAGATATTGAATTAGGGGATGGGAACTAAACTACGGACATGAGACCATCCCATGTGTGGCTCGGGCACACATTATAGGCCGGGAGTAGAGGGCAAATTTTTGTCTAGTTTTTTAGGTAGATTTCTAAAGAATCTATCAGGAGATCACGACTTCCAAATTTCGAAAAAATATCAGTGCAGTGCTTTTAATGACTTCTAAGGTTTACATTTCCAAAGGTTACCAGCGCACTCGAGAGCGGGCTAATGTTTTTCTTTCTGCATTGATATTGGAATGTATCGTAGATGTCGCAGTATGACAGTATCCACTTACTAAGAGGTGGATTATCTGCTCGTCTGCCACCTTCTTTCTATAAAAAAACTTAAAAATGACTTCTAACTTTTGTTGTATATTTTGATTTTTAACCTCCGATAGTGTTTTTTTATTAATCTGTTTATGGCATCGATTTGAGGACACATACCATCTATGTTATACAAGGACTCCAGGACAGACACAGGGAGTGTAATAGTGTTCTATATTCAGTAGCTCTCGATTATTTAATTCATGTGTATTTGAAAGTGGAATGTTCTTATTACGTGTTACCTAAGTTTCAAATTTCACTTTTTAATGAACATCTGCTTCATTCTCCTAGAAGTTGCTAACCAGGTTTCATTGCGAAGAACGTGTGATATGTCATCTAGTGTATTCCCATATCCATGGTTTATGGCTTCGTATCTGCTTAACGAATGATAGAATTGTAATTATTATTTTTTTGTTACAAAGAGTATTTCTGATATTACAGTTTTATTTTAATGGGTTAAATGCCCAATTAAAAATCGAAAGTGATAAGAAATGGAAACTTGTTACATCAACCGATTGATTTACTTAATAGCTACTTTTTTAATTACATGTAGCTTTCTGATCAGATAGATAAAATGATTACCTGTATACAAAACAATACAAATACAACAACAGTACAAAATGGAACCTATAACGTAATTGATTTTTTCATTTTATTCAAATTTTAATGGAAACTGTATATGCTTACTCATATTTTATCTTTAGTGAAAGTTTATGTTTTAAATGAATTAACCCTAGGGCAGAGGCATTCAGATCTAACATATTTTAAAAGATATTATAAGGAAAGAGAATTTACTTATAATGAAAAAAATATTCTTGATAATTTCCTTTTTTGGCATTATGCTCCGAATCATCTTCAACGATTGAAGAGTTCTCCCTAAAAAATAATGTTGACCAGCTCCCGCAGTATCGCAGTGTTAACTTATTATTCCACCGGTGTGCGACAGATCCCGCCTCCGCTCTAGACTGTTCAATTAATAATCAGTTTTGCCCTCATCGGCATTCCACGGGCACGCACAAAAAACCTTACGACGGAACCTGCTTAGTGAAATTAATGCATATACTTTCATAGGGCAAGCTGCATTCCCACAGCCGCCGGGCGCACTTGACTGGCCACGTTGAAATGTACTGCATTTCCCACTTTATCGTATTTCCCCATTGTACGTACGTACTTCGGTAGTGAGTGAGATACGCCAGAGCCCATTCCCATCCCATCCTCTCCCTCCTCATTTTCCCAATCCATTCCTTAATCTGCACAAGTAGGCAGCTCATCCGTGCCAACGTTCGTCATTCTGGACTGATGTTGGCATGTATCGCGGATGTCTATGTCTACGACAGTATCTACTTACCATCAGGTGGACTGTATGCTCGTCTGCCGCCTTTTTTCTATATAGAAAAAAATATATAAAGAAAACTAGCAGTGCTCGCGACTTCGTGTGACGTCAGAATATGTGCCGTTAGCTCGATTCACATTGGAAATTTACAATTGATCTTTATAAAAAGTACCTTAAATGTTAAAGTAGATTCACACAAATTATAACTATGAAAGTATGAGATTGTTACGTGTAATATTGGCCGGCTTTAGAACACACACCACCTCATCTCTTCCCGTGATGGAACCGCACCACCTCTAAAAGGGTGGACTTGCATCTGTAATGCACAAGACGATTTGAATGAAGAGGATCATGTCTAGGCAGTGGATACTGAAAGGGCTGGTTGCATTTCATTGCATAAAGGGTCATCCATAAATTACGTCACACGTTAAGGGGGGGGGGGGGGTGTCAACAAAGTGTGACATCGTGTGACAAGGGGGGGGGGGAGAGTCATAAGTTTCGTGACGTCACATGTATAAATCTAAAGTATTAGGGGTTAAAGTATGAAATTGCCGATTTGTACTGAAAAATTGAAACTAGTTTTTTTCTAAAATGTAACATATTTATTTAATCAAAATATTTATCCTCATTATCCATACATTGTTGCCATCTAATCGGAAGTTCATTTATGCCTTTGCGATAGAACTCTGGGGATGTAGATTCGACAAACTGTGTGAAAAGCATTTTGTACTGCCTCTTGGGAAGAAATTTTTTTACCACGTAGAAATTATCCAAATCACGAAAAAAAATTTAGTCCGTTGGAGCAAGGTCTGGCGAGTACGGAGGATGACGTATGGTTTCTAACTGCAGCTCCTGTAGAGTTACAACGGTTTCTCGTGCAGTGTGAGGGCTTGCGTTATCATGGAGCAATAATGGTGAATCACGATTCACGAGTCGGGGCTGTTTCACTGCTAGTTTCGCCATCATTGTTCGAAGTTCGGCACAGTAAACATCTGCTGTTATTGCTTGACCAGACCTGAGAAAGCTATAGTGAATAACACCATGAATAGACCACCAAACAGTTACTATTACCTTTTTATTGATAAGATTTGCCTTAGGGCACTGTTGCGGCGTTTGACCTGGGGTCAGCCATTGCATTTTTCGCTTTCGGTTATTGTAAAGAATCCACTTTTCGTCACATGTCACAATTCGATCCAATATTCCTTCATTTTTGTACCGATTCAACAAGGCAACGCAACTTTCAACACGCGTTTCTTTCTGCAGATCAGTCAAATCATGAGGCACCCATTTTTCATATTTCTTTATCTTATTGATTTGATGCAAATGAGTCAATATTGTAGGTAAGGTAACGTTAAACCATGCCGCTAATTCCTGGGTAGTTTGACTCGGATCGGCTTCCACCATCTCCTTCAATTCAGCGTTATTCACCTGTGTGGGCTTCCACGTGGTTCGTTCTTCAAGTCGAAGTTTCCATTACGAAAGCGTTTAAACCAAAAACGCACGGTTCGTTCATTAGCAGTCTCCTCTCCAAACGCAGCATTGATATTGCGAGCCGTTTCTGCCGCGTTAGTTCCGCGTCGGAACTTTTATTCAAAGATTACTCGGTTTTTCGAAGTATCCATATTTCCCGTCTAAGCTGAAAAAAAAAAACAATTGAAAGTCGAAAATCGAATGTTGCACATTTTTTAAAACAAGAACCTCATAGGTATCATGTGAAAAAAGTTTCACTCGAAACTCTTTCACCATGAAGGTTTCATGTCAATTCAAAGTATCTATTACTATAAAATGGCAATTTCATACTTTAACCCCTATTATTAAAATTAAACTTCAACTCTATCGAAAAACTTTAAAATATTACCAACTTTATGAACATTATTATAAGGTTGTTTTAATTTATTGATTTCTAAATTTAAAATTGAAAAATATGTCACGTCACACCGGGATTTGTGGTTTCCGAAAATCATGAAATTCGTGTGACGTAATTTATCGATGGCCCCTAATAGCTTAGAATTAATTAGGTGTTTTATTGCATTTATACTTTTGCTAATGTGTTTGCCTATTTATTGTTTGTGTGTGCCCACGAGGCGAGACACGAAGAAACGCTCTTAGAAATATTTCCACCAATGTACCAATAAATAAATGTATTGTATTGTATTAGAACTTAAATAACATTAGCTTATAATCAATATATATAAGATCTGGTACAGTGTGGCTTGTACTGAATTGTGTATCATCTAATAGACTAAGTTAACATAGTGATGTAATTATGTCAAACTGTTATCTATATGATCGTAACAATGATCCAATATGGACGGTCACGTACGACCGCCGTCGGCAGGATTTAGATTAGACGACAGTCTACCCCCGTGACATGTAAACTATTATCAGTTGAGGAATTGAAATCAGTTTATACGTTTTATAATATATATTATAAATATATCTTAGGTACATGGCGATTAAGTGATTACATTGACATCTTACGTTCGTCGACCCTGTTTTTAGCTGTTTTTGGGTAAAAAGCATGTTTTTACCCTGTGATAGGTATATAAAAACACGTGCGTATTTGAATGTAACGTTGTGTCAAAATTTCAAAGCAATCGGTGTAGAACTTTCGGAGATTTAAGATTTTAAACAGACGAACGTTTACATTTTTATTTATACAGATTATAAACAAATTAATTTAAACTAATAGTAATTACGTGTTTCGGTAGTGAGTGAGATATGCCAGAGCCCGTTCCCATCCCATCCTATTCCTCGCCATTTTCCCAACTCTTTCCAACTTCCATTCCATTCCTTAATCTGTAAAGGTAGGCATAGCACAGGGGGGGGGGGGGGGGGGGGGCAACCTGCGGCTCGCGAGCCACATGCGGCTCTTTGAAGGATTATTTGTGGCTCTCGATAAATGTACCCGAGTTCCCTTTTCATTTTTGTGCTATTATATTTTAAAAAAATATTATCGTTCCGTATGTGTTTCAAAATGTCTTTTAAATTACTGACAACAAATATGAAAGACTAAGTGCAACGTTGTAACAAATTTCATTTCCGTCCAAGTTAAGAATGATATGACTATCTGATAATAAGATAATATAATATCTGACCTCTCACAGTGTATATTTAGTTTTCAAACTAAATTACAACTTTTTCAAAAGGACATTAAAAATAAAACATTTTGTCATTTTCCTCGAATTAAAAAAAAATGTTCCAATATTAAACAAGAAAAACTCAACGAGTATATAAAAAAGCTAGAAGGAATATTGAGGAATTCCAAAATAGATTTCAAGACTTGAAATATTTGAAATCGTCTCTTGATTTTTTTTCTGAATCCATTTGAAATTAATATAATTCAAGGTGAGTTTTCCATTTCCAATATAATTATGACCCAAAAAGCATCTGGAGGATTAGAATTAATAGAGATGCAAGAAGATCAAGCTCTACAATTAAAATATAAGTCGACGTCGATTACTGAATTTTGGAAATTTGTACCAGAATCGAAGTATCGAAGTATTAAAAAAGGCTGCTTGTCGAATTATTTCAATATTCGGAACAACGTACTACGGGTATGTGAATCATTTTATTCTACTTTAAAATTCGTGAAATCCAAACACCGTTCAGTATTAACTAACCAGCATCTCAAATAATTACTGAGAAGTGTTGTCACCAATTATTCACCAAATTTTAAAGAATTATCAAGAGAAGTAAAATACCAATTATTCACCAAATTTTAAAGAATTATCAAGAGAAGTAAAATAAATGTGTTTAATTTTTAATATTTAAATTCAGTACACATATCTTGTACTTTTATTTATATGTTTTAAATAAATATAATTTCCGTAAAAAAAAATTTTTTAATACCATTTTTGCATACCTTTCAAATACGTATTTAATTGCGGCTCGCGAAAAATTTCAAATTTTGAATAATGGCTCGGTCTATCAAGGAGCTTGGCCACCCCTGGCATAGCACATGACAATGTTAATATATTTATGAACTCGATTGTACCGCGTATATCAATGGGCGACGTATAAAAAGAATATAAATAGGATAGTACCTATCTACTAAGCAAACGTCTCAATATTTCGTTCCGATATTTAATGTGTAAGTTCAAATTATATCCATACAACTATCTCTTAGATTATCTTTTTTCAGAGGTAATAAGTTCATGAAAGAATCATTGACTGGCCATTCTTTGATTGAAACTTATAGCGCTCCAATCGGATTTTATAGGAACTAAACATTATTGTGAATTTATTAATTATTCCATTTTTAGAATTTAATATAATTACATAGAAATACATGTACATAAATAATAAATAAGTTTCAGTGTTGCATATTTAAGCTATATGTAAAGAATGATTACCACTTAATATTTTCTAAAACACAAATATGTTTTACTAATTCTGACACAGACTTCCTTATGCAGTCACCTAAACTCAACTGCGGTGAAGTTTTTTTTTTTTTTTTTTTTTGTTAGGAGAGACAATCAGGAAAAATCCTGCATGGGACACCTGGTACCATCTAGCCTGGCTGGGCCAGCCTAGGTGGTAACAGGTAGTGTCGGACTCCTACCGACTAAAAAACCTGATTGCCTCAACATCGTGTTTTGTGACTAATTCTTGTAGCCGTGTGGCTTATTAAGATTCACCGGCAACTGCGGTGAAGATGAGACGCCTTGACCTTAAATACGTTTTAAATAAGAGTCGTACGCATGCGCTAGATATAGGCATGTCAAAGTGTCGATAGTAAATAAAACATAAAAACCCAAAAATAATCAAATGAAAAAACTATGTACCTATTTGATATTTTATTTAATGTTTTTGATATTGATATCTGTTTTCTCCTTACCACCTTTACCATGATCAAAAAACAAACCTTATGCCATGGTCAAAACCTTTACCATTTAGATTATTCTTATGCCATGATATAACAAGGACATGACCTGTAATGTAACGCGCTACTAAAGGAAGTAATAAACCTCTCGGAGAAAAATATATAAACCATAAATAATAAAAATCGGTTATTGGAGAAAATATTTTCTTCAATAACTGATATATTTCATCATAATATGAATCATTATGACATTAAAATCCAGTCATTTTAGACAATAAATCATGCAATCTTTCAAAAAAATCCCATTTAGCTGAATTTTGGCATACACCGTTGTAATAGTATACTTAATAACATATCAAAAATTGACATTGATATCGATATAACAATTTTAGACGCCTATTAAGACCTTTAATATATATATTTATTAATATGTTAAAATGATTTAATATTTAACATTAAAGCATATAATCTATACATATAATAAAATCGTAACAGAGTCGTGTTTGTACTTATGTACGAACATAAATAAGCTTTGGAGAAAAAGCATTGCAGTGTACTCTACAAACGACACAGAAATCAAAACAACTGTTTTTAGATTTTTTGTCTGTGTGTCTGGTTTTCTGAATGCGCATCACTCAAAAACCACTAGACAGGATTTAATGAAACTTGGCACGGTTGTAACTTATGTGCCAGATTACACTTTATCCCGATCAATTACAGAATTCCCACGGCATTCGTTCACTCTAAGCCGCTGGCCCCTCTAGTTGGGTTATTTATTACACAAAAAAATAAATATTTAGATTTTAATTTTACCTATCCAAATAATTTTTAATGCTTTGATTTTATCTGAATTAAAATTACTTTTTATGAATTAATCAACTTTTATCGATATCATAATTCATCGATAAAACTCTATCGATGCATTTCCCATTTCTATGGATTGTTAGAGGTGTGAGTAAGGAGTGTAGCGAAGGGGTGGCGTCACAGGGGGGATGGTTGCTAGGCAACGCGTCCCGGCCGGTAAACCACGTGCTTTCAATCAGTCTGGCCATGACGCTCGTGGTGTATTGACGTTTGTATTTAAATATTTTTGTTTTTATTTTTTATCTTTAATTTTTTTATTAATATGTATGTATGGATAAAGTAAATGGATGTCGTGTTTAACAGGTCGTCATTTTCCAAAATTAATATTGCGACTACAACTTTATTTATGTAGGTACAATAAGTTGAAATTAAAATACACAATATTATTTCATCTCAGAATTATTATAATATTATCTTATATTCAAACTCGATAGCGTTTTGCGCTTCAGATGTAAAACGCTGTTTAATTTGAATTCTATTAATTAAAATTCTCTAACAATTTCAATAATTTTAATTGTCAGAAATGGAGAAAGCATTTTCAACAATTAATTATTATTTAATTATGATTTGAAGGCAATACATCCCTCGTACACAAGGCAATGTGGATTCATCTTATATCATTCTTACATTTTATATAACACGGCACTTTATTAAAAATTTTAGGTCCCGTACAGAATGTGCTTCCTCGTGACATCTCTGTCCTTGTTTTTTGAATTACATTGTCATTGACAATATACGAAGGCGGGACGACGGGCACACAGTCCACCTGATGGTAAGTGGTTACTGTAGCCCATATACATCCGCGATACATGCCAACATTAGTCCAAAATGACAAACGTAGGCACGCCCCCGGATGAACTGCCTACCTTTGGAGATATATTAATGGATTTGGAGAAAGGGGAAAATGGGGAGGGATAGGTTGGGAATGGGCTCTGGCACATCTCACTACCGAAACACGTACGTGCATTAGGGAAATAAGATAAAGTAGGTACATTTCAAGGTAGTCTTCTGTGAGTGAGGGCTAACGTGGCCAGTCGAGCGCGCCCAGCAGCTGTTGGATTGCAGCGTGCACTCTCAAAGAATGTATTAGGCAAGCGTCTTGGAATGTATTAGGCACAATTTTTCTCTATGTTGTAAAATCACAAGATGGTTTAACACATTCTGATTGTGATAAATTTATGCGCTTCCCTACACTTGTAAACGTTTTTAATAAATCACTTCCATTCATACAAACTATATGTCGTTGAATAGGGCTCACAAAGCTTAATACTTTTCTTCTAATAGGTACCTATAGAATTTTCAATTCTATTTCTAAACGATATTATGTCACATCCTTGAATATCGAGTTAATAATAATAATAAATACTCTTTATTGCAAAAAATTGGGTATTAGATTACATTGCATACCAGTTATTATTGAATTTACAAACCTTATAATAGAAAGATAACCCATAAATATTGCGCACCGATAGGATTACGCAAACAAAGTTATTGTAAATTTTTATCTCAACAAATTATTAAAACAAAACCGTTACAGGACCGAGGCTGGTATAAAAATTGCAAGGCGTTCCACCTGCCAAGGGTAGACCATTCTATATAGACATTTTAACATCTGACAAACGTACCCTGTGTCGTTTGGGAAGTTGGAGGCTAGGGAAGCGAGGGAGGTCTTTTTATGTTGGCTATTTGTTACGCACACGAGGGGAAAGAAGATCAATAAAGGTGAAGCGGGGGGGTGGAGTAGCGACGCCGGCCGGCAGTCAACCAACAGCTTTTGAAAGAGCCGCTTGTCTTTTTATTTTTCAAGATAAAATTAACACTATTTGATAAAATCCATTAGATAGTCTTTAAAATTATATTGGAAAAAAAATTAAGTTCTTAAATATTTAGTTACTATTTTAACTTCTCCAAATACAATATGGAACCATTAACTAAAATCAGCTGATGACTGATTCTCTTATCTTATAACCTCTGAAAAAGAGATTCTAAGAGATAATTGTATGGATATAATTTGACCATATATCGAACTAAATATTGTGACGTTTGCTTAGTAGTAAGGTACTATCCTATTTTTTCTTTTTTTTTATATGTCACCCATTAACATCCGCGGTACATGCCAACATCGGTCTAAAATGACAAACGTCGCCACGCCCCCGGATGCGCTGCCTACCTTTGGAGCCGGAAAGCTATGGGAAAACTGGGACAGGAAGGAATGGGAATGGGCGCTGACATATCTCACTCACTACCGAAACACGTACGTACATTGGGGTAGTCTTCTGTGAGAGGGGGGTACAATCGACGGCTGTTGGATTGCTGCGTGCACTCCCTAATTCCCAACTGTACGTACGTGCTTTGGTAGTGAATGAGATATGCGAGAGTCCTTGTTACCATCCCATCCTACCCTACCTCCACATTTTCCCAGCTATTTTTTGAAATACATTCCTAAATCTGATTGGTCTGATTTCGTCTTGTCGTTACACAAAGAGCCTTAGCACTCTCAGTGCAAACAGCAATTAAGCTTGCTTTGCAATCAAGTAGACAAGCAAGTAATTAAATTCTGGCAAATCTCCAGGTCATTAAGGATGTCCTTAGAATCAGTGGATCGAAAATTGTCACCAAGTTACTATATTTTGTCTAAATTAGTATTAAAGGACATCATACAGTTTGGACCAAAACCTGAAAATGTCGGCCAAACAAAATTAATGCTGTATGCTGTTAGAACTAATAAGTTCTAAGCATTTATTACAATGACACCAAAGCTGTAGGGTGTGACGCTACTTCCGTTGGTAATTCTACATGTTCGTTGAAAATAAAAGTTGACTTAGATCCTTAGTGTTTTACCAAAGTATGTTCAAAATGGTAAAAATCCCATCAGTGAATTCATTTTCGTTAGTATATACACTTTTATTTTAGAAATAAGTTTTAGAAACTGTAGTTTTAATAAATATTTTTTTTTATAGACAAGTAGGCGGACGGGCAAGTGGTCCCACGTGATGGTAAGTGTTACCGCCGCCCATGGGCACCTGCAACACCAGGGGGTATGCGAGTGCGCCTCCGACCTTGCAAAATCCTATTCACAGCTTTCTTGAAGAACCCCATATCGTAGCTCAATGGAAAGACCTTTTGAGGCAGTTCGTAAAACGTGGAGATTTATCAGAAAGATTTATCAGAGTGAAATGGATGAATCCTGCAACGGCGGGTGAAATAACAGGCAAAAAGTAATAATATCAAATATGGTATGTAGTCACTAGTACATTTTATAACGTACAGTTTATATTTAATAAATTAAAATCGTCATTTCGACTTAATCGGTTTTTAGCATATTTTTTATTGACAACATTGAAAACGAATGGGGTGGAACTAAAATGGCGGAGAATGGAAGCGGGTGGTTTTTTGAAGTCTTGCCATGAGTTCGGACGTGTCTGAAATTAGACAAAGCTGGACTAGCCGTCGAGGCTAGCAGAAGTATTGAATTATGTATCAAGTAGCAACCGAACCGTAACCATCCTTTCATCATTCACTGCGTCCTCTTCATGCATATTGTCTTGTGGACGAGGGATGTATAGTTTTGAAACGTCACACTGGCCAAGTGGGTTGACGAGTCCACCATTTTAAACTCGGATCCAATCCGAGGGTGCGACCAATAAAACCACAAGTATGTTGATATAAATTCCACTATATTGGTAAACATACACACTTTTTCCTACCACGTACTCAAGCCGCTGCAGCGGTCTACTGAGAGTACAGGTTCAGTGGTATCAGTGACACTGTGCAATCCCCAAACGCGCCAGTTATCCGGCTCGAAGGACCATGTTAAACTCCAATAAAACCATGAGTATGGTCGATCTGTCCACCACAGTGGTAGTTAGTTCCTCAGGAGCTGTGGTAGCGGCTTTCACCACTAGCAAAAAATATCTTATAAATATCTCAAGACTACAATTTTATCACTCTTGTAACGATCCTTAGTCGCCTTTTACTGAAGAGATGTGCGGTGCTAAAGCCGCCCGACTAAGAGAAATAGTTGTTCTGTTGTTGTAATCTTTAAATGTATTACAACAGCTACGATACGATGGTAAGCAGCTGACCAGAGAGGTGCCTTTGTAAGAAATGGTAATTCGTCATAATGTGTATGTATATTAAGATACCATACCATATCATCAGCCTATTATCGGCCTCTCCCAAGGCACGCCACCACAAACAACCTTCGGCTCTTCTCACTCAACTACTACAGATGATCTACGTTAAGTCATCAACACATGTGAGTGGAGCGCGTCCCACACTTCTTTGGCTTCCATTCGTGGACGCGTTTACCATCGGTTAAAGGTCCTGCTGTAAATATGACATTGCCATTTCGGCATACTGATTCTATGAGCTATGTCGGTGACGTTAGTTTTTTGACGAATCTCTTCGCAAAGAAACTCAGGGCATAGCTGTCTCTATAGCTTGTTGAGCGAATTTTCAGTTATTTATTAAGATACGATTCTGAAATTACCAAAAAAACTGTTTTTATCATGTATTTTAAGTAAAATCCTTTCAAATATGAAAACGTACTCATATTCGAGCACATTGAAATTATATCCAATTGTAAAGATCAATCGAGAATTATATGCGAGCTTAAAAGGAGTTCTAGGTTCTTTAACTAGAAACCCTTATATTTACATGAATCGGATTGTAATTTGCGAGAATATGTGATATTAAAATTGTGTATATGAAAGGTGCGAATGTGAAAGGCGTAAACCTAATTACGTTGGTAAGAGTATCTGGAAAATTCTTTAGAAGAATCTGAGAAATTAATTGGAGATCCACGAACAGATTACTTCATAGACTTAATAATCATAAAATTAATTAAGACAATGTAATGTGACCACAAATATTAATGAGAAGCCTTACTTAAAGATAAATTGATAAAAACATAAACAAAGTATTAATTAATAACCACATTTAATCACGACTGATGCATCACGCCATTTTCCTTCGATAGTTTCCTGATGATGAACTGGAAAAATCATTTAAGTGAAAACTTACGTCAAACAAATACGTATCCTCTTTATATAAAAACGAGTAACCTGTTTGCGTAACAATTATTATTTCCATCGATTCGTTTCGTTGAATCAATTTACGTTCAGTTGATTTTACAAATGAATCATAAAATTTGTTAATTATGCTCGACACAATTTTCAAACTGAATCCATTGTTCTAGCTAATTTGTTAATGATATTTCATATGTTAATGAAAACTGTTGCAAGTTTAACATTTTAACATCTATGTTATGTCATAAAATTATTGGAACGAAGTTCCTTTACGCGGCTTGCGGTAGGTGTGATTCGAGAGAAAATGTAACGTCACGTAAGATTTTTACCCCCTCTATACGCCTTTCTATTTCTGTGTGTGTGTATGTGTGTGTGCGTGCGAGTATTGAGAGCGAGACTCAAGCAGAATAACAGACGTGCAGACTAGTGCGTGGCCGGTTGTATAACCTAAATTTTTGAATTGATTCCTTATTTTAAATTATTTGCATTGAAAATATAATACAAAAAAAAAAAAAACATGAACTATACAGATTTTATTTCGAATTACATTCGGAGTTTAAAAAAAAATGCGTGAAGATCTTCGTTCCTGACGGGGGGGGGGGGGGGGGGGGTCCCTGACCGCACACGTTTTTTTACATTAAATAGTATCAGAATCAGAAGTCAATATCAGAAAAGCCCCATCACTTGCTAGTTTTAAGAAAAGGCTTAAATAATATTTACTTGAAATGGAAAATATTGATTTGATATAAGTTGACTAAAGTAGGTATTTGTATGTATGTATGTAATTTAATTATATGTATTATGGTACTAAATTGAAATATTATGTTCGCGTCATTTAGTATTGTAATTTTTCTTCATGTTTAGTGTTACTGCACAAATCGCTCCGTCTCTGCAGAGCCCAAAGGTTGACTGGGAGACAATGCTTCAAAGCATTAAATCCTTTTTTTGTCACTCTCTACAATAAAGGATAAATAAATAAATCGTAGCGATCTTTGTAAAATTGCTAGCTTGAAATCAATAGAGTTTTTTAATATTCCTTTTTACATCAATATCGACTGTACACGGTTAAAGTAATAATAAATTTCATTCCAACAGTTCGCAGTTCTAAAATTGTGAAACGATTTCCTTAATTACATTTCTTCGAGCCTTTACCCTTTCTGGGTCTTGGACTTCTCCACTATTCTCTTCCAACTGCCTTTCTTCCTTGCTTTCTTCTTTCATGCTGTGTACTTTTCCATCTCATATTAGATCTTCTTCAACGCAATCGATCCATATTTTCCTAATTATGCCTCTTGTTCTTGTTGCTGCGAAGTTCATCTTGTCATCACTTTTCTATCTCTACCTATTGTCTGACTCTGCAAATGACCGATCTCATTTATTGAAGCTGTTAGAACTTACAATACCTGACTATTGTTTCGTTATAAATCAGTATCTCCAATTCGTAATTCATTATTGTGTGATAGTTTTCGTCAATTTCTTCAGGACCGAAAATTCAGCGAAAGACCTCCCAATTAGCGGTACTTGAGATAATATATACGAAACCGGTACATCATTAAATAAACTTTTTACATAAAAAAAGTATAAATCCAGATAAATATAAAACAGATGCCAACATTCAAACAACAAATTCAACAATAAATACACGTTGGACGATCCATTTGTAGAGTCAGTGTTAGTTTCAATAGCGCTTCAAAAACTCCGATCCCTGTTGGAAACTCGAATATTGTTTCGTCAGATTTTCCCAAATCCGATTTATTATCATTAGCTTTCACGAGTAAAATTCATCTCGAGTTCTTCGGATTTAAAACTTCTACGGAATACTCTAGAGCAACTTTTATAATGAACGGTATTCCTTGAGTATATGCCCATTTCGAATTCGAGGATCTTTACAAGTTGTTAACTGTTTACAATCAAAATGGAAACTTATTGAAAATAACGCTTTCATGAATCTCGAAACTAAAGTAATTATATCAAAACCTCTTTAAGGATCTATAGCAAATATTTTACCAACTAGCGGTGAAAGAGACGTCGTTCACGTAAACTTTAGAGTGATACCCGTGGGAACGCTACAACGGAGCGGGATAACATGTACGCTAAATGTTAATCCAGATCATAAGCTAAAATTATGTTCAGCTTAGATTTCATTAAATTCTTTTCAGTGTCTTTTGACAAAAACAAACAGAAAAAAAAATAAAAAAAAATGGCTGCTTTGGGTTCTGTATCTTTCGTAAATTACACTGCAACGATTGTTTTTTTTTTAAATATTTTATTATACTATGTATACAACTCGACCAAACTATCTGTGAACCCCCCCCCCCCCTGCTTCGTCTCACGTCACCCCACGCTCGCCAACTCCGCACCGTTGCCGCGGCAATCACAAAAATACTTACACATCTTACAGTAATCATTTTCTGCGATTTTGTATTTAAGTTTTGCTAATTATTGTAGAGATTTTGACTGGTTTTGTTTATTTAATGTGAAAATGGGAAAGGCTATTTCTAGTGAACAAAGAAATCTTATTCTAAAGGGACTTAACTTTTCTGAGAATGAGAACAAAAATGGCAATTACCTTTTACCAGTACATTAGGCGATCAAAATTAGGTTAGAAGGATTACAAGAAAGAGAGACGATTATTTCAGTGCGTCTTGCAATAAAATAATCATCTCTCTAATAATCATGTGATAAGGAAAGTGAGACTAATTTGTGTGATGTAGACGATTTGTCTCGTATTGATACTTTACCAGATAGTGATTAATATACCTGTAAACATAGTTTATCTTAATTAAATAATAAGGATTAAATTAAGTATTAATTGTTTGTTTTCATTTTCAACAAGATTTCGTCTCAAATATTTTGACCTATTTCTTAATATTTCTTATGCTGGCTATACCAGCGTTTTACATGTGACGAGTTTTGGACATGTCCACGGATAGTTTGCTCGTGTTGTAGATATTCTCATCTATTCTTATAAATGTTTTTTTTACAGACAGTAGTAAAACAGATATAGAAATCAATAGATACTATAGTGACAATTATGAATTTGATGTTGGATACAAAACTAGCATACAACATAACTGGGACATATTTTAGTAATAAACTTGTATATGATTTAAGGCGTATCACATTTTTTCTTTCGTCTATGCTATGCATTCTACATTACGTTAAAGTACTTTACTCAAATTTTTAAAAACCTAAATGTGTCGAGTTCTATAAATTTTGGTCTCCCTTTTTAGAAGCTTACATTATTCTTTAATTTTAATTTTTGGAAAAATATTATGAATTTTAAAAATACTCTTATATTAGTATAACAACAACGTGACAATACACCGAGTATCGGAAAAAATCTTGAATACTAAAACATTAGTGATAGGAAGCGATTTATCGATATTTTTGCATTATTCCAATTTTTTTCATTTACACACTCGAGTTATTTTACAATCACTCGAAGAGCAAGTAATTTGACGACCAATTGACGCAGGTGGTAGTGGCTCAATCTGCTGTGCAAAAGGTCCCGATTCCCGGCCGGACAGTCCTTTGTTTAAAGACAAACGTTTGTTCGGGTCTAGGTGTGTGTTTTTGTTTGTCTCGGTGTGTATCTCTGGATCCACGACACATGGAATCCTAGTGTGGGCCATTGAGGCCATTTGATATGAGAAAAGATTACGCAGATGTGGAGTACAATTCAATGTGAATTTTTAACGAGTGTGACAATTTGATTCCTAATATTCAGTGAAATCAACGAGACATGAGCTTTGCATCTGTGTGAGTGGGTGCCGAATTGTCCAATCGGTGTGCACTCACACAACTGCAAAGCTCATGTCTCGTTGATTTCACTGTACATAATTATGTTTTTCTGTACATAAAAAAGTACTGAATAAGGATGCCGCAAGGAGTTTATTACAATAACGCTTAGTATATTTCCTTTCTTTTTAAAATAGTACCACATTATATCATTTAATAGAATTATAAATTTTTCTCTCAATACCTAGTTTTTCGGCACTAATTTTCTTCATATAGATACTGCTTTAGGCTTAACAATCCTTTTTTTGTCGTGACAGTCGATTTGGCTAGTTGCCAGTCTTTAACCTAAGTCCAGACAGGCTTTGGCACGTTCCGACACAGCATCACACTCTATAAAGTTCGTATTACATCGATGCCTCTCTTACGTTGCCAATGTAGGTACCTACTTCAAACTTCTTTATTGCCAGTTACAGGTGGATATTGTAGTAAATATAAATAATGGTATGTAGTATCATTGCAACTTACCACTTGCCACTTGCCACTGTTGGCATGACATTTTTATAACATTGATAAAAAACAATCAGGATATACAAATTAAAATTATATATCTAAAAATATTAATAATCTATATAAATAAAAAAAATGTAAACGTTCGTTTGTTCAAAATCTTAAATCTCCGAAAGTTCTTCACCGATTGCTTTGAAATTTTGACACAACGTAGCGTTCGAATACGCGCGTGTTTTCATATACTTATCACAAGCTAAAAAATGCTTTTTACACAAAAAACAGATAAAAACAGAGTAAGCGCCATCTGTTGGGCAGCTACAGCAACGCGTGGCCGGGCACAGCTAGATATAAATAATAATATTAAATTAAGAGTCTATATATTAAGTCATCTAATAAATATTCATCGATCTTCTTCTTCTTTTCAGCCCTTGGACGTCCACTGCTGGACATAGGCCTCCCCCATTATTCATCGATAGTGTAATAATATTTTGTCACTAATATTTTTTCTAGTTTTATTTTCGTTTTATAGTTTTATAATATACTTCGATCGCGTGGAAAATGGTTGTACTAATTCAGAAACCTTCGCAAGCGTGCGCACAACAACTCACCAAAGTTTCATCGCAATCGGATGAATGGTACCTATAGGAATGCATACGGGACAAACAAAGGAACATTCATTTATATATATATATATAGAGAGATTGTTTACAAGTCAGTTCCTTTGTGGTGTTAAACTATATGTTTACCGTTATGGTTTATTTGCAAAGACGTCTCGAGCAGCAAAGAAATACTAAATGGTCAGTAATCTTGATCAACATAACAAACTATTTTTGAATAACTGACTTCAATAAATTGAAATTACTAAGACTTCCCGATTGGTGGGACTCCTAATTCTTCATTGTCACTTTTCATTTTGCTGCCCATTCAGTATTTTCTGTTGCTCATATAATTATTTTCGGTTTGCAAATAACTGTTACTAATTATATTCTTAATTATAATCAACATCGTGATCTGATTAAAATTTCACAATTTGAAATTTTATTGTTTCCATTTACTAATATTATTTTAATAATGATTTCTCGTTTGCAAATAACTATAACTTAAATTTATTATACAAAAATATCGATATATTACACTCATCACTAGCGTCCACAATCTCTGTTTTATTTTATTTGCTACGACAATATTCCGCGGCAATGAAGTAACTCGTTTATCGTGTCGACCGCTCGAGGCGCATCACTAACGCGTTGTGACACTTTGGTGAGAAACCAAAGCTTTTTCTTGTTTAGAAGTAATACTGTTTCAAAGGCGGGGCTCATGTCACAGGTTGTTTGGTTATTTTCCTTTGATGTAAAGGTTTAATATGCACAGATATGGTGTGTACCCTTTTTAGGGAGTATTTTAAAAAGTTTCTACTTTCGTAATAAGTTCTACGTCTTCTAAAGGTCACTCAACTTAATTAGGGTTCAATGGGTCATGCGTTAAGGTCTTAAAACTAGAAATTGATGACTTCGGAGTACAGTTAATTTGAAGTTGTAAAACGTTATGAAAAATATTGAGCCAAAGCCAAAATATTGATAGCCAAAGGTTATTTATTTTCGACTTTCATTCCTGAGGCGGTGAGTTGAAATTCTCGATCCGGTAGCACAGTTCGGTTAAGTATAAATTTAAAAAAAAGTCTCTAGCTCACGTGGGACCGCTTACTCGTCCGCCCACTAATCAATAAAAAAAAAAAAGCTCAGTGCTGAAGGAAACATTGTGAGAAAACCAGCCATGCTTGAGAATTAAGAAGAAAAGTAATTAATAGTTTCATCATCATCATCATCTCAGCCTTTAGACGTCCACTGCTGGACATAGGCCTCCCCCATTGTCCGCCATTTAGACCTATCGGCAGCGACCTGCATCCAGCGGGTGCCCGCCACCTTTATGAGGTCGTCTGTCCATCTAGCAGATGGACGTCCTCGGCTTCGTCCGCCGGTACGTGGTCTCCATTCGAGAACCCTTCTGCCCCATCGGCCATCGGTTCTACGAGCTATGTGCCCTGCCCACTGCCACTTCAGCTTGCTAACCCGAGAGGCTATGTCGGTGACTTTAGTTCGTCTACGGATCTCCTCATTCCTGATTCGATCACGTAGGGAAACCCCGAGCATAGCCCTCTCCATAGCTCGCTGTGCGACAGTGAGCTTATTTATGAGGCCCATAGTCAGAGACCACGTCTCGGTGCCGTAGGTCATCACTGGCAACACACACTGGTCGAAGACCTTCGTCTTCAAGCACTGAGGTATTTTGGACGAGAAGACGCTGCGTAGCTTCCCGAACGCTGCCCAGCCGAGTTGGATTCGTCGATTGACCTCTTTCTCGAAGTTGGACCTACCTAGTTGGACCGTTTGGCCTAGGTAGACGTACTCGTCAACAACTTCGAGAATCGAGCTCCCAACTGAAACTGGGGTGGGCACGACATGGACATTCGACATGATTTTCGTCTTGTCCATGTTCATTTTAAGGCCCACCTGTTGGGAAACTCGATTGAGGTCTCCGAGCATTGTGCTAAGATCCTCCAGCGATTCTGCCATGACCACGATATCGTCGGCAAATCGAAGGTGAGTGATGCATTCGCCATCAACGTTGATGCCGAGTCCTTTCCATTCCAGGAGCTTGAAAGCGTCTTCCATCGCAGTGGTGAAGAGCTTCGGAGAGATAACATCTCCTTGTCTCACACCCCTCTGCAATGGAATCGGCTCCGTGCTCCCTTCCTGTACTCGGACTGACATGGTGGCGTTGTTATACAAACACTTCAACACTTCGATATACCGATAGTCAATATGGCACCGCTGGAGGGACTGTAGCACTGCCCAAGTCTCGATCGAATCAAAGGCTTTCTCATAGTCCACAAACGCTAAGCATAATGGCAAGTTATACTCCTCGGTCTTCTGTATAACTTGCCGCAGCGTATGGATGTGGTCTATGGTACTATAGCCTTTTCGGAAACCGGCTTGTTCGGGAGGCTGGAAGTCATCAAACCTGCGCTCGAGACGATTCGTGATAACCCTCGAAAACAGCTTATAAACATGGCTCAGAAGCGAGATGGGCCTATAGTTCTTCAACAAGGTCTTGTCACCTTTCTTGAAGAAGAGCACCACCACAGTTCCGTTCCAATTAATAGTTTAATTAACGTAATTACTATGTACTTATTACTTTGTAGTTACTTTGTACTTTATAGTTGTAGTCGGAAAAGTTCGCGGCCTTTTTGAATGTATGACTTACAATAAGATGTACATGTACATGAGAGCAATAAATACATAAATAAAGTCTGGACTATGTGTATCCACCAATCGGCACATATCCCTAGGCGATGGAATAGGATAGTGATGAAACCACTCCATAGTGGCTTAGGTTAGGTTACAAAAGCAATCTGACTGACAAAGCGTCCAATTGTTTCTCCCGCCGCGGGTAAATCTAGCGGTGAATTAAATGAAAAAGAAAATATTTTCCACTATTTTCCTATGCCAGTTGATCACACGTTTACCCTTTGTATCGCGGGGCATTATATTTTTGTTCATCGCTTAACCCCTTGCTCCCCGGGGAACTGGCATAGACTATGGAAATCTGACGAGCCGACTCAGAATCTGAAGCGAGAATTTTGTTAGTTGGATTCTGCGCGGTCAACAATGTCCAAATTGTGATATTGTCGACACCTTGCTATACAATTGCCGTAGAAGTCATTTTGAATATGAATCATTTACACAGTTTTGATCAGTTTTTTACACTCTATCGATCTGTATATTTAAAATGTCGATAATAAAGGCTTTTACTAAGCGTTTTTTTGTGAGTGTTTTCACATTTTTTGCCACAAGTTCGCCTACGATGTAAAAGCAGTTTGTTTAAATTCCAAATGATCTTAAAAGTCATCTTTCTTATGGTCGTAAAACCAAATGACTTTTACGACCATGAAATAACGGATGTTTTATTTAAAAAAAGTGTTTGTTTATACATTCTTGTTAAATTCATGTTTCGTATCAGTAAATTTAGATGAACTCGTTTAAATTCAGATATAATCTATAAATTTAGTAAATTGTACCAAATAATAATACTACATTTTGACTGCCCATCCCATCCTATGGGCCCACGGAGAAGTGTCGTTGTTGTCGTTTGTTGTTATTTAATTGTTTTTCTGCTAATTTTACTACATTTTTATGTATTGTCATATTATCTTATTCCTATATTATCTTAATATGTTGTTTATACATTATTCTGCTAAAATTCTTTACTTATTTAAAGTTTAGTCTTGATCTAAAAGTGACACGACCTGCAGTCCTGTCCGTGGTCCGTGGTCGTGGTCACTCCAACTGAAAATCAGTGTCACAGTTTATGCTGCGACATATGCAGCATGAACTGAGTTAATGCCAATTGACACAATAATTATATTTCTTTTAAATGTCTTTTATTTCATTTTGTATTAAGCGTATGTTGATGTAAATAAAATAAATTTCTTTCTTTCTAATGGAATGATTAAAACCCGTCGTTCCTTTATATTCCCTAATCTCACTTTTCCAACCCTTAATTATAATAAAAATAATTTATTAGTCAGAACACAGGTAAAACAAGACGTTAACGTTAAATTAACGTGCAACATGTTCTGCCTAAATAGGCATGCAATTTTTTTTTTGTCACACAAATAAAACTATTCGTCAACCTTTCTTCAAATCTATTACTAAATCTCCATAGGTATGTTGCGCATTTGTAGCGTGCCAATGTTTGTCATTCTGGACTGAGTTAGCGTGTATCGAGGATATTCATGGCTGACAGTATCCACTTACCATTAGCTGGACTATATAAAAAAACAAGAGTATAAATAAATAACACCACATTGAATGTTTTACATTAGTAACGCGTCTTTACGCATAAGGTTTTAGTGTATGACGTTGAAGATAGAATAGCAAACATTTCTCGGGTACTTTGCTGAACTCCGGGTTGTCATTCGTAGACAAACACTATTGAAGACTTGATTTATTTTTAAGGTGGCTACCGTTAAGAGCCATTTCACAAAAATGACTAAAGCAAGTTTAGGTAATTACAACGCAACGCGACTGGCGATAGTTCATGCCCTCGTCTCTATAGCGTAACTATAAAAAAAATGTTTTGATACTTTGAATAAACCGAACTTTTCTCCGTGTGCTTCAAACAAATAAGAACAATAACAAACCGAACAAATAAAAATAAGAAAAAAGTATTTTATTTTATACCGCGAACCCATAGGCTGTGGAACGAACTGCCTCAAGAGGTCTTCCCATTAAGCTACGACACGGGATTCTTCAAGAGAGCCGTGAATAGGGTTTTGCAAGGGCGGCGGCGCACTCGCAAACCCCCTGGTGTTGCAGGTGTCCATGGGCGGCGGTAACACTTACCATCACGTGGGACCGCTTGCTCGTCCGCCCACTAGTCTATAAAAAAAAAAACCTTTTTACTGAACCTTGAGTTACTGAATAAATACCTTTTTTTTTCAGGGTGTTCTCCGAGAACTGGAGCAAAAGAAACCTCAGCTGGATGAGCTGCTGCACACCGCTGAAAGCCTCAAGGGCACCGAGAATCGGCAGCAACTGCATGGAAAAGGTAGGTCTTATTAACTAACACGATTATGTATAGATACATTGTATCTTTCTAATTCACCCAAAGGTAGCGAATGCCTTAAGGTATTAAGTTCGCCTTTTGTACGATAATGAAATAAAGTTTGTTTAATATAAAAATAAAATGCATACGTAGATAAAACTTTTTTTTGCACACTCACAGGAGACTACCTTGAAATGTACTGCACTTTCTACTATGAGTATATCCTATTCCCCAATGTACGTACGTGTTTCGATAGTTCGTGAGATAAGCTAGAGCTCATTCCCATCCCATCCTACCCTATCCCTCCTCATTTTCTTAAATCAATTCTAACATCTCAAAACGTAAGCAGTGCGTCTGGGGGCGTGCCAGCGTTAGTTATTCTGGACTGATGTTGGCATGTATCGCGGATGTCCATGGATGACAGTATCCACTTACCTTCAGGTGGATTGTATGCTCGTCCGCTGCCTTATTAATATGAAATAAAATATGAAATGTACAAAAGGCTGTCTAAAAGCTAAAAGCGATCTCTGCTACATGGGTAGAGAGGAAATAAATATTTTAATCACAGGTAGACGGTGTGCGGTATACATAATTACATACGTATTATAAATCCACTGCTGGATATAGGCCTCTTTGAATATACTACATACCATCCTCGGCTCTTCTGATCCAACCATCACTGACGAATTTCTTTAAGTCGTCGATCCACCAGGCCGAAGGGCGTTCCACACTGCACTTCCCGGTACGTGGCCTCCATTCGAGATTCGAGGACTCGTCTACCGCAACGGCCATCGGTCCTGCGGCAAATATGACCTGCCCATTGCCACTTCAACATGCCGATTCTAGTTCTTTGGCGAATGTCTTTGTTTCAGATCCTATCTCGCAAATAAATTCCAATCGTAGCTCTCTTCACAGCCCTCTGTGTGACTTTGATATTTAATGAAGGTTATTTAAAAGATGTAACTAGACCTAAGTAATAAAAGAAAAATAAGATTAGAATAAACATCAATTATATGTTGAAAGTTGACTTTTGAAGCTGGAGATACATTTCTCTATTTACTTAATAAATGAGCCTTAAACACTTGATATAAGGACTCCCCTTAACGGAGCCTATGATGTTTAAACGCAACAACTTACTATTAAAAGAGCTAGTTTTGATACGATTTTAAATATTTTAAAATCTAGGAAAAAAAGTATCCACGAAAAAACACAAATAAATACAATGTTCCGAATTACCCGACTTAAATGAAATTGACATTGTTTAAGAAATAGTTATTTGACATTCTAATAACTAATTCTTATTACATAATTAATAACATAATTATTAATTAACTTAATTGATATTACTTAATTAATAGTCATGAAAAATTAGATCATTAATGATTACGATATTTAGAAATATGTAGTTTTAAAATTGTAATTAGATATAAACCATTTAATATTGTATGCCTACCCGGCAAGTTACGAATATCTATAGTGGCTCAATTTATACGTTTTGTGAAACATCTTTTTATTTTCCAATTACTCAGCGATAAATGATTTGAATTCGTATTTGAATTTGTCTTGACGGATTGGTTCACTAATGTTTGGTAGCTGTTTTATTGGATTGTATTGTAAATGATTACTGTCTCTTTACTATCAAAAAAATATTAATAAATGAATTAATATTAATAAACTCATTATTAATAATTTAGAATTCATAATATCAAATAATTGACTTAAATTGACATTTTGGACTATATTTAACACTCAGTTAATTATTATTAACTAACATTAATTGTACATTTTACTAAATTAATAGCAGTGAATAATTAATCTTATTGAAATTTATTAGGAATATATTGATATATTGATTAAAACTACTAACTATGTATTTATCAAATATAATGTTCTACGAGTATAATAATTTTATATTTATTTTGCTCGCCAATTCTGGCAAATGTGAGGAATTTTAATTTGATTTGAAACTAAAAAATACACAGAATTCAATTCGCATCAAAATAAAATGTCTGAACCCAAAGGTCCGTTGAGAATTTCCATCGTATTCTTTTGCCATTTCTACGCGATTTCAAGATTTTAATCATGTATTCAGTCCCAACTGATTTTGTTTCCTTCTTTTTTAACCGAAATACGTTTTCAATAGAGTACCCACTTCATGAGAATCAATCATTTTATTGGAGCACGAGAGATTTTGAAATTCTTAAACAAACTTATTGTGCTGGTTTATCGTGATGTCAATCACTATACTCGTTTGTTTAGCAGTGGAATTTCAGGTCAATTTCAGGTGGAATCTGGATTTCAACTAAAAGATGACTACAGGAAACGATTTGGAAAGATTGCATCAAGGCTACCGTAGAACCTCAGTGGAAAACCTACCGCCATCTTTTGAAACGGAGACATTCATGGTATAATGAGGGATTATAAAATATATGAATGATGTATGGCCTCAAAACGGCACGCCGGCCATGCGGGTTGGCAAGTCCACGGTTTTAGGGGTGGCGTCATTCTCCGAGGTTTGTGGTAGTGGCTTTGTTATCCCTTAGCCGTCGTTTAAGGAGAGATGGGACGGTACTATACTAAAGTCGGCCGACATCACACGGCACTCTCAAGGAGAACTCTTATTTGACCCAAATTTCCAAAACTTGTTACCGTTGTCATCTTCAAGCCTTCTGTTGCGCGCTCATCTTTATCCGGGTTCGTTCTAATAATAACTTCATAACAAATTCCAAGTACAGGCAGCAACACGTTAATGTACCCAAAACCATTCGATTCTACTCCTTATTTTTTTATGGAAAGAACGCGGCAGACCAGCATACAATTCACCTGGTGGTAAGTGGATACTGTCGCCTATTGACATCCGCTATACATGCCATTACCCGACCGGAATGACAAACATTGGCACGTCCCCGGATGCGCTGCCTACTTTTGGAGAATTGGGGATGGATTTGAAGAAAGGGTTGGGAAAGAGCAAAGGGATGGGATAGAATAGGCCGGGAACGGGCTCTGCCATATCTCACTCAGCACCGAAATACTTACGTACATTCGGGAAATAGGGTAAAGTAAAAAATGCAATTCATTTCAAGGTCGTCTTTTGTGAGAGAGGGGTAACGTGGCCAGTCGAGTGCGCCCAGCGGCTGTGGAATTGCAGCATTCACCCTCCCCCTCAAAAGCTAGCGTATTAAAATACTGATGGGTATGCATTAACCTGTTGCTGACTGTAGATTCCCTCGAAAAAAATCTCAAGTGTCTGGCGGTGTCAGAAAACTCAGTGGAGACGAACGACAATTTCAACGTAATGATGTGATTACACAAATGTATGCGAAGGAATGAGGATGGCAAAGTGGAAAAAACAACCTCATTCCGGTATAGGTACGTACTTGACTTGTACTTAAGGATTTTAATGGGGACCGTTACGAAAGACCGACTGTAGGTAGACGCCAGTCGGAAGGCAGATTTTACAATTTTGAGTTTGTTTTAGAGCAAAAAGGGTAAGGCCAAAGTGGAAGACATTTCCCAGATCGATACGATATCATACCATCATTATATATATTTATTATTTAGCTATGTAATCTTTCATTCGGCTACTGACATATATGTATATAGTGTGTTTGTATTATAGGTACACCATCTTGTGTCTACCTAAGATTAAAATATTTATTTCTTCACTACCCAAAGGTTGTTCGGCAGAGGTCGCTACTAGCGATAAGACTGCCCTTTGTGCATTTTATGTGTTATATTGTCTTCTTTTGTTTTGGTTGTGCAATAAAGACTTTTCACTATCTATATAATGTCTGTATGTCCGTTGTATGTTTGTTCGCACTGATCTCGAGTCGAGGCCTATTAAGCAGATTTTGTTGCGGTTTCCACAGCTGTGTTAAGCCCCAAAGATTGTAAGGTTACTTTTATCAAAATGTAGTAATTTTTAAAATAACAAGCTGCAGTCATCGCAGTGATCTATCTTAATCGTCGTATAATATTGCAGAATAAAAGGCAAGTCATCTAGATATACCTAGATATAAAAAATATTTTTACAAGAGAATAGGTAACCTCTAAAAAGTATACTCGCTAACCCGCTTGGACAGACAATGTGCGTGAAGAGGCCCAGACAGTAGATAATGAAGGGGCTAGTTGCATTGCGTAGGCAACAACATATGGTGTTAAAGTAAATATCTCCCAACAACAATATGTTCCGTTTTAACAGGCAAGTAAAAATCAATTTGGAATTTTAATACTAATTCAACAATTCTTACATCCCTCTTATATTTTTGGTAATCATTTACGTTGTAAAAGTAAGTAATTAAATGCCAGCGTATTCCATAGTTTTCTCTTAAAAAAAACTATTGCTAGATTTTATAAATCGCTTGGTTTTATTATTGTAAATAGATATTTCCATATAGAATGAAACTTTTGCAAACTTCTAATCCATTGTTTATCAAACATTTTTAGTCTCGTGATCGGATTCTCTGAAAAGACCGAAAATGCAGTAAATAACCTAACGACCCCTAAGGGGGCATCCATTAATTACGTGAGGTGTTTTTTTTTTAATTTAGACCGCTCCCTCTCCCCCTTGGTGAGATTTGATGGGACCCCCCCCCCCCCAGGTGAATTCCGCGAATGGAGTCTTGTGAATGACACTTGTGCGCCACTTGTCTCAATTCGGGGAATCCCGGGCATAGAAAATATCTAATATTGTCTATGCCCGGGATTGATTTTGTAATACAACATGTTATCTATAATAATAATGTACATATATTCTTTGAATTAAAATTATTTGAATTATTAATGGACTCCCCCTAATTAGGTATTGATTATGTTTCTTTTACACCAACAGAGCACCAAACTGACGACCAACACGTCACCAACTTTGATTAATTATTTTTTCCTGACCAATTGCGATCTCCCTTACCATATATGTGATCACTGATCTCGATCCCCAGGTCGAAAAAAGCATTTCGTTGGCATATTTTCCAATCAAAAATATTTACTTTCTAATATGAGCCTGTTTTTGTAGAAGAAAAGACAATAACAAATTTATACAAGAATTCCATTACAAAAACACAGTTGTCTAAAAGACAAACGATGTTTTCCGAAGCGGACGAAACGAACAAATCTATTGATTTGTTAAATTTGTTCGCTAGATTTATGGACGAACTCTTATCTGGCATCCAATCAGACGAGAAGTATGGCGGGTACCAAACTAGTTGTTTCGTGGCAATAATATAGAATTAAATGGAATCTCCATTGAACATAGAATACTGCTGTTTTCTGTAAAATACATACATTAGAGCAGGGTTGGTCAACATCTTTAGAAGAGCTATCTACTTAAAAAAAATGTATGGCTTTAATGGCATGAATAAAACAATAATTAAATATTTTTTTTATTTATTAATAGGTAAACGTAATATTAATATATGCAGATTCCTCATTTATTTGCTAAAGTACGGGTTATAAAAGATTTCATATTTTAATTAATCATATCTATGCATACTCTGCCTCATCGGCGTGCATTTGTCGAAAAGTGTCAGGTCCTTAATATTTTGATTCCTATCAAAAGTTTTAAACTTTTAAAAATAATCACTTGTTGACCACCCCTGCAATAGAGAAACTTAGATCCAGTCCTAGCAGCGAATGGCTTATATTGGAGTTCTTGCTTGTCGCGTGTGGCGCGGTATTTTTTTTGCAGAAAGAAGGCGTCAGACGTGTTCACCTAGTGGTAAGTGGATACTGCCGTCGCGATACATGCCAGCATTAGTCCAGAATGATAATGATCTCACTACGTATACATCCGTACATTAGGGGGATTTGGCACACGTAGTATATTTTACGTTAGTCTTTTGAGCTACAGAGATCACTATTAGCGCCTTTTGTGCATTTCATACCATATGTTGCAATGTCTGTTACTATCTTATTTTGTTTTTGGTGCGCAATAAAATGTTTTATATATCTATCTAGAGAGAGACAAATTGCCCTCTATGGCGGTCGTGGGATTGCTCTCTACCTCTGTTAGTCCCCCCCCCCCCTCGACTCCCGCCCCTCCGCAACAAGTATAACTAGTGCGCTGCGAACCTTTCAAAATCCTATTTACAGTTCTTCTGAATAACCCGATTGAGACCTCAGTGGGCATCTCATTTTAAAATTATCTTGTAGGTACATTGACTTCAGCTACAATAATTAGAGCAGTCTCAAATAGTCCAGTCGTGCCAGATCTCTTCGGCTCTTACTTTCCACTTTACCATCCTCTCCATCAATAATACTCACGGCGATAACACAGCTTCCAATATTATGCTTCACTTGTACCACGAAAAAAGAAATTTTCCACAACTTCCGCATTAAAATTCCTCGTAAATCCAAAGTCCACATAAAGCAATCACTTCACCTCGGCAGTACGTTAACTAGCAAAATCCCTCGGGATCCCAATTTCCTTCCCCGTATAAATTGATTCAGGTCTCTCTCGCGAGACAACACCGCTCTGCTCCCCGATATTACTGCCACAGTGTTGGTCGAGTATCGATAAAAGTATATCGACATCGCAGTTTACAGAGAGTTATTTAAACTATATATTTAATGGTATTAGTGTTGATTTGAATAGTTAGTAACAATTTTATAGTGATTTTACATCACAAGTGTCGATAGATAATTAATCAGTGGCGTATTTTAAGATTTGGCGCTCTGGGCCTATATGGTTTGCTGTCCCATAAATTAACGAAAAAAAAAATCTTTAAATAATGAAACAGGCCATACAAAAGAATAAACACCATTTATTAAATATTTATCTTTTCTTGCTACGCACAAATTGGTTTGACAAATTCGTCAATGACACTGTCATAACTAACGGATACTATTAAGTCAGCTTCTATAATAAGGATGGCTAAACTGTTCAAACGTTCTTCGCTTATATGGGAATTAAGTAGGCTTTTTAAATTTCTTCAGGCAAGTCAAGTCAAAATGCAATAAAATAAAAGATAGATAACGATTATGAAAGGCGCTCAAAGCTGACCTGCCGCCCCGGGCCATGGCCTCCATGGCCCTAGGGTAAATACGCCACTGTAGATAATACAGGAAAATCGGGTCGTATTTATAATCTACGGGTTTACAACTACAACTACCACTGGCGAACTTTTTTTTTTTTATAGAGAAGAGGGCGGACGAGCAAACGGTTTCACGCGATGGTAAGTGTTACCGCCGCCCATGGACACCTGCAACATCAGGGTATGCGGGCGCGCCGCCGACCTTACAAAATCCTATTCACAGCTTTCTTGAAGAACTTCTTTAAATCGTTGTTCCACTTTGCCGGAGAGTGTATACACTGCGTTTAAACACCGCGCGTTTAATATATTGTTAATAATCAATTAGACTATTATTTTGTTAAGGCCTGCTTTAACTAAATTTTTTAAGATTAAAAAAAAAAACTTTATTTCTGACTATAGTTGACAATAATAAGCACTTTGCAACCCCACAGCCGCTAGATTCTCTGGACTGACTAAGTTACCCATCTCTCAAAGAAGACTAATGTAAAATATATTGAATATCCCGCTTTATACCATTCATCATTTCTATTCTTCAATTGTTTCAATATCTCGTTACATATCACGATTGTTGCCATATTTTCAACTTTATCAAATATCGACAACACATACAACACTATTTATTTACAAATTTAATTTACATTCGTATTCTGTTATCAATAACGTTCATTTTCGATAACCACTTATACGATCCAAACTGTATTACTTGATGCAATAGTAAAATGAATCTTAAAGTGTAATACTTTAGAGATGTCATTTTAAATGTTAGGTGAGATATTCTGACGCTGTATTAAAGATACATGATTAATGAAGATCAGATCATATTTTATATTAAGTATCAAAACTTACACTGTATGAAATCTATATCTATGTACATATAATAAAATCGTACTTTAATAACACATTTAATGTTTTTAGAATAAAGTATTTGCAGTCTATAGTACAAGGACGAGTGATACAACTATTTTTGGAATTTGTGTCAGTCTGTCTATCAGTGTGAATGCACATCACGCAAAATCTACTGGACGAATTTAAATGAAACTCGACACATTTATAGCTTATGTACCGGGTCAATATTCAGGGTACTATTTGTCCAGATTTATTATATAAATTAAGCTATAGGTATGCACGCACGAGGTCGCGGACACTGTTTCTACAGTACAAAAGAAATGTTTAAATGTTTTTATTTGAAAAAAAAGATACGTTTATTCATTGTGACTGCACGAAAATTATGTTCTTAATGTAAGATATTAAAACATATCGTGTATCGGTAGTTAAGATTCGGAACTAAGAGATTTGCCAAAGTCACCGACATAGCTCAAAGAATCATCATACTGATGATTCTTTGCCTTGTAAATTACAGACACTGATTATAGAAACTGAAAGAGTTTAACATGACATCTTTTCAATCTCATTATTTTATGATAGAAACCTCTTTGAGTTATTAAAATATTAATTCAAGTCAAAACTATACGAATAAAATAGAAAACTACTGCCTATAATTAAATTTGCCCTTTAAAAAAATTAATTAAGTGTAACTAAATAAATATATGTACTTTTATATGAGATGTATAAGGCATAGAAAACAATACAAGAATATATGTATATAATATGTAAGTAACGTGTCTCGATAGTGAATGAGATATGCAGAGCCCATCCAATCCTAATTTATCCCTCCCAATTGTCCAATCCTTTTTCTAAATCCAATCATAAATTTACAAAAGCAGACAGCGCATCCGGGAATATGTCAACGTTTGTAATTCTACACTGATGTTAGTATATATCGTGGGTGTTCTTGCACTACACCAGCCATCTTCTTTCTATAAATAGTAGATTGTTAACTAAGGGATGAAAGGCACCCATTTCTGACGAGATATTTTGGCGCTCGAACGAAGTGAGAGCGCTAATAGTTCGTGTCTAAAATGGGTCCCTTTCACCCGAATTAAACACTCTACTTTTCATTTCGAATATGAGGAAAGGAAACACAAGCCATATATCCAAAAAAAATTACTTCAACTTCCCAAGAATTTGCATTAATCTCGCTTACCCGCCTTTTTTTTTCTTTTTTACGCGCAACATTTTTCAAGCGCCATAATGCCAGCTTTTGAGTAGTACTTATTGCTAGCTTGATAAAAAGAACTTATCATTATAGATTACTTCTAATTTATGTCAATGATCTATCTAAATTAATTTTGACGCGATTTAATCGGTGTCTTAAATAACAACACAAACAGAAATTCTACAAAGTTAAAAATTAATATACGAGTATTATTAATCGAAGTGTGGCTGTATAGGTTTCTGCCGTTGCACAGTGTAACTACGATTTATTGACTAAATTTTTTTTAAACTATTTTCAGCCCTAGAGCTTAAACGTATCACTTTCAGCCCGCTTCTTAGATAATCTATGGTCTACATTCAGTGTATGAGAAATGAAAAAGAATATACGATTATAAGGATATACAAGCTATGAGAAAAATTGAACTCTCATTTCAATAGTGGAGACGCCGAGCCACAACTACCTACTCGTAATTATCACAAAAAAAATCTTTTCTCTTCCCGCCAATGGAAATAATAATAATAATAATAGTCTAGTGGCTCTATTGTATAATTCAGCGGAATAGGTATTAAACTCATTACTGAATACAAGCCGTGAAAGCGCTAAATAACAAGATTGAAACAAAAGCTAACGATCTCTCCCCTCTTTGTAGCATTCACGAAGAGAGCTTCAGGCCTTGTAAATAGAGTTAACAGTAGGGCAACTCTGTGTAATTAAAACAATTAGCTATGCGCGCGCCCACTACATACACATGAAAGTTAAGTAAATCAGTAAGTGAAGTACACTTTATTGCTCACCAAATAATACACTGAAAGTGACATAAAGGTTTTAATGTAGGCTTTATCAATAAAGCGAACTCTTCCAGGCAACCTTTGGGAGGGAGGAGATGTACGCGTTCACAAGAATAATACAAAAGAATAATACTACATGGGGAACATATTATAATTATTAGAAACACGATGGAATATTTCATACACACTCCCCGATCCCATCTGTAATCTCTTCTGAATCTCCTCGTATGTAATTAGCTGTTTTCACAAATTAAATTTTTCACTATGTTTTCTAACGTAACAGCAGTTAAAGGGCGACCGCTTCTTTCTTCATCAGCTAAAGTAAGTCGACCTCCCTTAAATTCATTGTACCAACGATACAAAGTTTCTTTAGAAGGGCACTTGTCAGCAAATGCTATTTGAAGTGTATTAAAATAATGTTCACATTTTAAAGAACATTTAAAATCTTACAAAATCATATCGCGGAAATATTCTCGTCGAATATACTTTTTATAATGAGCTGCGATATTTTGATTCAGCTCGTAAAAAATTATGAAGGGAAGTTTGAACTTGGAATATTTTGTTTTCATGTTATAGATAAAACAAGTTTAAGTCAAGTTTTAATTGACTTCACGACCAACCGGCGTTACATAAATAAAAACACTTTGTCGCAAGACTTTCTGAGTAGCCTGGTAAAAGCCCTTGTCAGGGGGAATTTATTGTATTTATAAATAATATGCAACATTTCATGTTTTTTGTAAAAAGAAGGTAACTATCCACTGTGTGGTTAGTGAATACTATCGCCCATGGACTTCCGTGATACATGCCAATATCCCCACTTCCTTAATACCTTTTAGCCTCTACCTTTAGTTTAGAGATTTACGGCTAAATTTGGAAAAAGGTTGAAGAGTCGTAGCATAAGTGGGAATTAACCTCATCAATTTGCTAGTTGGGTATGAATTGCCTTCCAATGCCAACACTAGACACTTGTACGTAAAGCATTGTCAGCCGAAGATGCATTATTTGCGTGTAGTGTCTTATATAATGTTATATAGTCTTGCGTTTGAAGACGATATATTTCCTCAGGAGATAATTTTTACGAATGTCAACGTTCACAGGTGGATGTTGTCACTCAATTTCGAACATTCACAATAATATATAGATGAGCTACTGTTAGCTACATTATATGCACGCATTGCTGCGGCGTAGAGGGTGGGGCTACGGCTACGGTGAGCGCTACGGAGGGTCGTAGCTAAACTGTTGAAGGGTCGTAGACATCGTCTACGAGTTTGACGCGTTTGGTAGTAATGCTAGTGATTTCAGAGTTGTTTATCGATAAAAACTATTTCATTTTCAATATAAAAGTACCTATATAGAATAAATTGAATTTTTATGAGCATTGTGAATTGGATTACCAATCAATATTTTAATGTAGATTTAATACTGAATTTAAATATTTTATGTCATAATGCAATTACGAAACATGACAACTTTAGCAAATATTAATTATGCAGCATATATTATAAAAATAAATGAATTTTAATATATAAGTATTTTCGAAAAAAATTAGTGTATAAACAAACTTGAATTTTCAATAAGATTATCCTTATATATAAAAAATAACTATTTTAAAGTATTATGGGTAGAAGTATTTTAATATGGACTTTTTTTCCTGGAGATATTAAACCTTTGCCATGGAAACACCGACCTTTATTTTGAAAGATTAAAGATGTAAGGATACACACATTTATCCCGGTATTTTTTCGGGTCAGCGAGACAAGAGCGAGCTTATCCCGACGCTGTAAAAATATAAAACAAAATATTATCATTCGGACTGAAGAATATAAATGAAGCCCAAATGTAAAAGAGTTTTTTTGAGAAAATAAATGTTACAACTGATCCTATTTTTTTATGGTCCATGTTTCTCCACTGCTGTATATAGGCCTCCATCAAGGCTCACCACCAGACACGATCCTGCGACTTTTCTCATCCACCACCAGCGGCGAAATTCTTGCAAAGCGTCAGTCCACCTCTGGGCGTCTCACTTTGCGCTTTTTGGTACGTGACCTCCTTTCGAGGACTCGTCTACTCTCACTGGTTATCAGTCTTGCGAATAATATGACCTGCCCATTGCCATTTCAACATGTCGATTCTACGAGCTATACCGGTGACTTTAGTTTTCTATTATTATTACAGAGATCATTTTTTTATAGGAAAGAGGCGGCAGACGAACATACAGTCCACTTTATGGTAAGTGGATCCTGTCGTCCACAGACATCCGCGATACATGCCAACATCAGTCCAGAATGACGAACGTTGGCACGCTCCCGGGTGCGCTGCCTACCTTAGCAGATTAAGGAATGGATTTGGAAAATGTGAAGGGATCGGATGTGATGGGAATGGGCTCTGGCATATCTCACTCACCATCGAAACTCCTACGTACATTGGGAAAATACGATAAAGTAGGAAACGCGGTACATTTCAAGATAGTCTTCTGTGAGAGAGGGGTAACGTGGCCAGTCGAGTGCGTCCAGCGACTGTGGGAATGTAGCGTTCACTCTCGCCCTACCAATCATAGAGGTCCCGTGTGTTGTCTGCCGGTTATAGAGTACCACCACTCCATCTCCCCCTGTGGGTATCATAAAAGGCGACTAAGGTATAACAAATCGGCTATTACACGCTCCGAGGCAACACACCACCTCTAAAAGAGTGGTCTCTTCAATCCGCTTGGGCAGCTTGACGTTTAAGGCCATACATCCCTCATGCACACAACAATATGTATGAGGAGGGCTGTATTCAGCAGTGGATACTCAAACGGCTGGTTGTATTACATTGCAATAAGAAATAAATGTGATTTAGTTGGGCAGATATATAGATAGATTAATAAATATAGTAAATACATACGGTAAATACAGTGAAAGAATTACATCGTAATTCAGCTTATCGCGTAATTATTCATAAAGGCAAGGAACGCGTCGGGTCTAGAGTGGTCTAGACATTTTTCTACTAATACGCGCGTGGACTTAGATTAATTGCTATCCCTCGAGAAAAATTACCTCTACTTTTCTTTTATTCTCACCCCGACATGGGGAGGACCAGGTTGGGTAACGGCCCTTCAATTTGAAGGGTACTTGACACGTACTCATAATACTAATAACGTGTTATCATTGTACACCTGGATTCATTCGGTTTGTAAAGTTTAGAGCGAGTCCATTACATTTATTGACTCCCTTACCACATCATGTTCTAAATAGCTCAAGGGTTGACTGGGAGATAATGCTGTAGCGCACTAAGTCTCTCTTTTGTAATCATGTACAAACAAGAGTAAATTAATAAAACAAATCAGTTATTGTCCTTCATTCTGTGGTCGTGTGATGTCGGCCGGCTTTAAGACCATCCCATCTCGTTTCCGGGGTCTCGTAAAAGGCATCTAAGAGATGAGAAAGTGGCTACCACGAGCCTTGAGGAACTACACCACTTTTAAAGAGTGTACTTAAAATCCGGCTTAGCCAACGTCTTAAGACCATACATTCCTGGTGATCAAGACAGTATACACGAGGAGGCCAATAGACGATGTAAGGGTTGGCTACGGTTACTGTATATTGGGGGTTAAAAACATAATAAATATAAAAGTTTATTTGAATCCCCTGCGGTTTAAAGGTTCACATCGTTTATGAGTTGAAAATTGACGTTTGAGTCGTTATATCTCGGATGTTGAAATATAGAGTAAGTCACCCTTTATCTTATTGTGTAAACCTCTTTAGTACTGTAGTAACACGAGTAATACTAGACATCCCTAGTTGTGACTGCGTCGGGCGTGGCGTGTCAATGTTGACACGCGCCGGACAAAACTACCATTTTCCATTAACTGCTGTATTTCACTCGCTTGAAACGTTGGACGTTGAAACGACCGTGTTTGCTTAGCGCCGTGTTGTTTTTGAATGAATGCTATCGCTTGTGTGCGTTCGAACAAATATTAATTCCTTTGCAGTGCTACTACCATCAGAATGTGCCACTCCACTGCTGGGTGTACGCCTCTCCCAAGGCTCGCCGCCATAATTTGAAACGTTAGGTTTTCGTCTTGATTGTCTTTGTGGTGTTTGTCGTTATCTTTGTTGGGGGCGAGTGCACGCTGCATTCCCACAGCCGCTGGGCACACTCGATTGGCCCCGTTACCCCTCTCTCACAGAAGACTACCTTGAAATGTATTGTATTTCCTACTTTATCGTATTTCCCCAACGTACGTATGTTTCGGTAGTGAGTGAGATATGCCAGAGCCCATTCACATCCCATCCTTTCCTTAATCCGCAAAGGTAGGCAGCGCATCCGGATCCGTGCCAACGTTTGTCATTTGGACTGATGTTGGCATATATCACGGATGTCCATGGACGACTGTGTCGACTTAGCATCAGGCGCTCGCTGTCGCCATTTTCTATTAAAAAAAATCTTTGGTCTTGATTTCTCATAACTAATCTTTGTTTCGTAGTTATTCAATAACACAAATACAATCGACTATTAACTTGAACTAAGGAAGAAGACGAGGTCTACCCACGGGGTGAACATGATGACATTTCCTGCGTTTCGAAGCATCTGTCTTAAAGTAACAATAATAGCGCGTTTATAAATGAAGGCAGTATAGGCATTCATAGAAACTTGGATAAAATGCCATTTCATCAATTTTTTTCTCTACAGGATTTAATTAGATTTATTTACCTATTGGATTTCAACCCCAGTAAGACGCAAGTCTGTGCATTCACCGCTAAAAAAAACCTTTTGTCGTAGCACCTCGCTTTCAGAGCATACCTCTTAAGATCTCGGAGAGTATCGGGATCCTTGGTGTCGACATTTCCAGCAAAGTCGAATTTAGGGATCATCTGGAAAGTAAGGCCAAAATGACCTTCAAAAAGCTCGGTGTGCTGAACAGAGCGAAGCGGTACTTCACCCCTGGACAACTTCTAATCTTTTACAAAGCTCAGGTGAGGCTCTATATGGAGTATTGCTCTCATCTCTGGGTCGGCGCACCGAAATACTAATTAGATCCATTTGACTCCATCCAACGACGTGCTGTTCGTATTGTCGACGATCCCACTCTCATGAGCGGTTTAGAACCCCTCAGCATTCGGAGAGACGTTGCGTCTCTCTGTGTGTTCTACCGCCTGTACAATGGGGAATGCTCTGAAGAATTGTTCAATATAATTCCCACCTCGGATTTATACAACCGCACCTCCCGTCAAAGAAGTGCAGTCCATCCGCATTTCCTCGATACGGAGGTGTCGCGCACTGTCCAAAAATTATTTTATATCGCGAACCCGTAGGCTGTGGAACGAACTGCCTCAAGAGGTCTTCCCATTAAGCTACGACATGGGGTTCTTCAAGAAAGCTGTGAATAGGATTTTGCAAGGTCGGTAGCGCGCCCACATACCCCCTGGTGTTGCAGGTGTCCATGGGCGGCGGTAACACTTACCATCACGTGGAACCACTTGCTCGTCCGCCCTCTTCTCTATAATAAAAAAAAAGTGACTAGCCCTTTTAGCATTCACTGCTGGACACAGGCCATGCACATTGTCTAGTGCATGAGCGATATATTGACCAACACCACGCTGGCCAAGCGGTTCAGCAAGTGCACTCTTTTGGTAACCATATGGCGTAGTTCAGAGCTTGTGGTAGCCGCTTCCTTATTCCTTAGTCTCATTTTACTATACTCAAGATATACACATTATATAAAAAAATATGATATCTGCGTTTTATCCCGATATTTAACTTATTTTGCCAACAAACAGTAGGTACTCAATTCCTAACGTTTAACCTTAGACCATGTTTCTGAACCGTTCCCAACGCCCTAAAAAGGCCAAAAATAAAGTAAATAACCTCACGAACCCCTTACTATAAAAAGGTCTTAATTACGTTTTTTACCGTTTAATATTTAATTACAATTAATTAATAGAAGATATTCTTCGTATATAAGTGCTTATTTTTTGCGGCCTCCTGTATATGAGTCGGCGACCCCCTAAAGGTCAAGATCTCCAGGTTGAGAAACAGTGCCTTAGATTATTTTGAAACTACCAAAACACCTCAATAAAACATACAATTACATATTTTAAATGTACTGAAACTAAGCGCGATGTTAGCGGGCAGGGACGAAATTCGCAAACCCTCAAGTATAAAAGGGGGTTTCACTTTGATGTGCCGCCCGCGTCTTCAACAAGATACAATTTACTAGGGTCTAGGATGAACCCGTTAACTGATCTGCAAGAAACATATGCAAATAGGTTTCGCTACAAATTGATAACAGTAAAATATAAATTTTGGTCCGTTCCTATCTTCAGTGTTCAACTGATTGAACATCATCGCAATTAAAATTGAAAAATTCTATGTCAGTTTTATTCTCTATGTGAATACAGAGATAGTTTGTTTGGTTGTACGTTGTAAACATAAACAAGGCGGTAAATAGCTTCCCTGTTGAAATATTAATAGTTAAGTGGGGCATACATTTTCAACACTCAGTTGTTAGGGGTTGAGACTGTTTGTATGTTCTATATGTATACTCATACATGTGTAAGTGACTTATTTCATTAGTAATAAGGTTTAGAATCGAGTTATGATCGAAATCCATGGTTTCATGCTTCTGGAGTTGATTGTATATATAATATAGTTGCCCGCGACGTCGATCACGGGAATTTAATTACTCTTAACCTATACATATAATAAAATTGTACCAAAGTCCTGTATGTAATATATATTAAATATTTAAACAAGCCTATAACGACATTTTTTGTCTATCGATCTGAAGGCACGTCACTCAAAACCCACTGAACAGATTTTAATAAAACATGACATAGTTATATTCAATACAAAATTTTACACGTTGTCTTGTTGGCCCTGCTGCTACACAATTTAAAAAATATATAATATGTTATCTATGCTAATATAATAAAGAGGTAAAATTGTGTGTTTGTTTGTGGTTATGTTAGGAGGTAATCTCTGGAACTACTGAACCGATTTTTAAAAAATCCTTTCACAAATAGGAAGCTACATTATCCGTGTCTAACATAGGCTATATATTATTTGGAAATTTAAAAGAAAAAAACTTATAAACCGAAGCGAAGCGTAGGCGGCTCGCTAGTAAGTTATATGTTTCTACAATACAAAATTGTATTGTAAAATATTAATGTGCCAAGTTTCAAGTAAATAGGACCCTCAAATATTTGCATCTGATAGTCCACATTCGTACAAACTTTGACATCCCAATACACCAATTTAGGGGTTAAATTTCGAAAATTATCCCCTTAGTAAATCTTTACGTCATAAAAGGAGTTATTGACTAAAATTCATGTTTCTAGCGCCATCAGTTTCGGCTGGGCGTTGAGGAGTCAGTCAGTCGGGACATTTCTCCTTACATATATAGATCTATACAATCTATGTACTCGTATGTATAGATTGTTGTACCACATAAGTATAAACAAGAAGTAGGTACTTTAGCTCCATGGAACTGCCGACAAGCTCAGAATCAGGGACGAAGACCGCAGCCCGCCGGGACAACATCAATAGAACCAATAATATGTATATAAATATAAGAGACAGATAAAAACTGTGTATATATATGATGTTTATCCATCACAACCTTCGACCACAATGGCCACAAATCAAGCAAAGCGTTATCGTACCGGCTGTAATCGTTAACCCATATAGTAGTGATGTGACACGAGTCATCTTTTGGCATTCGATTCAATCGCCTGTAAACGATGTCTAAAGGCTCATTTACACAGGAGAGTTACTCGAACGAGTGCAGGAGAAAACGTTAAAATAATAAGTACTGTTAAAAGAAACCCGACTAAGAAAGTTTTATACGGTAAGTGTTTTCGCCGCCTATGGTCACCTGTAATACCGGGAAATATGCGCGTACGCCGCCGACCTTGCAAAATCCTATTGACAGCTTTCTCGAAGAACCCCATATCGTAGCGTAATGGAGAGACCTCTTGAGGCAGTTGGTTCCACAGTTTACGCGTTCGTGGTATGAAATGATTGTATATACGAACAGTACGCGACACCTCCGTATCGAGAAAATGCGGATGGACCGCACTTCTGTGCGGTTGTAGAAACCCGAGGTGGGAATTTTTGAACAATTATTCAAAGCATTCCCCATTGTACAGGCGCGGGTAGAACACACAGAGACAGACGCCCATCGTCGTTGGATGGAGTCAAATGGGTCTAATTGATATTTCGGTGCGCCGGCCCAGAGATGTGGCAATACTCTATATGGGGCCTCACCTGAGCTTTGTAGAGCGTTAGGAGTTGCCCAGGGGTGAAGTACCGCTTCATTGTGTACAGCACACCGAGCCATTTGGAGGCCATATTGGCTTTATTTTCTAGATGACGACACCTAGGATCCCGATACTCTCCGAGATCTTAAGAGGTATGCTCTAAAATCGAGGTGCTACTACAAAAGGGACTTTTTTAGCTGTGGATGCACAGACTTGCGTCCTACTGGGGTTAAAAACCACTAGGTTTAGAGAACCCCAAATCGAGACTTGATCTAAAGCGCTTTCGATTTGAGACACAAGCCTGACGCGACTGTCTTCCACTTCGACTCGAGAGATATTGGCGTGGCCCCTGTACATGGCATCCCCAATACTGTCATCTGCATAGCAAAATATGTCACCAATTTGCAACAGATCATTGATATGCAGAAGGAACAGAGTTGGGCATTACACAGAGCCACTCGGGACGCCAGCATTAATCCCGAAAGATGGTAGCTTGGAAAGTAGCGATATTGTGCCATACCCGGTCAAAAGCTTTAGCAATATCTAGGCCAACAGCTTTCGCAATATCTAGGCCAACAGCTAAAGCCTCGCCTCTACTCTCAATGGCGTCAGCCCAGCGGTGTGTAAAATACCCTAAAAGGTCACCAGCCGAATCATTATGGCGAAATCCATATTGACGGTCGCTAGTCAGCAGGTGATCCTCTAGGTAGCCAAAGAGCTGTGTGTTTATAAAACGCGAGTTAAACCGTGACATTACGATTACGAGTCGATTTGGCAAGCTCTAACTTTCATTTATTTATCACGTGAGTTTTAAATTGTAAGTCACAGAGTTTAAATTGCCTATGGTCACCTATAACACCAGGAAATATGCGGGTACACCGCCGACCTTGCAAGATCTTATTCACAGCTTTCTTGAAGAACCGCATATCGTAGCGTAATACTTAAACCGAGTCACTCGATTACGAGTGGACACTATTGATTATTTTTTACTCGAGTGCGAGTGGAATGAAAGTCACTCGATTCTCAGTAATGAAAATATAATTCTAGTCACATCACTAGTATGTAGTAGCGATGGCGGGGCGCGCCGCCCTACGGTAGTCGCCGCCCGCCCTCGCGCCCGCACACACGTACATCCCGCGAACTAAACACCTCTAAAAAAGCGCCGCGATGCCTGCGAAGCTTGGCCGGTGTCTACAGTCTAAAAACTGAGGCCTATACCCACATATCAGTGCTTTTTAATTAGTGTATATACCAGTGATAGTGCTAAGGTGATTTCTTGTAATTGTGTCAAAGTTAATGTGAGAAGAATGAGTGGTTTTTCAAATCTGAACCTTTTGTTGGGTTCTTTCATGGTTGATTAAGTAGTTTCAACTGTCGGGGTTATCATTAAGTTCAGACGTGATATATGAATAGGCTGTAATTTCGTTGGAAAGAACTTGAAACGTTAATTTTCTTTGATAGGAGCGTGTACTCCGTTCGCTATTGAGGAATCGTTTGTAAATTACACTAATACACCTAACGTATTTTATATTTGATACCACGCAGTAATAGAAATTACAAATAACAAAAATATATACGCCATAAATCATTATTCTTAAAAAAATGCTGAAAAAAATATACAATTTAAACTCAACTCATTGTTTTATATATTGTATAAATATAAGTAGATAATACAGGTCTTTAATGGACATTAAAAAATAAACAGTTAGCTTCCGGTCAGTATTAATTTTAAAGTTTCTGAGCTTTTTCTGTGAAAATGACTTGTTGCTTCAGTACAAACTAGTTGAATAACTATTGAATATAATTCTCAATAGAATCAGAAATAATTCAGCGGGCATACAGTAAAGATTTGAATTCCATTCCATATCGTATACACAAGGATTCCATAATCGTAGGTCCAGAAACACATAAACAGACGAGCACACCAATCGGACCCGAACAAACATTTAGTTTATAAACAAATAATTCATTTCATTCTTAAACGATATTTTTTTAAACGATGATTCAACACTCGTTTGGATGTTCATCCAACCGAAGATCAAACAAGGGACCTTTTATACAGCAGGTTGGAACATTACCGACCGAGCTAATCAATTGAGTCGTGATCTAAGGGTATGATCACGTTTTCGCACCTTGTACGAGGATGAGTTGTTTTTTTAATAATCGAAATATTCTCAAAATTAACCTTTAAGATAAATAAGTTCTTTATTGCACATCAACACATGTTGCAAAAAGGCCGTTTAAATAAGTAACACGTAAAGTACACCAGGCAGCCTTACCACTAAAGCGAAGCGATTTCTTTCAGCCAACGTTTGGGCGGTAAAGAGAAAACAGATAACAATATCAAATAAAGATAAATAGTGCAATTTTACATAATATAACTTAAAAAATATTTTATACATATACGTACACTTACTTGAGAAGAATACAATGCATGAATACAAACATAGCGTACATAAATATAAAATTAATATTATTTGAAGGCGTCGATGATACCGATAGGTCTACTAACCATAATGTGGGTAATCAGTACGTCCACTTTCTATCTCGGAGCTTCCCAACGGGGCAGTACCGCTCTCTCTGCACGCAGCGTTGAGATTATGCAAGGGCGCGATGGAAACTTCGGATACCGATTTTCCCTGTACCTGTCCCTTTATTTAACTGAGTGTGTTTTTTTCTGATGTATTTTTCTGAAGTGTATTTCCGATGGCCGGCTTCAGTCGGATGAGAATTTACGTGATATTTTTTTTTTTTTATTGAAAAAGGGCGGACGAGCAAGCGGTCTCACGTGATGGTAAGTGTTACCGCCGCCCATGGACACCTGCAACACCAGGGGGTATGCGGGCGCGCCGCCGACCTTGCAAAATCCTATTCACAGCTTTCTTGAAGAACCCCATGTCGTAGTTTAATGGGAAGACCTCTTGAGGCAGTTCGTTCCACAGCCTAGATAGGTTTTAGAATAAAAATGTTTAGACAACAGTAGAATTCATGAGTCCTATCTAACTAATGACACTTATGTTTCTAAAGGATAGGCTATCGAGCTTTCGTTGAAATACAAATTCCCTTGCAGCTCGTTTTGAACTTATTCAATGAGCGGTTAGATAGCGCCGACCGCAAATATAACGTTGTAGAACAAACTTATTCATTCAGTTCGAGCAACCAGAATGAAATTTAAAATCACCGCAATAACTCATTTACGAACGCAAAAAAGTTTGTCATCGTGTTTTTGTATAGACGTATATTTTTTATGGGATTTCTTTTATAAAGAAGTGGGCGGACGAGTAAGCGGTTTTACGTGATGATAAGTGTTACCGTCGCCTATGCTCACCTGCAACATACCAGGGGGTATGTGGATGCACCGCCGACATATAAAATTCGTCAACGCCGAATTTTATATCTTCTTAACTTTGGAACTATTAATACGATTTGGTTCATCGGTGAAATTAACCGATATATATATATATATATATATATATATATACCAAAACTATTTTTCTGCCAAAGTTCATTTCAAATGGCAAAAATGGCAGGCAAAGGTTTACTTCTTATTCCGACGTGCCAACTATTTTTCTTTAGTAAAATAATGATATATACAACAATACCTTTTGTAACATAAAAGGAGTTATTACCCTGTCATTGCTATCATAGGTATGATACGACAACTCAAAACACGGCATTGTAGGTATTTGTCAACCACGTACAATGGAGAAGAGCGTATTCTCCAATGTTCCGGTCCTGGGGGCAATAGGAATGTGACAGAAATGTCGATGGTTTTTTTTTTATATTTTTTCTTAACATATTTGTTGCAAACTAAGATTAAGGGACGGCTTAGAATCTATAATTAATCAACTGGAATTAATCAACACTGCTGGATGCGGCCCCCCTCCCATACACAATAAAGTGTATGACTTTAAAACGCTACGCTGACCGAGCTGGTTGGTCGAGGTCACTATTTTGGAGGTGCTGTAGTTCCTCGAGGCTTTGTTATCGGTTAATCGCCTTTAACTACACTAATGGGAGGATATTGGCAGTGTGGTGTCGGCTCGTTTTAGAGTAGCACCATCCCATCAACCATACGTAAAAGCGAGATTATTATTAATATATTTTTTATTTATTTCCGGCAAGGTCATTAAAAATACATTACCTCCCGAGAATCCATTTATCTTTTCAAATTCACTTCTGTTTCATGTTCCACGGGTAATACCGCAAACATGAATCAAAAGGCTTTTCACAGAAATAAAACTTAAATTCTTAAAGTCATTTCTCGACTTGAAAGGCAGAGAAAGTAGGTGGATTTCGGTTTACTCGGTTTGTATACATCATTCAATAAATAAACTGGGACAAGATGTTTTGGAAAATATTTTCATAGTTACATAGTAACTATATTCATTCGTTCATATACAATATATTGTATATTCATAGTATTTTCATACACTACTAGCAACTCGCCAAAGTTGTGCTCAGCTGACGTTATGGGGTTAATCCGCCTATCTTTTTTGAATTTTTGCGATTACTGATTTACAATGTAGCCATGCGATGTCTGCCAGCTTTGCAATATCTTTACTAAAAGATAACAAAGCCGCTACCACAAGCCCTCAGGGACTACCACCTCTAAAACAGTGGCCTCGCCAACTCGTTTGGTCAGCGTGCTGTTTTAAGACCCTTTATCTACAAGACAATGTACCTGAGGAGGTTCATGTCCAGCAGTGAGTTTTAAAAGTGGTGTAATTCTTCAGGGTTTGTAGGCTTTATAGTGGAGTGTAGGCTTTCTCGGCCGGGGTCCATATTAATTGAATCTTCCGAGCTACTTGGCTACTTTCGGAGTTGCGCTCGAGAAGCCGAAGAGATAACATCTCTCCGAAAGTGAACGCAGTCGCTACTGAAGATGTCAACCGCAGTTGTTGACGAAACGTTTGGAAGAAAGAGAAGAGATTCCAGAAGACCTCGGCCATGTAGCCCGGATGATTCAATTAATATTTGTAGGCTTTGCTATCTCTTAGTCGCCCGTTACGACTCCTACCGAAACAGATAGCGTGGTCTTCTTAAAACTACAATTTTTGATTGCTTTTTTTTTGTAAAACGTACACAATACATCGAAATCTAATCGACATATTGCAGACGTATCGATGAAAAAACTTGTGCAACTTTCTGTTACTCTACAGAGCACTTCAATATTACAATGCGTGTTCAAAAATTGCAGTTTCAAACAGTTTTGTTCCAGCCCCTTTTTGTAGAGTAAGGGAAGATACTGTTCCCTAAGGAGGGTAACTTCTATGCGTACACATGATTACCTCTTAAAGAGCACCTAGAATTCAGACCTTACGCGCGGCTCAATGAACAATTTGTCAAATAGGCAAATTCTGCTCATATAATTTGAAATGTTTTTTCTTAAATATATTTAGTTTCTCTTTTACACATCTTTATGCTGTTTCTCCTTGTCCACACATACGAGTGAATTAATCACAAATCATTTATTTATTTATTGTTAATATAATAAAAGAAATCATTAACTGTATGTCAATCACTACACAAAATCTATTATTTTTCTGTATTGATTGGACATATTAAACATATTTACAGGACCTTATAGGTATTAGTAAGTGTTGTTACAAATTCTAAAGTTTTTCATAAAAATATCGATAAATCGCACAAACATCACTATCAAGTATTCTCTTCGTTTGGATTTAGTCCAGGAAGGTACACTCCCCAATAAATATGTATGAGCCTCGTACGTCATGTTCAGTAACTGATCAATTCCACATAACGGGTTTTGACACGTATGAAGATAATCTTGCATAATATAATACAATTTTTATTTTCATACTAAAAGTTCTTTGCAATCAGCCCTTTCAGTGTCCAGTGCTGGATTTGGTGTCCTCATGCACATTATCTGGTGCATGAGGGATGTATGACCTTGAAACGTCACTCTGGTCAAGTGGTTTAGCGAGTCCACCTTTTGCCCTTTCAGAGTATTTAGTAGCTCGGGGCTTCAGGCATTCACGGGGAGAGATGGCGTGATGTTATTCTATAGACAGCCGTCATCACACGCCACAATGTTCTTTGCATTTGTCCATACACAACAAGTATCTATGTATTCAAATATTTTCCCAGCGAAAACATTCCTTGTGTTTCGATCAATTGTGTTAGAATATGGTAAACATAACGGCATTCTGTATAGAAAAAGAACGAAGCTTTATATTACAATCGCCAACGCGCTTAGCCAGCGTGGCGTTTCAAGGTCATACATCCCTCATGCACCAGATAATATGCATGAGCAGGCCCAAGTCCAACAGTGGATACTGAAAGAGCTGGTTGTATTGCATAGAGACATTGTACTTAGCATCTAGATGGACTGACAACTTAAAAAAAGTCGCCAGTAGTGGCTGGATAAGAAGACCAGAAGATCGTGTATGGTGGTGATCTTTTGGATAAGCCCGTATCCAACAGTGGAGGGACACAGGCTGATGATGTAATAATAAAGACATTATGAAACAATATACCTTCCAAAACCAGTAAATAAAAGCGTGTCTAATTAATAATTCATTTTCACGCTTTTGTAACAAGGAGCGTTAGCAACAGGCGCTTTATGGCGCTACTATAAAACGTAGCCATAAAATATTCAAAACGTCATGGCACTCCTGTGAGTTACAGTTTTAATGATAGCATCGACTAAAACACGATTTTAATATACATAAAATATGCATAAGACACCATCAATGTGAGTGTCTACTGCTAGATATACACAATAAAACGAAATAATTTGATTGACATCACAGGAAATTTGGCTTGCTAATTACCTCCTGGATTTTGGCACCAAAAATATGTTGTTTTCTTTTTGCTTTCATTTATATACGAGTGAAAAGTACATTTTGAGCAGAATTTAGGCAACACGTGTAAGAAAAGTAACCAAACATAAATCAATTGACAACTAATGTTCAAGTTAGTTTAATAACTTTAGATAATAAAAGTAGATTTTTAGAAATCCCTATCAAGACAAGGGAAGTAACACAATAATAATTATTGGAACAGCGCTAAACAAATCAGTAAAGTTATCAAAATTACAGAATCTTCAGCAGATTGCATCTGAGTACACCCAATGACGAATTACGAGTAAAGATATCAGGCATGTGGCAAAAATATATTTCCAATTAAAATGAAGGAAAAAATATATTTAGCAATTAAACAACTTTGAACGGTTTAAATCGCGTATATTTAACATTATTTATATCCAGACGTTTCGAACACTTTCCAGTGGACGTGGTCACGGGGTGACTGGTTCCCTAAGGAGTATCCACTATCCCACTAGGAGTATCCCACGTCCACTGCAAAGTGTACGAAACGTAGGGATATAAATAATGTTAAATATACGCGATTTAAACCGTTCAAAGTTGTTTAATTGCTATGTATAGTAATCGCGAAAACCTAAGAAAATATTAAAAAATATATTTCCAAATAAAATGAAATAAGTCATATAAATGAGATTTTCTTCAAGTTGTCGTTGGTCCACAAGATATTATCTTTAGCATAATTCCTTCTTCCTAATTAATTCCTAATTCCTTACCTAAGTAATACTTCCTTCTTCCCTAATAATTTTCCTGCTTCTCTTGTATATATTTTTCCTTTATTTTGTATCTTTTCTAGTTCCTTAGATCTCTCTGTATGTTTATGTATGCATCTATATGTTTCTATATGTATGTAGTATGTATTGCACCATTGACCTCTATTTCGTCTATAGACGTCTCCTTACCATCTGAAGGTTGCCTGGAAGAAACCGTACCTATTATTTCTTTGATTTCACCGCTCCATCTTTTTCTTTGTCTGCCTTACCATCTCTTGGACACCACTCTGTTTTTGTGCTTGATCATCTATCGTCCCTTCTTCTATAGGAGTGACCAGCCCATCTTCGCTTAAGTTTTTTGATTGTTAGCTTATAATCTTTGATTTTTGTATCGCTTTATTGTGTACCGCGTTGCCACTTATTAAGTTGTTCCTGATGTTCCTAACATATTTCTCTGTATGTTTTTGGTGTACAATAAAGTATATCTATCTATCTATTATACATGTAATAGTGTAGTGATAACGGTTATATCCACATTCTTGCTTGTATTATATAACATTAATCGTTTCGTCTATTTTGCGTTGCAATGCATGTGTGCGTGATACGTGATACGATAGTGTGTTTACGCACCAATGTTTACATTACCAACGCAATCCCGTCAAAACTGTATGAACGACGGCTAATTTAATGCGTTCTAGTTTTGTTTAAACACATTAATAGAGACAGGTCAAGGTCACAGAGCGGTGATAGCCTGGGGCTGTCCAGGGCCGTCTTTACCAGGGGGTGCAAGGGGTGCGGTGCACCCCGGGCGCTCACCTTTTAAAGGTAATGAAAAAATATAACGCTATAGTAAACAATTACACAATAGGGTATTTGACTGTCATAGGATACACAATAGGATATTTGACTGTCATAGGATACATAATAGGATATTTGACTGTCATAGGATACACAATAGGATGTTTGACTGTCTTAGGATACACTCCCGCACCCCGGCGCAGAATAGACTTAAGACGGCCCTGGGGCTGTCTATACTCGTTCAAAACCAACAAAACAAAATATAGCAACAGTTCAAAACCTCGGCCCGTACTACAGAGTTTTTACTTCAGGACGCATTTTTAAAAATTGTCACCAGCTCGGCGGTGAGAGGAGGGGTGAAAGGTGGAGCCCGAATGCTACTAAAATAAAAAATCTGGAGTGTGTATTTCCACCAATCCGTACTGAGCCCGCGTGGTGGATTATGGCCCGAAACCTCCTAGAGATTTACTAGAAGAGGCCTGTGCTCGGCAGTGCAACGTTATTAGGCTGATATTAATGGTATTTTTTTTTAAACGGGCAGCAAAATTGAATCATAATCAACAAAGCAAATTATTTTTCAAAATCAAAGCATCAAAATTAATTTTTTTTCAAAGCATGTCGTCTTCGCGGGACTCCTACTTCTTTATTGTCACCGGAGAACCAGAGAGAAGTGGGATACCAAAGGCTGATACAAGTACAAGGTTATAGAAAACAGTATTAGTTGTAAGTTTACTGAAATGTTGAAAGCACGCCTCAATCGAAACCAGGTTTCGCTATTAAATAAAAGTTGTAGAGCTTTACATACACATAGGTGTATATGTTACGGTTAAAACTAGTTTTCAGTAACAACGCGTTTTTCCTAGTAAAAACTAGTGCCTTCGTTACAATTAGTTTTTCGTGATAAAGACTAAAATTTACGGACAAAAAAATTTCGAGTGATAGTAAAAACTAGTTTGAACTAGAGAAAACTAGGTCTAACGAAATGAACCAGACAAAACCAATTTTGTTTATTTGTGGGTAGAAAGGAATTTGCATTGTTTAAAAAAATAACTATTAAGTGTGAGGCGATCGCGATGCGTAGCGAAGCGATCGCCTCAGCTTCTCGCTAGAAGCCAGCCGAATTGTTTCTGAGTTCGCGGTTTGACCGGGCACATCTCGATGTGCTGTTAATTTGTCTTTAGCCCGGAACTTTGAACATTGCCATTGACATCAGATGAAAATTGACCTCGGTCAAAGACAGTTTTAATTGATTAATTTCGTTAGAACTAGTTTTAACTAACTATATGCTATATCAAATTTAAGTATAAACTATGTTACTATATTTTATTTATATTATCTACAGTGAGACATCCGTTTCCTTCCTGCAACTAATGTAAATACCCACTAATATACTAAAAGAGAAACAAAACTAACGAGTGACCAAATAATAAATAGTGACTAAATAAGCGCAGGTATTGAGGGAACACATCGCTTAACCGATTTGGCTCATATTCAAAGTTAACTGCGAATGGACCCAAATAAATTTTCTGACAAAATAAAACCTCGAAACTGATTGATATTTTGGATTCAGCTGGTGACCCTTAGCTCAACGCTGTGGTTTTCCACGAAATTCGAAAATCATGGTCTTTGCGAGTAGTAGATTGGTAAAAAAATCCCCAAAAAATGTCGGGATTTCGAACTCAAAAGTCCGGATGTGTACAAACTTCTTGTCCAGCTTTGATTATTTTACAACTGGCAGGTATATATTTGCAGTGTATTACAGTATTAGTCATTTCTACAAATACATTTCGATCGTACAAATTATGTAATCTGTGGTACAAAGTTGTCAGTAATATCGCCACCGTGACGTTGGAGTTGCCAGTAATGAAGGATAACAGTTGGTGTCGATGTGAAATATAGAATACATACGACTTCGCTGTATAAGTAGCGACAGCAGAATTATCTACACAATGTGTCACTAACATAACGCCTAATTATGTTTTAGACAGGACATTGATGCACTGTCTAAAGAGTTTCATGTTTGTAACTTTTAATTTATTTCTTAAAAATTAATTTCCGCTAGAACGGTTTTATATATTGTAAATTGGTCGACATGTTTTTTATATGGAAAAAGGCCGCAGACGAGCATAGAGTCCACCTGGTGGTAAGTGGGTACTGTCGTTCATTGACATCCGCGATACATGCCAACATCGGTTCATAATGACAAACCTAGGCAGCGAATCCGGGGGCGTGGGTTATTCGCTGCCTACGTTTGCAGATTGAGGAATGGATTGCCAGAAAAGGTTGGGAAAATGGGGAGGCATAGCAAGGGATGGGAATGGGTTCTGGCACATCTCACTCACTACCTAAACACGTACGTACATTGAGGAAATACGATAAAGTAGGAAATGAATTTCAACATAGTCTTCCGTGATTGAGGGGTAACGTGGCCAGTCGAGTACGTTCAGCGGCTGTGGGAATGCACCGTACACTCTCCCCCCATATCTCAGGCCCTCAGGTCTATGCCAAATTTTCATCCTGCTCGGAACAAAATCTGCAGGTTCTTACCCCATTTTAAGGCATTTAATATTCCATATTTAATATGCTGACGCTGCGGCTTATTGCAAGCATCTGGCGCCCCAAAACGTGCATTTTCTCGAGCCGCTCAAAAGGCCCTATATTCCCTTTAACGTTCACCTTGCGAGATGGGGTTATTTTAGAAAGGCCCTTAATGTCTTTATTACATGAGAAAGGTTGTAGTGTAGCTATAGTAGCGGAGAGAAAAGATTTTAGTTTTAAAATACGGGTAGATCGCGTGTTTAGTTAACATTAAAATAATTGTTTATGAAGTAAGCCAGTGATTTAATAAAAATAAAGTGTATTTTGTAGTGGTATTTAGAGCTTATAGGTACATATTCTCGATTGATGTTCACGTTCGAGTTTGATTCCCTGCCTTTATATTCGTATTTATAACCATTCAAACAATTGACCTTTGACCTTTTTTGTTCTCTTCTGTTTGATTCTTCATCAGTGGCTATAAAACGTCATACCTCAATAATGGCACCGTTTCAAGTGACATTTGACTTAGATTTGTCATAAGTACAGTTAATATGCAATTCACTTATATTCGTATTGAGGCAGTCAACGTACAATCAACAGTCTTGCTTTTTAACGTAAATATGTGCGTTGCTTTGATTCACACAATTGTTTAATACAAGCGAACGTAATGACTGAAAGTTAGATAAAATTGTCTTCTTGTAATATAACGAGTATATAACTATATAATATATAACGCCGCCTGACATAACATTTATATACTTGACATTTATATACAATAATAATAAATATAGTTGTATTAAAATGTTCGTTTATACATATTTATTTCTCGTGACTATCATCGTCGGCAACTAAGGAATAATGAAGCCCTGAGGAACTGCACCACCTCTAGAAGGGCGGAATCGCCAACCCGCTTGTCCAGCTCGGTGTTTTAAGGCCATACATCCCTCGTGCAACAAAATAATGTGTATGAGGAGGTCCATATCAAACAGAGAACAGAAGAAAGTCAAGTTATAATCAATAAGTCAACCAATATAATCAGTAACACATACAGCGCGTGAATGCGGTTAAGGTATGATTTTAATCGCTTTAGTTTTATTGTTTGACTTTTTAATTACATTATTTTATATGCATATGAGGGGAAAAGTGCACGCTGCAATCCGACAGCTGCTGGGCGCGTTCGACTGGCCACATTACCCCTCTCTCACAGAAGACTACCTTAAAATGTACTGCATTTCCCACTTTATCTTATTTCCCCAATGTACGTACGTGTTTCGGTAATGAGTGTGATGTGCCAGAGCCCATTCTCATCCTATCACTCCCCATTTTCCCAATCCATTCCTTAATCTACAAAGGTGGGCAGCGCATCCGGGGGCGTGCCAACGTTTGTCATTTTGTACTAATATTGGCATATATCGCGGATGTCTATGGGCGACAGTATCCACTTACCATCAGGTGGACTGTATGCCCGTCTGCCGCCTTCGTCGATGAAAAAAAAATTAACAATAATAAATACACATTAAAATTATTGACAAGTACCTATTAACATAATATTTTCTTAGGTTTTCGCGATTACTATACATTGCAATTAAACAACTTTTAACGGTTTAAATCGCGTATATTTGACATGATTTATATCCCGACGTTTCGAACACTTTGCAGTGGACGTGGTCACGGGGTGACTGAGACTCAGTCACCCCGTTAAAAGTTGTTTAATTGCAATACCTATTAACATCTCTATAAAATTCCTTGAAACCGCACTCAGGTGTTATCACGTACTATAGGTATAATCAATTTTATGTTTGTTTGTTTGAGGTAGGTATGTAATGCTGAATTGTACGTGTTACACGGTAATTAATTATACGTTGCAACCGTCAGATAATGAACATGTATTCGCATATTGAGGTTTCTCTCTTGTAATTAATCATAATTTATCGTTAGTTGATCTTTGCGTACGCGACGTGTGTTCCCGGGTTTCATTGTGAATTTGCTTATTAATAAAACTTTAATTAAAATACATTTGATGATAGGGGGGGTGATGATACGTCTAGTGCGTGGTGGCGGGTCGCCAGAGCCTCGTTCGTTGGTCGGCAGGGTGCACCACGAGCCGGTGAGGTTGGCTTGGGTCCCAGAGATGTAGGTTGGGACCCCTTACACCCCTTATTTACTTATTGCCTTTATTTACCCTTACCTTACTTATTTGATGATAATGTCGTTGTCGATGTCGATATAGGTATATAAGGTCCTACAAGAATACTGTAAAAGTTTTTACTGATCTGAGTAAATGAAAGAAAAGTGATTGTGTGAAAGAAAAGAAATACGATTAAATCTTTTCTTACAAGTACAACCCGATGAACAAATTTAAACACTTCCGAGAATTAACATGTCTAACTGTACTTCGGCCCAAAACTTGAACGATATATCAAGATTTTGGAAACTAGCCGTTTGTTAAACCACCTGCATGGATTCTTGGCGTCAGTCCAGACTATCGAGTATTAATATCGATACATCGGGATGGATTTCATCGACCAACTATGACCTAGTGGCCGAATCTGGTTACAAATAGCATTGTATGTCTATAGATTTGGCTGGGACATACCAGTAGGTCACTTACAACGCGGACAGCTGCAGTCGTAAAGGTAGATTTAGCTATTTTTTTAAAGTTTTATTCTCAAATAGGCTTATTTGGATCTATATTACGGTTGAGTTCGTAGATGAGCCAAATCGATGCAACAGTTCCAAGATTGTAAAAATGTGAACTTATGAAAATATATTGTAACGTTGTTAGGTACAGCTTGTAAAGCTCTACAACGTGGGACTGCGTTTGTCGTGTGCTCTCCAAAAGTCTAAAAGTCCAAGCGCTTTACTGAGCGACTCCTGACTTATTTCGATGGGACTGGACAATAAGAGGAGAGGTTTTAGACTTTGAAATTGTTTATAACGAAGAAAACTTGACAGCGGCAGAATGTGCTAATAGCACTATTGCCATATGAAAACAAAAAAAAGCTCTACAACTTTTGCCAATAGTCAAAACATACGTCAAATATACGAACTTGTATTAGAAATGGCAAAACCTTTCCGTCTGTGCGTGTCATCGTTTTTTCATTATACGCCGAAAAGATAAAGAATGGTTAGGGAATGAATATAAAATAAAATAATACTCGAAGAATTATTTCTGTTTTAATATAAAAAACTAAGGTGTGATAATTAAACGTTTTTATAGAAATAAACCCTTAAAAATCATAACGCATCCGTTATTATCTAAGATTAATTTTAATGTTTCAATTACATTTCCATATCCAGGTAAATAAATACACGCCTTTTATTACAAAAGCATCGAAAACGAACCTGGGCCACCATTCACCGCTTAACAGAATTGTAAGACGATATAAAGTTTTGACTAAATCTACAATAATAACATAAGATTTATTTTCCGACAGTCTTCCTAAATTCAAAAACATCCTTTTAAATGGCAACTAGTTTCTTGTTTTTTTATTATTGTGCAGTTATTATACTTTGGATTAAACTGTTTACACTGACTGGTTTTACTTCATTATAAAAATTACAAAAATACTTATTCATTTGGCTGTTCGTCATCTATAATTAGGGTGACACTTAGCTGTACATCCCTACAATTGTAACTTTTATATTATTTTATATCAGTGTTTTCTTCATTGGTTAAATAACTATATCAGTGGTTAACTAGGTCAGTTAAATAAGTTAAAGAAACGCTCAACCGAAAAATTTAAACTTAGCATACAATGTATGATTAATACTAGATTGACACCCGGCTTACGTTTCATTATACCTCCAAGTGTATACTTGGAGTATAGTGTATACCTCACAGTGTATAGAAATACGCAGTCGTTAATTATGACTAATGAACCGACTTGCGCCGTAACATAGGACGTAGAGTACAGTAGTGAACCGTAAGAAATCTTAATTCCCTACCAACACAGGAGCGTTGGTAGGGCATTGGTTTAACCTTTTGGCGGTTAAAAGAGAGTTGTGAACAGGATTCTGCCCATTCCCAACCCATCAAAGATCAAAACCCATTCCCATACCATTCTATCCTTTACTATTTTCTCAAACATTTCTCAAAATCCATTCCTACACCTCCAAACGTAGGCAACGCATTCGGTGCCAACGTTTGTCATTCTATGAGGGGGAGAGTGCACGCTGCAATCCAACAGCCGCTGGGCGCACTCGACTGGCCACGTTACCCCTCGCTCACAGAAGACTACCTTGAAATGTACTGCATTTCCCACTTAATCTTATTTCCCTAATGTACGTACGTGTTTCGGTAGTGAGTGAGATGTGCCAGAGCCCATTCCCATCCTATCCGTCTCCATTTCCCCAATCCTATCTCCAAATCCAGTCCTATATCCAAAGGTACGCAGCGCATCCGGGGTCGTGCCAACATTTGTCATTTTGGATTAATGTTATCATGTATCACGGATGTCTATGGGCGACAGTACCCACTTACCATCAGGTGGACTGTATGCTCGTCTGCCACCTTCGTCCATAAAAAAAAAAAGACTGAAGTTGGCATGTATCGCGGGTGTCCACGGGTGATATTATTCCCTTTCCACCAGGTGGATTGTGTGCTCGTCTGACGCCTTCTTCCATTGCCTTCCTTCTTCATAACACTAGAATGTAGCCAAATATAAAATACACAATATATTATTGCCACTAACGATTAGTTGACGCCAATGAGATTGAGATTCTTTTCTAACATTCTATATCTACTTTCTGATATTTATTGTTATTATATTTATATGCGGCACTTCTTCTACACCAATGTACATACATACATAGACACTTATGGTTATGCACATGCATACACACCTTCACACACACATACACAGACATAAACCGCACACTCTCTCACACACACATCACACCTCAGCACCATTTTCTTATAGTACTTAAATTTTGTATTTCTATCTTAACAATCATGTCATAATCATATATAATAATGTAACTTGTTATGGCAGAGCGGGGTCTCCTGACAGGCATATAAAATTGTATGATTATGTTAAAAATTTTTATTCTTTTCGAACTTGAATGATATGGAAAAAGACGTAAGAGATGAATGTGACTTGTACAACTGTTAATGTGTAAGTAGTAGCGCAACTATATCCACGATTATGCAGGCATTTTGTATTTATTAAACCTGTCCTACTGTTCGCTCCCGTTATTGTGCTCGCGAGGAGCGGAACGCCCCAGTTCGCTTATAAATCTTTATTTTATAACGAACCAAGTTTTGTTACAATGCAGCATTGATGAGTGAAGTTTGCGGGCTTGTTAGGTTTGTTCATTTTGATTTCCAATTGTTCGCCCTTGAATTTTATACTTACGTATCTACTGGGAATTCTTTATCGCACCGCCATGATATTTCTTTGCAACTCCCACAAGCAAGGAAATTTGCACAAATCATCTTCTCTTCCTTCTCACGTTATTTGTGTTATTTTGAAATAGAAAAAGAAACATTGATTTTTAAACATTAAAATATGTTGGAACAAACATAATTTCTATTTCAATGTTGTTATACAAATACTTAAATACTGTACAAATATACTGTAGCGACAGCAAGTCTGCCAAGTTTTCTGCTATGGTTTTCCTGTATGCAAACCATTTGTGTATGTAAATATTCGGGCGGGCCTTGAATTTCTCGTTGCACATTCAGTGTTTTGTTTTTGTATTCCGAAGGAAATCATCTACACATTTACCCCTAAGCGAATAAAGAAGGGAAGATCGAGTAGGGCGTAATGTTTTAGACAGTATTAAAGGAACACAAAATAGAGCTCTGTGTCTTCTTGATATCATATCTACAATAGCTTGAATAGCTCTTCTGAACACTTTTGAGTAATTTAGAGTTTTTAAAAATCGAGCATAACGTGAGATTAGCAGACCGTGTATGTATATGCAAACAGATGTGTTGTATAAATGTTTAGAGAAAACATGAGCAGGAGACTCGTCTTTTATAGGTTCATTACAGACAATAATTTGCAAGAGACTCGCCTTTTATTGGTTTCATTTTTGCTATAATGAGCATAGTAATGAAAGGTATATATTAATAGATAAAAGGGGAATGCCCAAGTGACTATGGAATTTAGTATCGGTGCAAATATTGTTGTGCCAAGATGAAAACTACTGTCTTATGTTGGAATTAATATATACTTTCAAGAAAAATAAACAGGATTTACATAATTTGCCGGGTTTCATGGAAATAGGTTGGTAAACTTCCAAAGTCTAAATATTAAAACACATCGTTTTCCTTTTAGTAAATAGGTAAATTAAGACTTAAGTATGCTATTGCTTATTAAATACAACATAAAATGTTGAAAGTCTCAACACTTTGTGTTGCTTCACTCCATAAGGATTGCTGGACTATAATTGTCTTACCTTATGATGTTTTACTGTAATAATTATCAAGATGACGCCTATTAACTAGGATTGCGCATTATAGGTCAAAGAAGTCAGTTAAAGTATAAGCTTTATTGAACAAAAATACATAGAACAAAATACAAATGAATAAAGTGAACTAATCGAAATGAACAGTTGATACACCGGCGAACTGAACTTTCCATAGTGCAGTGATATTTAATAGAGTCTCTATCTCACAATTAGGTACAATACTATCCTCTTTTACAATTGCAATGGTAGTGGAGTCTCTTTCTCATAATCACTTTATATAAGTTAATAAGGTTTAATAAACGACCACAATATCACACATGAGAAATAACTCAGACAGCGTAACAATAATAATAATGTCAATTGCGCCGGTCAACGACAAGTGACATTTCAGTGTTGCCAAAAATATTATACAGAAATTGATATTTTTATACAGTAAATACAGTAAAAAATCCAACAAAAATACACAATAGAAAGATTTTTAAAGGTATTTTTTTTGTTTTATCCGGCTAATGTGAGACTCCACATTACATTATAAAATCATGATAAAAACAGGAATTATTCATATTCTGAACTTGTGGCACAACTTAGATTCAAACGATACTGCTCATGGACAATCCCCTTTTATGGTGTAGGCCATTTCAGGCTATCGGTATCGTCAGTGATCGAATAGCAATAAACATGGTTTTTCACATAACTGTTATATATTTGTTTTTTTTTATATAGCCTAAAATTTTTCAAACCCTTCAAATCACATTTCTAGCCGTGCCCAAATGAGCTCCTAATCCTTTCCTTTACACTACCAGTTCACGGACACCATAAGTCCTTCTCTATCTATAAGAGGATGGATAGCTGTGCGCTCTCGATGGACTCACACACAAACCAATATTACGTCACGTCCCTGACAGTGAAAAGATTACATCTTTACAAGTATTTACAATAATTAAAAATAAGCTTTTATTATTTCATTTACACGTAACCACTAATCATCAAGGTGCGCTGTCTGGTGTTGGCCGGCTATATTCCAGCACCACCCATCTCTTCTCGTGGATTTGAAAGGTGAATAACAAAGCCCCTGAAGAACTACACCACCTCTAAAACAATGGACTCGCCAACCCGCTTGGGCAACATGGCGTTTTAAAGCTTTTCATCCCACATGCACAAGACAATGTGAATACTGAAATAGCTGTTTGTATTGCATGGCAATAAGGTCTCAGATGATATATTATCATATCTCTGATACTATAAAGCTACACTTATCTAGTAAAATTATACTGACGTTTAAGTTAGTACGTGTAACGCCTGAAAAAACAAGTGATAATTATTCAATAACATTCGTATGTAAGCATCAACACGTGAGAACACAACCCTTAACATAATTCGTTGTTCAAACGCGTTGTATCAAATTATCGCGAGTTCGCTTCTGGAGGAAGACTGCTATGCCTGTTGTGATCACAGGCAACGGTTTATTTGAAAATCAACCGTATTTCATGGATATTACAGAAGAAATTCGCTGTGTATAGTGCTTACACGTGTATAATAATTTTACTCGCTTGTAAGGGGAAAAATAGTTACGTTAGATAGATTTAGACTTATATCAGATTTGGCCTTTGTATCACTCACAGATATAAAGCGGTAGGTAACACAAAGGGTTTGTAGCTGCGTGCCCTAAGTTGGCACTAAACTCCTACCTCTTGCGCTGCTAAAAATGCCTAATTGCACGTAATCATTTGTAAAAATTATTCAAGTGTTGAGTCAAGGAAGATGTTTCGTTTCATCGGTGAGTGGTCCCATGTATGATTCCTAGATGCCACTTGAGTATTCGCTTTATTTTTAGTTTTAGCAAGTTTAACCATATTTCTGAGTTTAGTAAGAAGCTTCAGCGGTCCTTTATAATGTTCTTTACAAAACCTTCTATCTACTTGAGTGACGTATATTTTTCCAAGATCTAGACTCCTTAAAATCCAAAACCTTCTCTTCGTTAAAGATCCTTTCTCACAATTCTCAAAGCTGTGAGGATTTATTTTCGGTTGAAGCCGTGCGCTTGAACTCTCCCTCATAACATACGAGATAGACCTTCTCTTACCAACTTTAAAAACCGATTAAAACAGCACTATTTGTCAATTTCTTAAACATTCCGTATTTTATATAATATGTATTAAGTATATATATATTACAATATAATATATATGTATAGTATTTATTATTTAGGTATGTGTTTGTATGTAGGTAGTACGTATTGTATATGTATATAAATATATATTTATGTACTATTAAATTATTATAGAAATTTTCATACGCACCACGCATCCTGCCTTTCTGTCTTGAGCTATATTTCATTTTCCCAGGTGTGCTGGAAGAAATCTCCGCAGGAGATCAGCTCGCCTTTTGTACATATTTTCTTTTTCGTCCGTTATGTATGTTTCATTTATATATGTACAAGAAATTGTTAAATAAAAAAAAAAAAATGTAATTACATACAATTTACATACATTTTACATAAAATTTATATACATTTTACATACAATTTATATACCATTTACGTACAATTTATATACATTTTACGTACAATTTCACAAACTTGGCGTTGTCTATCTATCTCTGTCGTGTCAATCTTATTTTACACTGCAAGGACTTTTTGAAAAAAATATTGAATATACAGATACCACATTGTTACGATTTTATTATATATAGGTATAGATTCTCGTTAGCCAACTTTTTATTTTCCCATTCGTGTTGACCACCCTAGGGGGGTAAATTTAAGGGTTACAACAAGAATAATTTAAATAATTCCTCTCTCACAGAAGACTACCTCGAAATGTACTACATTTTCCACTTTAACCAACTTCCTCAATGTGAGTGTGTGTTTCGGTGAGTGAGATATCCAAGAGCCCATTCCCATCCCATTCTATTCTATCCCCATTTTCCCAATCATTTCTCTAAATCTGTAAAGGCAGGCAGGTCATCCGGGGCGTGCCAACGGTTGTCAGTCTGGACTGCTGTTGGCATGTATCACAATATCCACTTACCATCAGGTGGACTGTCAGCTCGTATGCCGCCTTCTTTCTATAAATAAATAAAATTAATAATAAATCATATAAATTTCAATTACACTCAACTGATTGTTACATAAACCACGCATATTTACTAGAAGAACAAATATTCTGTAAAAGTAATGAAGCAACAAGTCATTTAATTAAAGTACAAAGACATTAAAATAATGATAACAGTTTATAAATGTTCGAAAAGCGCCATTTCTCCACACTTTATGAAAAGACCACTTATTCTGCCTCCGTTAAAGGAAAGCGAACAAAAGGAATAGAATTTGAAAATAAGAAATATTTTCTCAGCTTTCGTATTCGGTTGTGATTATGTTTCCTAAACTGTAACAATCGCACAATTCTAAATGTACTGTTTAGATAAATTTACCCACATAATGTAATTATTGACTTTTGATATAATATTCGTGTAGTGTAAAAAGTGTAAAAGTGTAACAAAATGTCCCAAATACCCCAACAAGGATTTGTCCCTGAAAAGGTCCAGGAATTCAACCGAAGGGCATCACAAGACATGTCGGATTCACCCTCACATCAGAAAATCCAACGAAATTCCCAAGACTGCACACCAAAGAAAGAACCGAACCAGAACGGGACTGATAAACCCCAGAACGAGAAGCTAAAATCTGATGAGAAACCCAAGGAAAACAATCCAAGTCCAGCAAGACAGAATCAAGAGAGTAAGAACCCATTTTCGCCCCACTTCTATCGAAGCAACCGAGCGCATGGCCACTTTGAAATGGGTCCACGAGGTCTCGATTATTCACCGCACAGAATGGGGCTGGACTTCTCCAATCGTATGCGTGATTACGGCCCACAAAGGTCTACATCCATCCATGGACACGAGTTAACCGATGGTCCAGTAAAGCCGGAATATCTTGGTCATCGGAGCCACTACGGAAGCCAGATCGTGCCTGGTGGCATCAACCATCCAGACGTCGTTTTTCGGCACGACTACTATAGCCAGATGGGGTTCTCCCCGCCCCGTGCTTCGAGGTTTTCTTCGCAGGAATATCTGAATGCTGCGGGCCAATATGGAAGATGGCCAGATTATAGAGCTGAGTATCGCCATCGTCGCAGGTCTCAGCAGGATCTCCAGTCATTTGGGCAGAGCGCTGAATCAGGTATTTATTAACTTTTAGCTTATTTAACGGTTTAATTAAGATTTGCATTTTTTCCTATGTTATTTATTTGAATTATTAACCTTGCGATTTATCGTCCATGGGCTTCCTTATGCAGATTGTCTTGTGTACGAGGTATGTATGGTCTTAAAATATGCGTTTGCACCAATCTGTCAGTGGTCCCTTATCTCTTTAAAGGATGGTCGTATTTTCATGCATATTACTTTGTTGTATACATTTTCGAATATATTTGTGCATAAAACATTGTGCTTCAATTTTGGATGCTGAATAGAAACTCAAAAATATTCACTTTTTCATTATTTAGTATGAAAATACTTCAGTGTTTTTGTTAATTTTCAATTTAATAACAATTATCTTTATTTTTCATAGAAATGAATACGTTAAATATTTCCCAATGTTTTATATAATGTTTTATTGAAATATAATGACATATACCGTAACTTTGACTTAGATATTTTCTCTGATAAAATATATTCCTTTAAAAATAAATAACAGTGCGTTATCTAATACACTTCATTCTTCTGTGTTAATTTTATTGTTATGTATTTTTCTAGCTTGTGATATAAGCATTATGTTGTAATGTTCATATAGTTTAATAACTTTTAATAATTTCTTCCTTCATGTTGTAAAATTAGATCAAATTTTGTTGTTTGTGTTCGTCATTATTAGTGTACAGCACACATAGAAGCACATATATGAAAACTTTTTATATTGTAAATTTAGTTAGTAAATATTTTGTATGTGTTTTGTAAATAAGCCTCTTAAGATAAATTAATTAATAAAATCTCCAATCCGGCGGGGAAGTAAAACATCTTGAAAAATGCTAGTAATATTTCTATTGATAATCTGAAAAATGTAACTTTTTAAATTTTAGTTACACTAACTTGGTTTACTTTTCGTTCTATAATCTTCTATTTAGGCGTCCTTCAGCCATGAATATTTATTCAGCCAATCGTTTCGGCGTGAATATCTCAAGCGTCAAAGTTGTAGTAAGCGACGCTTGTTTCTTGTTCAACTTACGCAATAAATCATTTTTTGGCGGGAACACCTCAGGTTATAAATTATCGATATCGATTATTTGGTTTGCGAAACTTAGCAAGAGGTAACACGAAAAGATTCGTTTTCGTTGTGTTATTTTAAATTACATGCGGGTGTGGCGTGGGACAAAATGCTGGTTATACGCTGGATGTATGGCTTCCCAAGGCTCGTCCTCGCACACAATTTTCAGCTGCTCTCATCCAGCTTATACCGCGAATCCGAAAGTTGTGGAATGAACTGAGAGCTGAAGTTTTCCTCAAGATGATGGATTGCTGAAGTTCCCGAAGTTGATGCGGTTCCTCGAGGAAGCCGTGAATTGGATGTTGCAAGCAGCGTACCGGCATTCTCCCTGGTAGCTACTGGCGGTAGGTCCACGTACCCGGGGGTCATTCTACGCCGTATATTCAACGTGACAAAAATGCCGGTTTTATTATATCATCAGCTTATCTTTCCACTCCTGTATAATAAATGTCTGTTTTTCGTGTTTTACACCGAAACGATTATTTTTAAAAACATATATTATATATGTATCTTAGGTCGATGTATCTTTATACTTTAAACAGAGTCTGTTACGATACATCTACAGTTCTTTCATCTCACGAAGGCGGGTCACATTTAGTAGTAGTTTTGCTCGTAGATGTACATTGTTTTAGTGTGCGGACACTTGAAAACCTTCGGTTGGATTTCCGATGCCTCGGCTCACACTGAAACGATGTACAATGTACAACCACTACTAAACGTAACGTGCCTTCGTGTGATGAAAGAACTTTACATAATTCTGTCTTTAATATGTTTATAAAGTTTCAACATAATTAAAGCACAACCACCGTTTCAAACTAAAAAAATATTACCTCACGTAACAGTGTCGCCCTCTGGTGGGTATAAAAATGGTAGGCCTTAGTTGAAATCCCCATCACTTACCACCTGTCATACTAATCTTACCGTTTACCAGCCGGATAATTAACTGGTAATTAGAACGAAATTAAGTAGTGCTCGGATATATGTCGGAATTTGTGTACAAGCTTGACCCTTGTTACAATTTAAAAGCTTTAGCGGATACGTTACGGCGTTTTTTTTAAATTATTATTTGGCCTAGAAGCAAATTATGGAGCCATATAATATTTTCTTAGGTTTTCGCGATTACTATACATTGCAATTAAACAACTTTTAACGGTTTATATCGCGTATATTTGACATGATTTATATCCCGACGTTTCGAACACTTTGCAGTGGACGTGGTCACGGGGTGACTAATTGATTTTATTTGTCACTTGAGTTATTAAGAAATTATTACTACCGTCTGAAATTTTTTGAACTACCGTCTGAATTTTTTTTTTTTAACCATAACATTCCCTATGCACGCAGTATTCGCTCACGGTGTCCAGAGGTCTTGCATATCGCGTTGGCCTTGTGATTTAATTAATTTAATGACTGGATCCCAAGCCGGTGGTACTTGCCAACCATCTTCTCTATTGAAATTTGGGTGTTTCTTAATTTCAATAGCCTCGCGTAACTTTCTTGGCATGTACCAGGTCTCTCTAGCGAGGATTTGTGGATTATCAAATCGAATGTAATGGTTGGGTTTGTCCAGAGCATGTTCACAAACTGCAGACTTGGTCGAGCGTCTGTTCTTCATGTCAGCTATGTGTTCTTTTATCCGGATACCGATGCTCCTCTTTGTTTGCCCAATGTATGATAACCCGCATTCACAATCAAGCTTGTAAACACCTGCATCTTGTAGGGGGATATTGCTCTTGACCGGTCTTAAAAATTGGCTAATCTTCTTGTGCGGCTTGAAGTAAGTTTTAATTGAAGCTCGTCTTAAGATATTGCCAATTTTGTCAGTGATGCCCTTGATGTATGGTAAGATGGCAGGTTGTCGCTCAACTGTAGGAGAAGTCAACTCAACTGTCACAGAAGCCGCCCCAAGCCTCCTACAGTTCCTCAAATCCTCGCTAGAGAGACCCGGTACATGCCAAGAATGTTACGCGAGGCTATTGAAATTAAGAAACACCCAAATTTCAATAGAGAAGATGGTTGGCAAGTACCACCGGCTTGGGATCCAGTCATTAAATTAATTAAATCACAAGGCCAACGCCATACTGCAAGACCTCTAGACACCGTGAGCGAATACTGCGTGCATAGGGAATGTTATGATTAAAAAAAAAAAAAAAAATTCAGACGGTAGTTCAAAAAATTTCAGACGGTAGTAATAATTTCTTAATAACTCAAGTGACAAATAAAATCAATTAGTCACCCCGTGACCACGTCCACTGCAAAGTGTTCGAAACGTCGGGACATAAATCATGTCAAATATACGCGATTTAAACCGTTAAAAGTTGTTTATGGAGCCATATGTCAGCGTTTTATGATTTTATAATAAGTGACTTAACGTGAATAAGTGAATTCTGTTAAAAGTGACAAATGAGTAGAACATTAGGGTGCATCCTATGCTCTACTTATCACTAAAAATATATTGGCTGTGCTTGCTTGCGCTATGTAATTGTTTAGTAAAAAAATAAACTAAATTGTGATTTTTAAATGATTTAAAACTACGATTAGTTAATAAACTAATCGCAATAAATCATGGTCATTAATCTATATTCGTAAATATTATTAATAATATAAGTGTTATCGTAATAAATCGTGGTCATTTTAAATGATATAGTCGTTCACACAAGAAGAAGCGAATCGCATCCGTCAACAATTTCGAATTCAGAGGGTGATTTTTTTATTTAGAAAAAAGGCGGCAGTCGAGCATACAGACTACCTGGTGGCAAGTGGACATCCATGGGAATCCGCGATACATCAGTCCAAAATGACAAAAGTTAGCACGCCCTGGGTGCGCTGCCTACCTTTGGAGATGTGGGAATGGATTCGGAGAAATGGGAAAAATTGGGATGGATATGATAATAAGGAATGGGAATGGGCTTTGCAATATTTCATTCGCTACCGGAACACGTACACTCAGGAATAGATTAAAGTGGAAATACGGTGGCAAGCGGCAAACATCCAGACTCGTTAATCGCTACCGCTTTTCATTTAAACCACTACCGTTATATCCATACTTCAATTATTTTTTTTTGAAAGATGGACGGTTTTCTGTCGTGGTAGGTATTACATGACGAATTACATGTAAATAAACTTGTAAAACATAGGAATTTATTTCTGATCTGAAGTGGCGTGCTAGCCTAAACTTGAATAATATATCGCACCCACTTGTCACCATCAATCAACTCGAGTCAAACAGTTGAAAAATTAGCATTGAAATTTCAGTAATATTAGTAAGGTTTGGAATTATAAACAACAATTTATGAGGGGGAGATTGCAAGCTGCAATCCAACAGCCGCTGGGCGCACTCGACTGGCCACGTTACCCCTCTCTCACAGAAGACTACCTTGAAATATACTGCATTTCCCACTTTATCTTATTTCCCTAATGTACGTACGTGTTTCGGTAGTGAGTGAGATGTGCCAGAGACCATTCACATCCTATCACTCCCCATTTTCCTTTCCCCCCTTTCTCCAAATCCATTCCTATATCTCCAAAGGTAGGCAGCGCATCCGGGGGGGGTGTCAACGTTTGTCATTTTGGACTAATGTTGGCATATGTCTATCTCTATAGGCTACAGTATCCACTTACCATCAGGTGGACTGTATGGTAGTCCGCCTCCTTCATCAATAAAAAAAAGAAACAATTTTTTTTCGTATATATAGAATTAAACAAAATAAATAAACTTTTTTATAAAAAAAAATCAACCCTATATTATCTTTCACCTATTTGCAATACGTACATACGTATCGATTAAATCGATATTGCTTGTAAAGTATAAGAAAAGGTCGTTTTACTTTCACCCGCTATTGTTAATTTTGTTTAATTGTACTAGTGACACTACTATTCCGGTTATTCTTAATAGTTCAATTGTTAATATAAAACAGCTTCAATTGAACTACAGGGAAATTTATTCTCACTAGTTCAATGACTGAGCTGATCAATTGTCCAAGTGGGAATGCACGATATTTTGGACGATTTTTGCCGTAGTCGGGTAAAAAGTTTTCTTTACAAGGAAGTATAGAGTAGGTACCGAAAAATCCAGAGACTATTTGCAGTTGCAAGATGCCTAACGTGTACCGGGCGGGGTTCATTGACCCCGCGGGGTTGCGGGGCGCCCTCTATCGATCCCATTCATGCGTGATACTATAAAACGTAAATTGTTTAAGGCGAGGTGTTAAGGCAATTCTGAAGGTGTCCGGGTTAGTTTGAGTATAGTTGTCTGTGTAAACGGAGTCGTGTCATGGGTTTTTGTATATGTTTTATGGATGGGAAACGTGTTAGTGGAATCAGTGTAGTTAACGGTTAACGGTGTTCATAAACACAATGGGCAATGGGAAGAGTGCACGCTGTATCCCCGTAGCCGCTGGGCACGCTCGACTGGCCACGTTACCCCTCTCTCACAGAAGGTTACCTTGAAGTGTACTGCATTTCCCACATTATCATGTCTCCCCAATATACGTACGTGTTTCGGTAGTGAGTGAGATATGCCAGAGTCCATTCACATCCCATCCTATCCTATCTCTATTTTCAAAACTTTTTCTTCAAATCTATTCCTATATCTCTAAAGGAAGGCACTGCCAACGTTGGTCTATGATCGCGGATGTCTATGAGCTACAGTATCCACTTACAGTTATCGATACATTCTGTATGTAAATGACATTATTACGATTGAACGCATAATACGCAAACTATCCATCTATAAAACTACAATAATTTTACACCAATCAGAGTGCGTCTTTGTCACGGGCAATTATGGCAGCAGTTGATGCGAATTTGTTTTAATGAGTGTGAGTTTTATATTTACGTTGATTTTTTTTACTCTTTAGTTTTTCGTTTTTACTCTTTAGATTTTTTCTAAGAGACTTACAAATTGAATTTTTAGTAATAATATTTAGATGAATTCAATTAAAGATTAATGAAATAATTAATGAATAATAAATGATTTAATGAGTCACATAATGTGTTGTCGGTCGGCTTTAGATTAGCACCATCCCATCAATTCCCGCGGGTGTCGTAACAGGCGACTGAGGGATAAACCTCTGAATGATTGGACTCTCCCACTCGCACGATCAACGTTGCGTTTTACATCTATACATACCTCTTGAACAACATAATTTGCATTAGAAGGCCCGCATCCAAAGGACGTGGTTACGTTTTACTGTTGTAATTAGTTAGTTATTTGTCAATCATAGTTAGTGTGGTGTTTCTTAGTCTTTGCTAGTGTGTTTCAGAATCAGAGTCAGAATATATTTATTGTAAACTGCAGTTAAATGTACAATTGCTACCCATATGAGGCGTACAATATTTACATAGTATTAATGTCAGAAGAACAAATTAAATTTTACAATAATCTTATTGAATATATTAATGTCACTATACCTATTGTCATTACTTTTTATATAAAAAAAAAACATTGTTTTAAAAAAATCTTTTAAATTGTATAATGTATGTTCTATTGGCCATTCCTGGGGTATTTAAATTGTTGTGGGCTTTGATTAAATACCATGCTTTTAATATTAGTATATAAGGTTATTTTTGTGTCTTGTATGTGTTGTGTTGGCAACAGTTACGTGGTGATTTATGTGGTATATATTTATGTAGTATATATTAGGTAGTATATTTATGTGGTGAGAATTGAGCGGCGTTCTAAACGTGGTCACAAAGCGGCTCGCTCAGGCACATCCATTATTCCACGCTCGGCACTATCGGTAGTGACGGCAGTTGGCTTGATACTGTCCAGTAAACTGGGGGATGGTAAGTCGGCTTTGTATGTATACACACACACATACATCTGTCTCGTTAATTAATTTGACAGATACTCTTTGATTATTGAAACACTTTTTGTGGAAACATAGCCTTTTAATTACTAATTCATTTCAGTATAAAAACTTTATTATACACCAAAAATACAATGAAAGCGATAAAGATGTTTAAGTACACAAAGTTGAGTCCGATTGTTATAGTAAACACAAAAATGTATTGCATTACAACTTCTACATTCCTACATTTTTCCTTGACTTGGCAGAAATGACAGCTCATGCTTGAAGGATTTTATTTGGACACATTTAGTCTTCAATTCTCTATTTTTAATCCAGAACCTGTCTTATATTATGTTAAACTGTACCTTGGCTGAACAAATTGTAATTGTAATTTTCTATACAATAAATGTAAATAAATAAAAAATGACAATATTTATGCGATAGACATCCGTGCGAGCACAAGCAAAACTAATTATTTATAATAAGAAGTCGTTGGAAAACTTACTGAAATGTCAATGAACGGTTTTTTGGCTAAATCGTGATTCTTTATTTATTTTGAGCTTTCTTTTATTTTCGGATATATTTATCTACAGAATTCGTTTTTTTGATATTTCTATTAGAAATATTATTTCTGTTAGGAATTTGCTTTGCATTTTGCAAAACAAAAACATTTGCAAAAGTTTATTTTGCAGATATATCCGAAATCAAAAGCTCCAAACATATGTACTAGAAACACGATTTCGACAAAAAACCGTTTGTCGAATTTTACAGTCGCAGTGACGATTTTCACTTCGTAAATTCTATTATCGCGTTTGCATCGTTTGCTTTTGTAAATTTATCGAGCTATCGCCTTTAACTTATGAATTATTTAACATATCATCAGTGTTGCTTTTTATTGTACTTTTTTGAAAGATGTACACCGTACACTGTCGTAATTTGATAAATTACTAAATCATTTTACATCTACGATCGTTGTAATTTGGCTCATCACCTAGATATAGATTCAAACAATTTTTGTGTGGATTTTATTTTAAAAATGCAACGCAATGCAATCAGCCCTTTCAGTATCCACTCTTGGACATGCATGTTGTCGCGTGCATGATAGTCCTGAAAAGGCCACGTTGGCCAAGCGGATTGGCGAGGCCACTCTTTTAGGGATGGTGTAGTAGTTCCTGGGGGCTTGTGGTATCCCTTAGTCGCCGTGTGGTAAATGGCACACTGTAGATATATAAACTTCAAAACAGATTGGTGTTTGGTTGACATATACGAGAACCCTAAACGTATATGGAACTAGATCGTGAAAACCATCCTATCTTCATCACTTAAAAAACTGCCAACTGAATACCAGAACTTATACACCAGCAAAGATATGCTAGGCTTAAATCTTACTTCATGAATACATTCACCACCAGAACGGCTCACCACCTAAATAGAAATCTTTAAGGTTTCCGTAGGTGACTACATAGTATTTGCAATGCGATCGATCAATACGAACCTACAGCATCTGTCTGCATTGTACAAGCTTCATGTACCAATCTGATAACAAATAATCGATAAAATCCCCGAAACTAAGTAAGGAGATCATTTGAGTAGCCTTTCGCTTGTTAGAGAAAGGCAAGCTTGGAATAAAGTCACTATTCCACTTGGGTATTAGATAGATAACATCGAACGAAGATTGTTACGATATAGTGTGCAGCCCGCAGGAACCCAGAATCATACATATGGTATAATACAATACCTACATATAACACACATAATTATTAGTAAATTAAATTTTGTCAAGAAACCTTTATTTGTCTAGATTTCTTAATTAGTGGGTTTTGATATAATGCAGCCGAGCTTCAACCATCTGTACTAAAGGTCGATATGTCGACTCATCGATATGTGGATGGAGGAGGCCACAATAATAATCTTAAATAGGTACCACCGAAACTCTAGTTTAACGATTTAAGTCGCTATGCTCATTGGCCACAAAACAAATGGGCATGTTAACGAAAGATTAACCACGGGGGGACGGGATCATTGAGTTGGAAACCCGCGCCTTAACCGAGTTGGGTAATGCTCATTATCTGTATGGCGCGGGTGGGGGGGGGGGCTGGTTGGCTCTTCCAGTCAAACATACATGTAGTTGTTCCATTTCTAACGTATTAATTTATATATTTATTTGCTCTTTTTCTATATTTTTTTACAAAAGGCGAGCTTAACACATTCCAGCATTATCTCCCAGTCAACTTATGGACTATGCAGGACATGAAGTGGTAAATATATGTAACAAATATAAAAGATAGAAATAAGAACTACAGTAAGTTAATATTAAATATATAAACATAATATAATATCTTTATTTATGACTATTATTAATTACATTTACATACTTTTTTCTGCATTGGATACACCCCTTAATTTCTATTTCATAAAAATAATTTGATTTTTTTTAGTGATCACACGCACATATGGGTCATATCACGCACATATCTGTTTCGAATAGAGTTTTGTTTCATTGATTGTCTAACACATTTGTTATATTATATATTACTAAATTTAATTTAAGGCACTTTAGGTATATTTGAAACATATTTTCTTTGTTATATGGTTTATCATTACGACTGTATGTTTACTCGATAAATGAAAAAAAAAAAAATAGAAAGTTGTCATCACAAAAAAATTACAAGACGTTAGGAAAAAATGTATGGATATCATCCTAACCCACCAATAAAAATGAAATTAATGACAATGTATTTGTTATGATCAACAATAATCGTTATAAACAGTAACAGGAAATTCGTGTGTCTATATGTATACGAGTACCTAAACTTTTTTTTTTCCCATTAAATGTAGTAAATAGTACAAACATGCCCATCTGAATAAAATCATTTATATAATATTATCGAAAAAAGTCCCGGGATTCAGGGAACATTGTAATGAATGAATCTATACTTATATTATAAATGCGAAAAAGTAACTCTGTCTGTTACCTTTTCACGGCTAAACCACTGAACCGGTTTTGATGAAATTTGATAAGGAGATAGATCGAATCCCAGGGACGGACATAGGGTATTTCCAGGGACGGACTTAGGATATTTACCGCGATAACCGAATTCCATGCTGACGAAGTCGCGGGCAACAGATAGTTTCAAATAATTGCATATTAAATATTTCGGATAATTTTATCCATTATCATTATCGCACTAACATTTCGTGTGAAGTTTTGGTATACGATATAGATACCCAAATTTCCTATAGTGATAGTACAAACCATTGTAACTGAGTAATTGTAACAAAGCGATGGGATTTTTTACTAAAAATATATCAAAAATATTATCAACATATACGAGTAGAAAAGCGGTTTTGACATTACCTGCCTTAACATTAAAACATCAACGAGAAAATGTTTTATTTCAGGTATATCATAATCATAAGCGAGTTGATGTGAGGCATTTTCGTCTTGGGACTCTTTAAAAGAGCTGTGAACAGGTTTCTGCAAGGTCGGCAGCGCACCCGCAAGCCCCCTTGTGTTGCAGATGTCCATGGGGTGCGGTGACCACTTATGTGGCCCGAACGCTCGTCTGCCATTCATTCTATAAAAAAACAATACTACCGTAGATGTATTATTCGGTATTAGGGGTGTATGTGCTGTTAATATAATAGATTTTATGACACCCGTGAGTTCATTAAAATGCATTTTGTACTGTCAGTCTCAACTTAGGATCAAAGTGGATATAAACCTCCAAAAAATCCATTGTGGATCTTTTCAATGGATTTTAATGGACTGAGGGATTATAACCGTTTTTTATGCAAGAAACTTGGTCCTGGATAGTGTAAATTATAATACAGCCGCGGTACACGTCCCGAGAAATTTTTGAGTGTCAGATGCTGCAGAATAAGTATATCCGTTCATTTTAACATTAGTTTGCCTCTTTGAGAAAGGACGTACTCCACTGAAGAGGCGAAAGAAATGTTAGTTCAAAATGTAGAAACACATTCATGTACCTCACAAGAAAAACTGCAGCTGAAAGGTAAAGGAATTGTGCTCTGAAGAATTGTTTAATATAATTCCCACCTCGGGTTTCTACAACCGCACCTCCCGCCACAGAAGTGCGTTCCATCCGCATTTCCTAGATACGGAGGTGTCGCGCACCGTTCGGTCCAAAAATTATTTTATACCGCGAACCCGTAGGCTGTGGAACGAACTGCCTCAAGAGATCTTTCCATTACGATACGATATGGGGTTCTCCAAGAGAGCTGTGAATAGGATTTTGCAAGGTCGGCGGCGCGCCCGCATACCCCCTGGTGTTGCAGGTGTCCATGGGCGGCGGTAACACTTATCATCACATGGGACCGCTTGCTCGTCCACCCACTAGTCTATATAAAAAAAAAAGGTAAAGGATAATAAGATTACTTTAATAAAGAGATTTTTACAGCTATGAGACTACTTTAAAGCGGTAAAAAGAAATAAATCCCAATAGCTTTTGGACACTTCTAACGATCGTCCTTTTTGAAACATTTCCAAAATAGTTTCTTTTTTAAAAAGTACTGAATGGACGGTAAAGAGATGGTAGCAAAATATGAAAATGTTTTGAATTTAGGTTTTCTGATGTTTGAATTTAGACACCAGAGAACTTGTGAACTAAAATAGTAATTCTATAGTTTAATTAAAATTGTAACAGTTTCGTTTCGTCTCATGATTTCCTGTCAATGGAATCCTTTATCACTCCGCAAAATAAAAGGCTCTCCTATAAAACACTCGGAGAAGTGTATTCGTCCAATTGTAGAAAGTATCTTCGCAATAAACTTCTCCTCCGTTCCTCAAACTTCCCATAAACAATCTATTCTAACCTTTATTGCAAAAGTTTCAAGGTTTTCTTTGGCTTAAATTGCTCACCCTACAACGCACCACTATTGTACGGATTGTTCGAAACGACAATTTGACTTTTTCTATCAAACAAACTTTTAGCCAGCCAGGTAGTTTATAAGTTGTTTGGACATTTGCCGTCTTTCTCATAAAGGTTATAATTTAACCATTAATTATAATTCATTCCTTTGAAACTTACGATGCCTAGAATGGACTCGCAAACCCACTCGGTCAAGCATGTCGTTTTATGGCTATACTTAAGTACATTCTTCATGCATAAGACTAGCTGTGAAGGAGTATGGTAGACCGGATCCTTAATATGGGTCTATATCGTACAGTAGAGAGACGGGGGCTGATGGTATGGTATGGATAATGATTTCTAACACATTATAATCCACTTCGTAATACACATATTTGTCGGGACTCCTAGTAGGAGAGGCCCTCCTACTAGTTGAAACTGTGTGCCATTTGACAGTTCGTTTTGACACTTTCTCGCTAGTAAACGTGTTACGGTTTGATTTCTCCGTCGGACGCTTCATTGATTTTTACGGTTAGCAATCCGAATCAATGGTAAATAAATGCGCATAACATTACTGTTTTCGCTCCAAAATAACACGCAATATGTTCCAACTGAATTGGAATTAAGGTGACGAGTGATTGAACATAACATTACCTCATACGGAAATGGAATAAGAAATGCGAATGAAGAGAATGTTTCCAGGAAAACTATTAGTATATTGAATATTACAACGGAATACAATATTTTTATTTGTTCTATTGTAAGTACAATGTAGTACAAGTACAATTTTCGTAATGGCTAAATTCTTGTGGCCCTAATTTCCTTTCAAGGATCACCGGACATGTATGGTTTAGGGCGAGCACAGAAGGCGCTCAGGCAGGTGCATAGAGTGTGTGTAGCCTAAGGGCTTCCCCGCCGGTAGACCGACGGAAGGAACGGACCTCGGCTTAGGCCGTTGCTTTGGGAGGGTACCGCGGGATTGCGAGTTGGTGAGAAAGAACGAATATATTTTATTGTTCACTAGCTGTTGGCCGCGACTTCGTCCGCGTGGACTTTAGTTTATAAACACCGTCTTTATTCGACGTGATTCTTTAAATTGACATACCTTTTTTATTTATGAACTGATTGAAATAAAACAAACACTAAATTTTAAGTGAAGCTTACCACAATGCATTAGTGAAAACCGCACCCAAATCGGTTAAGCCGTTTCTAAGATTAGCGCGCACAGACAAACAGACAAAAATTCTAACAATCATTGTTTTGGGTTCTATTGCGTTGATAAAGGCCCCCAATAATATTTTTTCTCGTATATCTTCCATGTGCAGACAGCGATCAGTTACATTTTTATTATATGTATAGATGAATATACATTTTCTTGGTCTACAAACTAGTTCGTCTACACTCTACAGCTATAGATATATCAGCCGTTGGCTGTCTCACTCAACGTAATAAAACTCGTAGGTAAAGTATGGGGTGAGAATTACTGAGAATAAATTACTAATACTGAGAATAATTACTATTTAATTACTAGAGATCTATTTTTTTAATATTGTCCACACTAGATTCACGATCTCGTAAATTCTTTATTCTTCACATAGAGACTCAAAATTTGGACTGAATTGTGATCTGAAAGATCTAGAGGGGTGTAGGGGTGTATGGTAACGAATGCATTATCTACGAGTATATTGCTAAAGCTAATCATTAATGTGAATTGAGAAGTTGTTATTATTAATAATAGAAGTCAATAGTTGAGTAACATAACTAAGTTTTAATATATTTATATTGAAATCATTTGCTATAAATAATTCATTTTCTTATCATTTGATGAGAATATCGAGATTTTTTTTAAGAATTCGTAGACATTGCCATTAGGAGCTCTGTACACATATTGATATTAGATTATTTTTAGAAATTTCAATCGCACAGCATTCAAATATTTCGATTTTCCAACGAAATTCAAAGTTTTTTTTCTCCATACGTAATAGTTTAACGTAGGTATATTTTTATTTAAATACGAAACAACCGCTGGTTCTAAACCTAGTGGCTTCTTTCTTCTTTTCTATCACCATTTGTGTTATCACTTGTCCTCTTATTCTAGTTATCACAGGTGCTACTGCTACTTTCTATACAACTAGCAAAACCCCGCAGACGTTGTCCTGCCATAGAAGTTGATGTGCTGGAGCGCCATCTAGTGGCGAGTTACAACAATGTGAATAGCATGAATACCTTCTCCATGAAAAGGTACATATATGTGCCAACTTTCATGGTGATCGGTCAAACGGTGTCGAAGTCTATTAATCTCCAATATACCAACATCCTCTTTCAAATATATAGACATTGCATAAAGACTTATGATCGTGTATAATATTATAATAGGGGTTAAAGTATGAAATTGCCGTTTTATAGTATTAGATACTTTGAATTGACATAAAACCTTCATGGTGTGAGATTTTCGAGTGAAACTTTTTCACATGATACCTATGAGGTTCTTGTTTTAAAAAATGTGCAACATTCGATTTTCGACTTTCAAATGTTTTTTTTATTCAGCTTAGACGGGAAAGATGGATACTTCGAAAATCCGAGTAATCTTTGTATACGAGTACCGACGCGGAACTAACGCGGCAGAAACGGCTCGCAGTATCAATGCTGCGTTTGGAGAGGAGACTGCTAATGAACGAATCGTGTGTTTTTGGTTTAAACGCTTTCCTAATGGAAACTTCGACTTGAAGAACGAACCACGTGGAAGACCGCCCACACAGGTGAATAACGCTGAATTGAAGGAGATGGTGGAAGCCGATCCGAGTCAAACTACCCAGGAATTAGCGGCATGGTTTAACGTTACCTTACCTATAATATTGACTCATTTGCATCAAATCAATAAGATAAAAAAATATGAAAAATGGGTGCCTCATGATTTTACTGATATGCAGAAAGAAACGCATGTTGAAACTTGCGTTGCCTTGTTGAATCGGTACAGAAATGAAGGAATATTGGATCGTATTGTGACATGTGACGAAAAGTGGATTCTTTACGATAACCGAAAGCGAAAAATGCAATGGCTGACTCCAGGTCAAACGCCGCAACAGTGCCCTAAGGCAAAGCTTACCAATAAAAAGGTAATGGTAACTGTTTGGTGGTGTATTCATGGTGTTATTCACTATAGCTTTCTCAGGTCTGATCAAGCAATAACAGCAGATGTTTACTGTGTCGAACTTCGAACAATGATGGCGAAACTAGCAGTGAAACAGCCCCGACTCGTGAATCGATCTTCACCATTATTGCTCCATGATAACGCAAGACCTCACACTGCACGAGAAACCGTTGTAACTCTACAGGAGCTGCAGTTAGAAACCATACGTCATCCTTCGTACTCGTCAGACCTTGCTCCAACGAACTACCATTTTTTTCGTGATTTGGACAATTTTCTACGTGGTAAAAAATTTTCTTCCCAGGAGGCAGTACAAAATGCTTTCACACAGTTTGTCGAATCTACATCCCCAGAGTTCTATCACAAAGGCATAAATGAACTTCCGATTAGATGGCAACAATGTATAGATAATGAGGGTAAATATTTTGATTAAATAAATATGTTACATTTTAGAAAAAAACGAGTTTTAATTTTTCAGTACAAATCGGCAATTTCATACTTTATCCCCTAATATATTACGTAATTATGTATAATGTACAAGTACCTATGTTCAGAATATTTATTTCCTCTCGGAAATAAATATAAGGGAAGGAAATAAATAGGTAGAGATACCCAAAAGGTTATTTGGCAGAGATCGCTTTTAGCGATAAGATCGCCTTTTGTGCATTATTGTATCTATTATTGTTTTTGGTGTGCAATAAAGAGTTTTTATCTATCTATCCTTCGTGATAGATCCCCACAATCTGTTTCCAACTGTACAAATCTCTGTCAAAAACATCTCTTAGATTTGTAGCATTCTATTAGTACACAAATTGTGTTACCTATGAGTCCCTAATTCTATTTACGCAAACAACATTGTAAACTACAATTTACATCATTTAATACTAAAACGGATTTTGATTACTATTGTACCAAACATTGTACCAAACAATTTAAATACAAGTACTAGTGACTGCAAAAGTGCTGAGCGCTCTTAAATATTAAATACAAAACGTTAATCCATAACACTATAATAAAATGATAACTCACTAGATATCGTCTCACGTCGCTTAATGGGACCATAAAGCTAGAACGTCAAATCATTTAAGTAAAATTAACGTCTTAGTCACACTAACTCATGAGATTCCTCACTCAATTTTGAGGAATAAGTTAAAAACGATTTAATCCAGTAAGAGGACTTTTTGTCATTGACTATTTCGGGGCTGGTGTAATCTATGCACGTGGAAAGCCCGTTGCTGGTTTTCAAAAATATGCTGGAGACAATTAAAATACCGTGTTTATGTTAAAATGTGTTTTCGGTGAGCAAAAAAGTTGTTGCTGTGTTATTGGATACAAATGTATAACAAATAACACCTCATCGATTAACCAATATAAAGAGATGGTAGCATTGCAACCCTAAAATTGAAGCATTTGCAGACATTGCAGTTTGAGTTTGATAGTCCTGTGATGTCTGCCGGCTTCAGCACACCCCCAACTTTTCCCGTGAGTGTCGTAAAAGGCCACTAAAGATAACAAAATCGCTACCACAATCCATGATGAACTATATCTATACTAATATACTAATGTTATACTAATCTATACTAATGTTGGGGGTAATCTCTGGAACTACGGAACCGATTTCAAGAATTCTTTCACAAATAGGAACCTACATTAACCGTATCTAATATAGGCTATATTTTATTTTGAAATTTTGTAAAAAAAAAATTAGAAAAAGTACTTATAAGCCGAAGGGAAGCAAGGGCGGGTCGCTAGTCACCTATAAAATAGTGGATTCACCAACTCGTTGGTGTTTTAGGCTATACAAAGGTCATACGCAGGGCAATGTGCATGAGGAAGCTCGTCTCGAGCAGTGGACGCGTTAGCCCGCTGCTGATGGGAAAAGGTATTGTTTACGATGCGCACACTAGGCGCGCACCTGCCTCGCGTTACGCGAAAGCAGCCCGAGGAATGTGCACTCGGGCCCAAATGTAGTAAACTTACTCAATATATCCACCAGAGGTGGGTAAGCACAATAAAGAACAATTTATACAATTTAGAGGTCTCACTTACCCCAGGTGGTTTTGCCCACACACAAATCTGGAAAGTGTACCTACGCTAGTCCCTACTAGACGTGACCTATCTTAGTGTGATTGAATATATACATACATTCACAATAGATACTTGTGTAGTAATCCAAGTCTCGTTCCGTGGTGAGCCGGTGGCCGCTACAGTTCGGCAACTCACACCCGGCAGCAAATCACCTCGAGAATCACTTCCAAACCACAAGCACAATCACAACAAATCCAACCAAAACACTCGCGTGGCACAGGATATCAGCGAACAAGACCTATTACTAGGCGCTAATAACAAATATCGACTGTCCGAGCCCGCGGTGTGAATTTATCTCCAATTTAACTCTGCTCACCGCCGAGCGCGTGTTACTACTCAAAAATATCAAATTCTCAAACCGCCTTCAATATGGCGGGGACAAAAAAAATGTTGCTTCAAATAATCAATGTATGCGGGTATGCAAAGATGCTCGCGCCAATTCCAAACAGGTATGCTGGCGATCATTAAAAGACTGGATTCCTGTGCAAATGAGTATTGGCTGAGCAAACAAGTTATTGCAGTGTCATCAAATGACAATCCATTTATAAATCAAATAAGCATGTAACATTACGAGTCTAAATAGAAGCATTTGCAGGCATTGCATTTTGAGTTAGTAACAACTGACATTTTTCCATACATATTCCTATGAATTAATATGGCAATGAATGTTTTTAAAAATATCTAAATTCAAATTGAGTAACTCATTTTCCTTTTAAAATGGCTCGTCTCGTTCCCGGACATTTTTACAGCATTTAAATCTCCTTCGAAACAGTTATTGCGAGGATCTCGAGAGTGCGATCGTAAAGCGCGGGAAATGAACTCATCTTTTACCAATTCCTTGTTCGCGGGAAAAATTGACCGCGTTAAAATGTGAATTAATTTATGACTCTTGGTGATTGAATTATAGGAACGGAAGTATTTTAAGCGGTGTTTTTGTTTTCTTAATTATAACTACCATACCATACTATCAGTTAATGTCTAATGGTAATGGTAATAGACCTCTCCCAAGGCTTGCCACCACACACGATTTTCGGCTCTTCTGATCCAACCGCCTCGGGCTAATTTCGGTCGTCGGTCGACCTGTTATATTTGCCACATGACCGATAACCGACGAGTTATCTTAAATGAGAGAGGAGTCCTCGAGTGGAGACCAAGCACCGGGAAGTGCAGTATGGGACGCACTCCGCCCAGGTGGACCAAAGATTATAACTGATGTATCATAATTACCTACCTTCACGGTAGTCACGGTTTTACTATACATGTTGTGTTTGGAATTGGCGCGAGCATCTTTGCATACCCGCATACCTGGATTATTTGAAGCAACATTTTTTTTGTCCCCGCCATATTGAAGGCGGTTTGAGAATTTGATATTTTTGAGTAGTAACACGCGCTCGGCGGCGAGCAGAGTTAAATTGAGATAAATTCACACCGCGGCCACGGACAGTTGTTATTTATTATTCGCGCCTATTGATTGGATTTGCACGCGGATATCCTTGTGCCACGCGAGTGTCTTGCTTGGAATTGGTTGGATTTGTTGTGATTGTGCTTGTGTATTGGAAGTGATATCTCGAGGTGATTTTGCTGCCGTGTGTGAGTTGCCGAACTGTAGCGGCCACCGGCTCACCACAGGACGAGACTTGGATTACTACACAAGTATTTATTGGGAATATATGTATTTATTCAATCACACTAAGATAGGTCACGTCTAGTAGGGACTAGCGTAGGTACACTTTCCAGATTTGTGCGTGGGCAAAACCACCTGGGGTAAGTGAGACCTATAAAATGTGTAAATTGTTGATTATTTGCTTACCCACCATTTTGGTGGATATATTGAGTAAGTTTACTACATTTGGGCCCGAGTGCACATTCCTCGGGCTGCTTTCGCGTAACGCGAGGCAGGTGCGCGCCTAGTGTGCGCATCGTAAACATCTGGTAGCAGAGCGTGGTTGATACCGTCATCAACCATTTTTTTTTTTTTTTTGTTTTTTTTGTTTTGTCATTATTCTTCAACTTGATAATTGTAACTTCCCGTGTTAAGGGCCTTGCGTATATTGGGTCCACGCTCCTGCTACATCGTAAACATCTGGTAGCAGAGCGTGGTTTGATACCGTTACGTGATATTGATGATACTGATAATACCGTTAGGTAGGTAGTTAATATTGATGACATTTTCTTTTGTCTTGTTTGTATATTGGTAATTTGGTTTAAATATTTGCTTTTGATTTTTTATTTTACGTTCACGGTTTGAAGGCTAGGCCCTACGTATAATTTGTATTCTGAAGATATTTTGAATCCACGCGTGCGACGTTTAGTAGCTGGCTAGTTACCCACACGCGTTAATATTTTTTTGGATATAACGCTTCACGTTTTTTTTGATAGCTGGACATTGTGGTTTATTGAGTCCACGCTCGTGTACATTTTTGGTTGCGTTTATTTTAATTTGATAATTTAATTTGTTTTTTTTTGTTGTTATTTTGTCAGGTAGTCTTAATTAATATTTTGGACGGTTATACCTTCTTGAAGACACATACGCACCCCTTTTGTTTTTTATTGTGCCTCCACTGCATTTTTTGATTTTTTTATTTTGTTATTTTTTTTGTTATTGTTGTTTTTTTTTACTTTTATTTTTGTTTTTTATTTGTGGTTTTGTTTTGTATTGCGTGCGTCCTGAGGTGTAGACATGTCTGTCAAGGTGACCTTTTCTACACATCAGTCCGCAATGACTGCTCAGTTGAGATGGTTTTCATCTGCGGTTGCAATGGTCAACCGTCCGGACCGGAAGCAAGCCTTACTCGCCCGGGCGAGTGAAATGCCGGCCCGTTTGGTGGCGTTAGATAGGAGTTTTGCTGAGGGCTTGACATTTATGGCGAATTTGGAAACGCCTGTACCGGACGAGCAGAAGCAGCGATATGAAGCGGACTTTGGCCAAATATACGAGTTTGTGGACACCATTAACGAGGCGGTCTCCCACATCTCAGCTCCCTCTGGTGGGGATTCACTTGTTGCACCCCACGCCTTGTTGGGTCGTCTCCCCACGCTCAACCTTCCTACCTTTGACGGTGATTTGGACCAGTGGTTGAGCTACTATGGGATGTTCAACAGTTTGGTGGACTCCCATACCGACCTGTCAGCTGCTCAAAAAATGGCGTACCTGTTGGCCTCCTTACAGGGAGAGGCTCTAGGCCTGGTACAGCACCTGAAGGTCGATGACAGCACCTACTCGACAGCCATGGATTTGTTGAAGCGCCGTTACCACAACGTGCGACTTTTGGCTGACACCCATGTGGGGCAAATATTGAATCTGCCTAAGGTTGTTTGTGCGTCAGCCTTACGGACAGACATTGTAAACCCTGTTTTGGTGGCGGTTAACGCCTTAAGGCGATTGGACTTACCAGTGGACCAGTGGTCCTTTTTGTTGCTCCATATTGTGTTGGCGAAACTGCCTTTGGAGATGCGGCTGCGCTTTGAGCGACAATATGGTGGGGACAGCTCCATTCACCTGCCTTCCTATGAGGACCTCGAAAGGTTCCTCGAAGACGAGTGTCGCAGGGTGGATACGGTGGAGGGTTCCACTCTCTTGATGCCGCAGCCTAGCGTTCGCCGAGAGCGACCACTGGCCCGACCGCAGGGTCCGCCGGTGACTAAGCAGTCACGGCCGAGATATGGGGTCTCCCAAGAGGAGTCCGTGGCTTGCAGATTCTGCAAGCGCTCCGGCCACCGGATGACTGCTTGCCACAAATTTGTGGCTTTGCGCGTAGCAGCGCGTCGACACATCGCCAAGGAGAGGCGATTGTGTTACCATTGCCTGGAGGGTCACTTCCAGCGAGAGTGTCCTCAGCCTCGTCCATGTGGACAATGTGGTGGTGCTCACCACGTCATTTTGTGTGCGAACCGCAACCAGGAGGGTGCTGGTGTTCGCGATGCTGAGCGACATTTGGCTGCTCGCGCTGGTGGTGACAGTCCTGCCAGGTCCAGCGCCCAGGATCGAGCCCTTACGGGCGGGGGTAGGCGTTCGCCACCCCCTAGAGGCGCTGTTGGGTTTGCGGAGTACTCCACGGTCTACCGCAACCGGAAATTCTCCCCCCCGCTGTTGGAGCGACCGTGGTTGGAGCGGCGTCCACCCCGCCTAGGAAGGCAGGCTGCAGCCCCCCTCTCATCCGCACATGCTGTGCAGGGTCGTCGCGGTGAGGGCAGGGTAGACAGTTATCGTCCCCTGCCGCACTCGTGGAGGGAGCCCTCTCTCCGTAACTTCTCCCGTTAGGGACTTGCAGCTCACCACGCTGAGAACCCAGAGACCATCCTCTTGCCTACGGTCTCTGTGCGGGTATGGGACCCGAAGGGCAACTCGATTGTTGTTCGTGCCCTTTTGGACTCGGGTGCCCAGGGTTGTATAGTCTCAGCTTGGTTGGTGAGCCAATTGGACCTTTGGATCAGTCCAGTTATTTTTTGGGCGAAATGTTTTTTGTAGAAATTATGGGCTGCTGAATTGTCGTGGGATGAGCCTCTTCGTGGAGAGTTATTGTTGGAATGGCTTGAGTTTGTGTCATCCCTCCCAGCTGTTAATCGTGTTTCCTTGCCCAGACGTTTCCTTCCGTCTGAAAAATATAGAGCTAGCCTTCATGGCTTTTGTGATGCTTCCGAGCGAGGGTATGCAGCGGTTGTTTATCTACGCACAGTGGATGCTGCTGGACATGTTTTGGTCTCGCCGGTTCTAGCAAAGAGCAAGGTTGCGCCTATTCGCTCGCGTATGACAATACCGAAGCTAGAATTGTCAGGCGCCACTCTCTTGACTCGTCTCTTGAATCATGTCGTCGCTACTCTAGGGCGTTCCATAGAGTTAGTAGACGTCTTTGCATGGACAGACAGTCAAATTGTGCTTTGTTGGTTGCGAGCTTCTGTTCACACCTTGGAGGTGTTTGTGGCGAACCGTATTTCCCAGATCCAGGCGTCGCAAGCTCGATTGATTTGGCGACATGTCCTTGGCGATATAAACCCAGCTGATTGTGCATCACGTGGATGCTCAGCTCTAGAGATTATTGGACATCCGTTGTGGTGGGGTCCGGACTGGCTGAAGGGACCAGTGTCAATTTGGCCGGCCTCACGGATCACTCTAGTTCAGCCTGCGATAGGCTTTGTAAGTTTACTAGTGGCCGATGGTGCCGGGAGCGGCCAAGCAGCGGAATCATCGTGTGATCCCGATGTTTTGCTGGCCAGGTACAGCTCACTGGATAAACTTTTGAATGTGACATCTTGGGTTAGACGTTGGCGTCACAATGTTAAAAACCCACAGAATAAATTGTTGTCAGCCTTCATCTCGTCTGAGGAACGACATGAAGCGCTATTGAGTTGGATTCGCGTAGTCCAGTCTGTTAGCTTCGCTTCAGAGTTAAAAACTATGAAGGAAGATCCCGCTAAATTGAAAGGCGCTATTGTGCGATTGAATCCCTTTGTGGATCCTTCGGGTCTACTGCGCGTGGGAGGTCGGCTTAGACATGCCAATTTGCCTCATGGTGTCCGCCATCCTCTTCTCTTGCCGAAAGATGGACATTTGGTGCGGTTGCTGGCGATTGATCGACACATCAAGAACTCCCATGCAGGCTGTAACGCACTGTTGGCGATTTTGCAACGCGAATTTTGGATTTTGTCGGCTAGACGACTCGTCCGGGGAGTCATTTTTCGTTGCATGTCTTGTTACAGAACTAAAGCTTCTACCATGCAACCCCAGATGGGCGATTTGCCCGCGGACCGAGTCTCTGAGTCTAGACCCTTTGCCACAGTTGGTACGGATTTTGCTGGCCCTTTTTTGGTGAAGTCATCTCAGCTTCGTAATGCCAAATCCGTAAAGGCATATTTGTGTGTTTTTGTGTGCCTGTCTACTAAGGCCACACACTTGGAAGTTGTGTCTGCTCTCTCCACAGAAGCCTTCGTAGCGGCCCTCAGCCGATTTGTATCTCGTAGGGGACTCCCTACCTTGATTAGGTCCGACAACGGAACTAATTTTCATGGGGCCAATAACTACTTAAGGGATGTGTATGAGTTTCTTGAAGAGCAGAAAATGAATTTGGGTCGTGAGATGGCCCTCCGTGGGATAACCTGGCGCTTCGATCCGCCAGTTTGTCCGCACTGGGGTGGAATTTTTGAGGCCGTAGTTAAATCGGCAAAGACCCATTTGAGGCGCGTTACTGGTGAGACGATTCTCACATTTGAGGAACTCGCGACCGTGTTTGCGAAAGTTGAGGCCGTCCTCAACTCTCGACCGCTATGCCCACTTTCGTCGGATCCTAATGATTTGGAAGCCCTAACGCCGGGCCATTTTTTGATTGGTCAGCCACTCGTCGCTCTGCCAGAGTACCCTTGGACTGATGTGCCCAGTTCTCGTTTGTCGCGTTTTCAATTGCTCCAGCAACTCACTCAGTTTCTGGAAACGCTGGCACCTTGAATATTTGCACACTCTGCAGCAGCGCGTCAAGTGGACGGACAAAACGAATCCGCCGAAGGTTGGGGACCTCGTGTTGGTTAAAGATGCTAACCTACCGCCCTTGTGTTGGCGCCGGGGGCGCATTGTTAACCTTTTTCCGGGCTCTGATGGTGTTCCCTGGTTAGCCGAGGTCTTGGTGGGCGATTCTATTTTGAAGCGGGCCGTCGCGACATTATCCCGCCTACCCATTGATTAGCGACCCGAATACTTCGGCTCGGGACGGGGGATTGTTTGGAATTGGCGCGAGCATCTTTGCATACCCGCATACCTTGATTATTTGAAACAACATTTTTTTGTCCCCGCCATATTGAAGGCGGTTTGAGAATTTGATGTTTTGGAGTAGTAACACGCGCTCGGCGGCGAGCAGGAGTTAAATTGAGTTAAATTCACACCGCGGTCTCGGACAGTTGATTATTGATATTCGCGCCTATTAATAGGTCTTGTTCGCGATATCCTTGTGCCACGCGAGTGTTTTGGTTGGAATTGTTTGGGTGTGATTGTGCTTGTGGTTTGGAGTCATTTCTCGAGGTGATTTGCTGCCGGGTGTGAGTTGCCGAACGATAGCGGCCACCGGCTCACCACAGGACGAGACTTGGATTACTACACAAGTATTTATTGGGAATTTATGTATTTATTTATTCAATCACACTAAGATAGGTCACGTCTAGTAGGGACTAGCGTAGGAACACTTTCCAGATTTGTGCGTGGGCAAAACCACCTGGGGTAAGTGAGGCCTGTATATCCTATTATTGTGCTTACCCACCATCGCGGTGGATATATTGAGTAAGTTTACATTTGGGCCCGAGTGCACATTCCTCGGGCTGCTTTCGCGTAACGCGAGGCAGGTGCGCGCCTAGTGTGCGCATCGTAAACATGTTGCATTTGCTTGATTTATTATTTTGATTTCATTGATTTAATATTTTAAACTACATAAGTTGCACACAAAAATGGTACAGATGATAAGTGGGTACGGTAGATACCTACTTATGTATAAGTTTAAGTGCACACCATTTTGAACTGGACTTTGAGAAGGATTGGATTAATATCAGGTATATCAAAAAAAATGTCGTCAGGACAGTAAACAAAAATGGCGTCCACTCTCATGCTTTCGCACCTACTCCTAAAATGTGTCTACACTTGTGCAAGCGAGAAGGCATGACAGAAGAAGCTGTATATAAAATTCTCACGGCATCCGTGGGCGACAGAGGGACGATACGGGCTGAGGGGGAAAGTAAGTGTTTATTTCGCGACTTTTGGGACACGCACAAAGGAGATTCCTTTCTACCTATATACTCTTATTATTTATAATTCTTGTTTTAATACAGATATTAAAAAAAATTGTAACAAATTTTTTTCAATTGCTACCACTCTTAGCTACATAATAATAAAACACTGTTCCCTTTACTAATAAAATCATTGCATAAAAAAATATAATCTAGCAAAACTGCAAAAAAAAATGAGGGGAGAGTGCACGATGCAATCCAACAGCCACTGGGCGCGCTTGAATGGCCACGTTACCCCTCTCTCATAGAAGACTACCTTGAAATATAGCGCATTTCCCACTTTATCGTATTTCCCCAATGTACGTACGTGTTTTGGCAGTGAGTGAGATGTGCTAGAGCCCATTCCCATCCCATCCTCCCCATTTTCCCGACCCTTTCTCCAAATCCATTCCAATATCTCCAAAGGTAGGCGGCGCATCCGGGCCAATCCGGGGGCGTGCCAACGTTTGTAATTTTGAATTAATGTTGGCATGTATCGCGGATATCTATAGGCGACAGTATCCACTTACCATCAGGTGGACTGTATGCTCGTCTGCCGCCTTCGTACTTAAAAAAAAAAACAATTTCAGAAAAAAGAAATTCTGTAGAAATTGAAAAACAATTTGAATCGTAATATTTTACTAGTAATTATTTCATTTAAACAATTGTATGTTTTATGCATTTATGAGTTAGAGGGTTTCATATTTGTACTGAGTTAGCGGCTACTACTAGTAAATATAATAAACTCGACATTTTACACAGCTAGTTAATAAAATTCAACATCTTGAGTAATCACTGGATGATGGACCTAATGCTATTAGCAATATTGAAGTGTAGAGACCTTAAAGTTATTTGAACGTAGATTTAATTAAATTACGTGCTCTTAGGATATGACATACAAAACTTCACGAAAGCCTGTATTCATATAACGTTCGCTAGTGTGTTCGGAGATATGCCACATTTTTGACATTTATTTGAAATAATTCTCCATTATAACTGTCTAGAATTTTTGTGATAAAAACAGTACATACTAGTCGCTTATTTTAAATAAATGTGTACAATTGAAGATACCGTTTCGTTTAATGATAAGTATTAATACATTTAAGTAGTTCAAAGATAGGTATCAGTATATGAAGATTTTAGGTGAATTAATTAATTATTGATTAGTTAACGATCCATAACTAGTCAAATGATTAAACCACGAATTTCGGGAAAGATTCAAACATTAAAATTTTAACAATATTACAATTTACACTTTGTCAAGATTAAAAAGACATATCACAATTTCTCTTCGTTTGCATAAAATTACGAAAAATCACATTTATTTTTATGCTTCGCGACTAATTTGCAACCGTAACCACTGTGTATTAGAGAATACTCCAGTTAATTATAAGCACATGTGAACGCGACAGTACTCAGCAGTTTTAGCTTACCGCTGCATTGGACGAGTACGTAGTTATAATTGAAACCAGCTGCCCGCGCTCGTAAACTGTAGATATAACGATTTTATTGCATTTTTACTGGCGTTGAATAGATTTGCGTCTATTTAGACAGCAGAAATTTTATTTCGCCGTTTGAAATCGAGATACTTGATTTTCAGCATTAAAATTATACTTATTTTAATGACGACTACTTTGTAATCTTTAAAAACTTTTTTTTTTAAAGTTTTTTTTTTTTAAAATGACTAGGTTTTGCTCACGACTTTGCTTACGTTGATTTAATTGCCTTGACGCAATTTAATAAACGGTGAACACCAGTTTATTTATAGATATAGAATTAGAATAAAAAAGTAGATGTATCACGCAGCCATTAATTTTTTATGTTATTCTATACGAAATTTGATAACATGTATTTTTTCTGACATAGCTTTGAAAAACAGTAAAACACATGTTTAATTTTCGATGTTGTAGAATATTTATACTCACTTTTAACTTATTAGGATCATCAAATATGTGTTCCATATAAATAAATTCACACTTTTAGGGATTACATTTCGAGATATCCATTGTTACTAAGTGTTTACACCATAAAAGGTACATGCTGTCCTAATTGAACGTTTCTAGCTTCAGCTGCCTCGACTCGGCGTTGATGAATTAGGCCGTCAGTCAAGACATTTCTCTAATGGAAGGCGACGGATGAGCAAGTCAACCTTCAACCAGTATATCTTAACCGATTGTATATCTTAACAGTATCTACCTAAATCTTAAATTAAATTCGACACGAAAATAATTTAAATCAATACCTCGAATAAGTTAAATACACCAATGCTATCCAATCTGGCATTTTAGTATCCAATGTTGTTTTGTGTATGAGCGATGAGGGATTTATATGAAGGGTTAAAACTCCACGCTGCCTAAATGGGTTGGCCATCTCACTCTTTTACAGATGGTGTAGTTCCTCAGAGTTTCCTTCTAGCAGCTTTGTAGTCCTTAGTGGCCTCTTGCGATATTCACGGAAAGACGAGAGGTAAGAAGGCTTTTTATGATTTGCCTTTCTTAATTCATCTTGATTTTAGTGACTTCAGTTGCACTGAAGCTCGTCTCTCAGCAAGTATGTGTGTGTGTTTGGCATTGGTCGGCGAAAGCTGGCCCGCTTCCAACCATAAACTGTGATTTGATATCGCTTTGCGTATAACCACTCGTATGTTTAAGGCCGTTTCACACGGAGCGAATAGTGAACTTAACAATTTTCGAAGTGATTGTGTTTGTTCGAACTTTGTGTCCTTATAGCCAAGACTCTAAGTGAATAGTAACTGTTAAATTAAAACAATTGTACTTTTATCGGCTTATAACGTCCCACTGCAGGGCACAGGCCTCCCCTTGTAAATCACAAACCACGGGGGGGGGGGGGGGGGTTCGGGCGGTAACCCACTATGCGGGCCCGGTACGGATTGGTGGAGCACACACTCTAGTTTTTTTTTTATTTCTTCTAGAGCATGCGGGTTTCCTCGCGGTGTATTCTTTCAACGCCGACCTAGTGACAATTTTTAAATCAGTACTCAACTAGAAACTCAGTGATACGGGCCGACGACTTGAACTCACGCACACACGAATGTGAGTTGAGTAGATAGATATCCCCCGAGTTGAGTAGATATCCCCTGAGTTGAGTAGATCACCCTCAACCTGGCTATCACCTCTCTTAAAAGAATGAAAGTTCTTAAAAGCGGTAAGAGGTGCATGTAGGAGGAAGATTCTAATATACCCGTGTATCGGCTCCGAATATATCTTTGTTCCTTTCGGTGTCGAAACTCTGGGTCTACGGGGTCCTAAGGGATTGACCCTATTTAAGGACCTACCGAGACGCCTTTTAACATCACAGACGATTCCAAATCCGCCAACTACCTCGCACAACTCATCGGTCTAACCATTCGGCGAGGCAATGCCGTCAGCCTGATATGTACCTTCCCCACAAGGGCCAAATTTGTACAATATTTTCAATGTGTAAGTACTTGTGACGTACATACTGAAAATGTCATATATTTCACCAATATATTTTAGATTATACAGGCTTTGCATGCTGAAATCTCACAGCAACTAGGCGCATTCTACTGATCAAGTCACCACTCTCTCGCAGGGGAGTACTGTAAAATGAAGGTACTGCATTTCCCACCATATACCATTCTCCCTGTGTACGTGTTTTGGTAGTGGGTAAGATATACCAGAGCTCATTCTCATCTCGCTTTATTCTATCGGTGTGCTGAACAGAGCGAAGCGGTACTTCACCCCTGGGCAACTCCTAATGCTTTACAAAGCTCAGGTGAGGCCCCATATGGAGTATTGCTCACATCTCTGGGCCGGCGCACCGAAATACCAATTGGACTCATTTGACTCCATCCAACGACGTGCTGTTCGTATTATCGACGATCCCACTCTCACGGGCGGTTTAGAATCCCTCAGCATTCGGAGAGACGTTGCGTCTCTCTATATGTTCTACCGCCTGTACAATGGGGAATGCTCTGTAGAATTGTTTAATATAATTCCCACCTCGGGTTTCTACAACCGCACCTCCCGTCACAGAAGTGCGGTCCATCCGCATTTCCTCGATACGGAGGTGTCGCGCACTGTTCGGTCCAAAAATTATTTTATACCGCGAACCCGTAGGCTGTGAAACGAACTGCCTCAAGAGATCTTTCCATTACGATACGATATGGGGTTCTCCAAGAGAGCTGTGAATAGGATTTTGCAAGGTCGGCGGCGCGCCCGCATACCCAATGGTGTTGCAGGTGTCCATGGGTGGCGGTAACACTTACCATCACGTGGGACCGCTTGCTCGTCCGCCCACTAATCTATAAAAAATAATATCCTCTTCTAACCCATCGAGTGATACTCTTATAATGGAATAAAACTACTCCATTAATAGCACACTCATCATAAATCATAATACAGAGGTCGGTGAACAAAGATTAGAATCTGAACTGTTCTTCCAGCTGTTACGTATAAAACACAAAGAAAATCTGTAAAATTTAAATACGAAAAAACCATTGCGGGTCTTCCGCAAATCGAAGCCGAAGAAAATGTTAACCACCTTATCCGCGAGCATTAGACATTTATTTTTCATCCAAAAAGTAAAGCGAAGGACAAAGCCGTTTGTGTAAAAAGGAAATCTTTGAAGTGTTGAAACAATGCAGGGCCGGATTTAGAGGCCCGCGTTAATAATTAATACGGCCGACAGAACCCGAACAATCGGGGACAAATTTTGAGGGTTGCGAGTGCAAAATTTGTCTGGCTTTATTTATGAAAGCTTTTATCGATCTCACTAACGGCATCGTAGTTGTGAATTCTGAAAAATTGCGTTTACGCTTTTGTTTATTAATATATTTATACTTATATTTGTTGGTATCACGTCGTCCATGTCAATGTATTCCCGTAGTCCATCTCAAGTTTAAAATGAATGTAACCATTAATGTATATAAAATGAATGTGTCTGTTCGCAGAAAATACACTTAGTATTCTCCCGTTCGCTGCTTACAGCGTACTTATAATAAACAATTCTCGGACGCAGAGAGGGTTATCATTTCAAAAAAGATAGATGTCTATCTAGGGTGCCCAGACTGCCTGATTGTTTTCAGAAAAAATACCTATCTATAGTAAAATAAGACATTTTATAAATTATTACTATTATTGCATTATAGGCGAGCAGCATTCCTGCTAGTATGTTACAAGTTTTGCCATATCTCTTCTCCTGGGTATGTCAATAGCCCTATGTTAATTCTGTTCTTGTAATTGTAACTGTTTATAATTGGCGATTCAATGATTTCTTGTGGTAACTTATTCTATATATCCACAACCCTGTTACTGAGCCCTGTATATTTTGGCCTGCTTTTGTATTGGTCTGTGTAGAAATGTACACTCATTCATGGAGTCCGGTGGACCCGCCTATTTTCAAAATGTCTCACCAATGCCGGCCGCACGCCTGTCCGAAGCTTTAAATTCCCGTTCAAATGGTAACCCTAGACGCAGATCCCTTTTGTCTTTAGAAAGGCTTCGTTTAAAAAACTAATAATTTATTCCCTCAAATTACAATCACAATGAATTTAAGTACACACACAACAGACTTTAAGCCTATAATTAACCACACTTGTATACACATAACGACTACACACGCACACACACGCCACACAGGGATAATTAATCTTAATCTGTATTAATTGTTTTACAAAATATTAACTACTCTTTTCATAAATTGTAGCCGTGAACTTTGTAAATCAGTAAAAATAAAATCAAATTTATTAACTCTAAAATTCAAATTTAAATAATTATTTGAATTTGAAAACATAGTTTAATAGATGTTACAAATGTATAAATTCCGATAATGGTTACACATGTTTTGTTTAAAATTTTGATTCTTTTAAATCAAATGCCTCTCTTTTAGAGTTGTAATTTAGATTTAGATTTAAATTACAACTCTAAAAGACGGTCAAATATACTTCCTGTCAATTCAATCTCTCGTTTGGTGGCAAAATACTGTCAGGAACGTATTATTGATAATTAATCTGTGCAATGTTCCCTCATAAAGTATAAAGTATGCAATGAAGTATCTAAAAATAAAGTATGCAATTAGAGGTACCTACGATAATTCAAAGACGTCGATGACGCGTTGGGGAGTTTGCGGATTAGCCGATGGCCAATGTTTTTGTAATGTATCTGAATTATCTATCTATGTATTTTTGTTCATAGATGATCCTATATGGTACACTGAACTTCTTTTTACCGAATAAATTTCTATCAAACGAAGTAGACTTTTTCTATCAAGAAACTGTTAAATTGTATATTTTTACTGCATACAAATGAGTGTCGGCTTCTGTAAAAATGCACACATATTTATTTAATCATACACACACGGACGAGTGTTTACTTATCCGTGTTGGTTTAGGACCGCGTCCACTGCGAAGGATACTTAGAGACTGGTGAAGTATTTTTGGAACAGTTTTTTTGTGTAAATTCGTCTTCACATTCAGCTGTTAAGATGGCGTACCTAGGATGTGTGGCGTATAAAACAAACATAAATATTTATACGTTTATTTATTAAGTTTATCTACTAAATACATCGGTTATCCGTGTGGGCCCATGGCTAACCTCTTTCCGTCTAATCTTTCCACGGCTAATCTTTCCGTGGTCATCTCTTTCCGTGGGTGTCGTAAGAGGCAACTACGCGGTGACCACAAACCCCGAGGAACTACACCATCTCTAAAAGGGTGAACTCACGAAACCAGCGTAGCCAGTGTGGCGTTTTAAGACATCCCTCAGGCCATACATGAGGAGGCCCGCTCCAACAGTGGATGGTTGAAACTGGCTGGTAACGTTTATTACTGAATACATACATTTACTAATACATTGAAACATTCAATTTATAATTTTTAAATGCATAAAAATATGCCAATAAAGATATGCCAGAGCCCATTCCCATCCCATCTTATCCTATTCTTCCCCATTTTCCCAACCATTTCCTTAATCTGCAAAGGCAGGTAGGGCATCCGGGGGCGTGCCAACGATTGTCATTCTTTTTTTTTTTTTTTTTTTTTTTTTTTTTTTTTTTTTTTTTATAGTCTAGGGGGCGGACGAGCAAGCGGTCCCACGTGATGGTAAGTGTTACCGCCGCCCATGGGCACCTGCAACACCAGGGGGTATGCGGGCGCGCCGCCGACCTTGCACAATCCTATTCACAGCTCTCTTGAAGAACCCCATATCGTAGTTCAATGGAAAGACCTCTTGAGGCAGTTCGTTCCACAGCCTACGGGTTCGCGGTATAAAATAGTTTTTGGACCGCATAGTGCGCGACACCTCCGTATCGAGGAAATGCGGATGGACCGCACTTCTGTGACGGGAGGTGCGGTTGTAGAAACCCGAGGTGGGAATTATATTAAACAATTCTTCAGAGCATTCCCCATTGTACAGGCGGTAGAACACACAGAGAGACGCAACGTCTCTCCGAACGCTGAGGGATTCTAAACCGCCCGTGAGAGTGGGATCGTCGACAATACGAACAGCACGTCGTTGGATAGAGTCAAATGGGTCCAATTGGTATTTCGGTGCGCCGGCCCAGAGATGAGAGCAGTACTCCATATGGGGCCTCACCTGAGCTTTGTAAAGCATAAGGAGTTGCCCAGGTTTGAAGTACCGCTTCGCTCTGTTCAGCACACCGAGCTTTTTGGAGGCCATTTTGGCCTTATTGTCCAGATGACCCCTAAATTCGACTTTGCTGGAGATGTCGATACCAAGGATCCCGATACTCTCCAAGATCTTAAGAAGTATGCTCTGAAAGCGAGGTGCTACAATAAAAGGGGTTTTCTTAGCGGTGAATGCACAGACTTGCGTCTTACTGGGGTTGAAATCCACTAGGTTCATAGAACCCCAAATCGAAACTAGATCTAAAGAGTCTTCGATTTCAGACACAAGCCTGGCGCGACTCTCTTCCACTTCGACCCGAGGGATGTTGGCGCGGCCCCTGTACAAGGTGTCTCCAGTACTGTCATCCGCATAGCAACGTATGTCACCAATTTGTAACAGGTCGTTGATATGCAGAAGGAACAGAGTTGGGGACAACACGGAGCCTTGCGGGACGCCAGCGTTAATAGACATGGTGTCGGAGCAGCTACCATCGATAACGACTCTGATGCTCCGTCCAGTCAGGAAACTGGCAACCCATTCGCATAATCCCTCGGGTATCCCGAAAGATGGTAGCTTGGAAAGCAGCGATTTGTGCCATACCCGGTCAAAAGCTTTCGCAATGTCTAGGCCTACAGCCAGAGCCTCGCCTCTACTCTCAATGGCGTCAGCCCAGCGGTGTGTTAAATACGCTAAAAGATCACCAGCCGAGCGATTATGGCGAAATCCATATTGACGGTCGCTAATCAGCTGGTGATCCTCTAGGTACCCAAGGAGCTGTGTGTTTATAACACGCTCCATCACTTTGGAGAGGAGGGAGGTGATCGCTATTGGCCTGTAGTTGGCCGGGTCGGTGCGGTCACCCTTTTTAGGCAAAGGGTGAACATGAGCTACCTTCCATGCTGACGGGAAGCTTTTTGTGGAATATGAGAGCCTAAAGAGTCGCGTAAGCACCGGAGACAACTCGGGAGCGCAAAATTTGAGCACCACCGCAGGAATACCATCTGGCCCACTCGACTTTCGGATATCAAGAGATGCTAGAGCTCGCCGGACTTCACGCTGGGTGAAGCAGATTTCCGGCATGGAGCTTGTGCACCTCGAGGTGGACGGTGGTGAGGCACCTCTATCGTCCAGGGTCGAGTTTGAGGCGAAGAGACTGCCCAGGAGATCGGCTTTCTCTTTCGCCCCATGGGCCAGTGAGCCATCGAGTTTCCGCAGTGGTGGAAGTGACGACTGACAGAAGTTACCCTCGGCAGCCTTAGCGAGCAACCAGAAAGCCCGACTTCCAGAAGGATAGCTTGCTAGTCGATCGCCAATTCTGCGGATGTGCTCATTCCTTGCTCTGACAGTGATCCTCTTACTGCACCTCGAGGCAGCGTTAAATTTCTTCCTCAAGTCGGTGGTATTCGGATCTTCAGACACCTGCGCTTTGGCCCAGGCCCTGTATGCAGCCCGCTTATTACGGCGGGCCTCTCTACAGGACTGATTAAACCAAGGTTGGCTCCGTCCGCCTACGGGTATCACGGAACAAGGAATATAACATTCCATGCCCTGCAACACCACGTCGGCAACGGAGTCTGCACAGGTATCCGGATCACCCGACGAGAAACAGAGCTGCCCCCAGGGATAAGAAGCGTAAAATTCGCGCAACCCATCCCAATCTGCAGACTTGTAGTGCCAGACGTTGCGCGTTCCCTGAGAATAGGTCGGCGCGGATTGTTTAGCTGGCACAGCAGTTCGAATGATACAATGGTCTGATGATCCTAACGGAGCATCAACAACAACATTGTAGTCATTCGGCCGCGTAGTCAGCAGGAGGTCCAATAAGGAGGGAGTATGGCTCTCGATATCAGGTATCCTCGTGGGTGAGGATACCAACTGCGAGAAACCATAGGTCAGGGCAAAGATGTGGACTGCTCTCCCTGCGCGGTCGGTTATTCGGGATCCCAACCACTCTTCGTGGTGAGCGTTGAAATCACCGAGGACCACCACTTCCGCGCAAGGGAACTGCTCGAGCACGCTGTCAGTCGTCTCTTGTAGCCGCTCAAAAAAACGAGTCGTCTCCGTATCACCGCTGTGGGACCTGTAAAGGCAAGCGTAGACTTTAGTGGAACATCCATAGTCAATACGCGCCCAGAGGATCGACAGGTCCCCGTCTTCAAAATGGCTGAGGCGGCGGCAACAGACATCCTCCCGGACGTACATGTATACCCCGGCACGTCGCACAAAACAGTGCTCCAGTTTGTAACCGGGGTAATGAAGATATGATGTATCGGCCGGGCAGGAAATCTGTGTCTCCGTCAAGAAAAGTAAGGCCGGCTTTGCCGTCTCAAGGTGGTAGTGGACGGCGTCGATGTTACTATGCATCCCTCTGATGTTGCAAAAGTCCACTTGAAACGTGGAACTTGAGGGGTGGGCCGCTGAGTGCACATTATACCTTCTCTTTTTCTTGGCCATTGTGTGAATAGGAAAAAACTAAAATAGAAAAAAAAAAAAGGGGGGACGGAGAGAGAGATGGCTGCATGTGGATCAAAGGACAAAGCACGGGGCGGAGAAAAAATCAGGTCACAAAGGTTGTGTGACTTGCCGGCGCGGGGTACGGAAGGGCCCCCGGTCCCCCCCCGGGGGCAGCAGTCGGGTTCCACTCCGGTCTCCTCCGGCACAACTGCTACCCCAAGGGATTTTTCACGTGCGGCGGGGCAGCCTCCTGGGGTGGAGATTAAAGTAAGATCCCCGGGCTCGGGCCCCCAACAACACGCGGGCGGTCAGCGGACAACCGTTTCACCGGGTCTCCCTGATCCCCGCGCCACCATGTCACGCCCATGCGCGTCTGTAATTCCCCGCAACCGCCGGTCCTCATTTCCACACGCAGCAATCTCTCTCTCGGGACGGCTTCTTCCGCTCACCGCCGGAACACGATGCGGGCCTCGCGGCTTATAAGGCACCATTATGGCGGCGGACTCCGACGGGAGGGTGGTAGCATTGCCGACGGAGTAACCCTCCCACCGCAAAAAGGGAACGCCATTGCCTCGTCAGTTGACAGCAGGGTGCACCACTAGCAGGTGAGGTTGGCTTAGGCTCCAAAGATGTTAGGTGAGCCTCTTACACCCCTGATTATTCTGGACTGATGTTGGTCATGTTTCGCGGATGTCCATGAGCGATAGTATCCATCTACTGTCACGCGGACTGTAAGCTCGTCTGCCGTCGTCTTCCTATATAAAAAATAAACTCTTTTTGCACTGTTTTGTCATAAAAATGACAGGCAAAATTTATGCTTAACATGTATAAATGAATTTGACACAAAAAAAATTAACACAGTATCGTCTCAGAAAATATAAGAGTCATTATCGCAATTATTTCTAGGAAATCTAATATTAACACAATGTGATTACTTTATTATTATTTTGAGGGGGAGAATGCACGCTGCAATCTGACAGCTGCTGGGCGCGCTCGACCGGCACTCTCTTTACACCTCTCTCACAGTAGACTACCTTTAAATGTACTGCATTTCCCTAATGTACGTAAGTGTTTCGGTAGTGAGTGAGATGTGCCAGAGCCCATTCCCATCCTATCACTCCCCATTTTCCCAATCCATTCCTTAATCTGCAAAGGTAGGCAGCGTATCCGGGGACGTGCCAACGCTTGTCATTTTGTACTAATATTGGCATGTATCGCGGATTTCTATGGGCGCAAGTATCCACTTACCATCGGGTGGACTGTAAGCTCGTCTGCCGCCTTCGTCCATAAAAAAAAAGTTGTAACAATACTTTTACAAGAATTCTTTATTGTTCAGAACGCTTGCTGGCCATCAAATAACGATTCTTCGATACTTAATAATAGATATACTTTCGATAATAATTGATATGCAGAGATCGGAGAATAATATATTTATTTGGTAAATTATACGTTCTAGAGTAGTAATTGCCCACTATCACAAATGAAATCGATATATTTCTACCTCTCAGGTATTTGAACTAGATTCTTTTACAAACGTGCTCAAGTTGACTCGATGATCAAAAGGCGACTCGTCTCATCATCATCACTATAGCAGGAGCAGTACTCGTATGGCTTGTTTTCACAACCCGTCTCCATATACAAAGTTATTATTTGATTATTCGCCGGGATGCCTGTCTGTTTATTCGCTACCGACGGAACGCTGAACCCGTACAAAATACTTCGGACTGGTGTTTATTATTTTAACGGGTTCGACCCTGTTCTACAAAATTTACAAATTAAACAACAAATTTCGAATTCGGTTTATTTTGTATCTATAAAGTTTACATTACTACCTACATTTAAACGTACCGGTCATATTTTTACCGATGGTATGCAGGATGTATCCGAAGTCCGAAGAACCTTGTCCACGGACTGGAACCTCGGATTCTACTCGTGATTCTGAGTTCCTTGATACATACTGTTACATATTTTTTTATGAAAAAATGATTTTCGTTTTGTATTTAGCAAAGAGAAATAATTAGATGAGCAGCAAAAGAATAGTGAATAGGCAGAAAAAGGATACTGAATGGGCAGCAATTTCGTGATGACATTCTGTCATCGCAAAGATTGCAGTGTCATCACACTGCTCATTAAGTATTCTTTTGCTGCTCGTAACAAGCCAATACATAATTAGCAGAAATACTGCCTAAAAATTAAATTAAATCAAAATCATGAAAACAATCTTCATAATTTCGGGCTTCAGGTTCAGAAGAGCACAAAACCATACATCGTGACTGATCTTCGGAGAGAGCTACCTATATCCAGCACTGCAGAGATACATAATGATTGTTAGCATTATAATATAATCTGTGTTGATAACCGATGCTCTGATGCTCCTTAGGTAACGAAAAAATTGGACGACGAACTAAAGTTGCCGACGTAGCTCAAAGGATTAGCGAGCTGTGCAGTGAGCAGGCCGTACATGCGCAGGATCGATAAACGATGCGGGAGACTGGGCCCCGAATGGAGATCACGTACCGCGAAAAGTAGCGTTGGATGCGCTATGTGGAAACGTGGACTGACGACTTGAAGACAGTGCACTCTTAGGGGAAGCTTATATCCAGCAGTGAAGGGCGACATAATAATCAATTGTCGCACAATGTGAACTCGCCTCTGTATCGATGTTTGTTTAACATACCTATTTCTTTTACAGGTAAGCCTCTATTAATAGGATGAGCGCGAAATTGTAAGTAATTCTTATTTACTCCGAGACCTGTTAATAAACACCTGTTTATTTACGCTGAGATTTAGACGTAATGGATTTTTCTCGGAAGTTGTGTAACATTGTGTAGTGAAGGCGGTCCATTAGGACGATGCGCCCTTTAGGTGTTAGGGACTTTAGAATTTCGCACAAATTTCACTACATACAGCCTGTTTTTTCATTACGTGGCGAAAACTTCAGGAATGAATCAAAATTAGTAATGTAATCGCTTTATTTGTTCTTAAGAAATTAGAGTGTCTAGGTGTCAAAGTTGGACATATTTAAAGATTATCTAAAAACTAGACAGAAAGTAAAGATTGGCAACTTTGAAAGCAATATGGCGTCTGTGACGTGTGGAGTCCCCCAAGGCAGTATATTGGGTCTCACACTCTAGATCATGGCAGCATTGTTACCTTCGCCGATGACACGGCTATTTTGTTTCACGGAGAGACGTGGGAACATACATACAGATATGACTAGAGGGGACTTCATACTGTCATAAATTGGTTACGTTGTAATCTACTGACCGTTAACGTGACAAAGATTAAATACCTTATCCTTGCGTAAAACCACAAAACCTCCACTTCATCTCGTTCTAAACGTCCATAACTGTGGCGTAGATACCAACAAGCTTCGTTAACAAACTGTACATGCCCTAACCTAGAATCTGTTCCCACCGTTCGCTACTTAGGTATTCTCCCTAACGACCAATTAACGTGGAAACCTCACATCGATCTTCTAACATCACGAGTTAGAAAATTGACATGGGTATTTAGGAGGCTCCGTAAAGTCGTTAATCGTAAATTTCTGCAAACAATTTATATCGTTCTCTGCCAATCTATCATAGCTTATTGCATATGGGGAGAAGCTACAAAAACTCACCTCACACATTTTTGAAAGGGCTCGAAGGTCCGAATTGTGTCTTTCAGAAAATTTAGGTTTACAACTAGGACACTGTATTCGGCATGCACACTGCTTACTGTACGTCAAATATACATACCGAATTCATCTTCTTCATCTCCACAGTACTCTTCCTTTGGATCCTGAAGTACAGTGTAACAAGCGTAGAACTGTTATTGTGTGCAACATAAAGACATATAAAACTTCTTTTATTCGGCGACAGCGATATTGCCCTGCTTATACAATAAAATGAATGGACAGTTGTACCAAGAGTTGTACCAAGTTGTACCATGATTATAATGACACCGAATCCTTACTTATACCAATGCAATAAATAAAACACACACAAGGTACATATTATACACAATAATTACTTAGTAGCCCAGTGTGCAAGTTAAATTAATAAAGTTAATTTGTATTATTAAACTCTTAGTTAATAAAGCAAAACGTATCGACAGAGAGAAACTATTACTTAATTCAAATCAGAAATAAATATGGATATGTTTGGAGAACAAAACAGGGGAATACAAAACCTACCGAGACATCAACAAATTGTAACAATACCTATTTTTGAAATCCATTTCCGCTTATCCTTCGCTGTTAAGGATGCTATTGTATCATCACTCGCTGACCATTCTCGGGGTTTCCCCTCCATGCTAATCCCAAATCATTACTAATATGAAATACCCGTGGGAACCCACCAATGCTAATTCAATCCATGTCTGAATCCGGGGTATTTGAATAGAGTCGTGACGAGTTCGCTTCGCTTCGAGTTGCACTCGACTTTAAATAATTTCGTTAGACGTCAATCCGAATTACAAGGCCTTGGGTGGTTTTACTTGAGGGAGAGTTATGGGGGATTGATTTTCATGATACGTCTGTAAATGATGATGTTTCTTATGAGGAGATAAACCTGCCTGTATATTTTTATAAGAATAGAATGTAGTCTTTGTCGTGGGGGGGGGGGTCTACTACATAGCGCGTAGAATCAGCACCCTAAGGTGGCAATTGGCAGGTCATAATCGTATTTGCCAAAGGCATAATCCTACATTAAGGCAAAAACCATAAATCAGACAAGTGCCCTAGCACTATTCAAAAAAACTCGAAAGGCACTCGGCGGCCTCTCGGGTTATTTCCCTCTCTCACTTACCATTTCAGCTACAGCGTTAATGAACGAAAAAAAACCGGGGCTGAATCTAAAACGACAGGTGGTTCGCGTGTAAATGAAAAAAAAGCCTATATTGAATTTCATTTTAATACCCAAATGTACTCTATTTTAAAGAAAAGGCTATAGGAACATTTACTAAAAACGGAAAATATTGATTTGGCATAAGTTGACCAAAGTATGTAGGTATTGTATGTATATATATATTCCCGTAATTTAGTACTATAATTTTTCTTTATTTTAACTGTCGCACCATCTCTGCATAATCCAAAGGTTGACTGGAATGCTTCAAAGGATTAAGTCCGCTTTTTGTCACTGCGCAATAAATGTGGGCATTTTTTCGGGTTTAAATTCGGATCCCCTGTACCCACAGTGTAACTAATAACAAGTAGGTCAACGCATTTAAAGTTTAAACGCCGTCGAACCGTGTATATGGCGTCACAAACGCTTAAACAGCTAGGGTTGTCACTAATTACAATTATATACAAAACTATTTATAAGTAAAACAAATAATTATGTAAAACGTATCAAATAGTTTACTGATCGCATTTTATTGTGCAAAGCAAGTATATGGGGAAAATATGCAAAGGGAAAAATGAGCGATATTTTATTGCATTTCATTGTTTTTTTTTTAAATGATAATTCAGTGCTAATAATATCAAAAGATATTCTTTCCAAAAAGTTATTAAATTATATATGATGAGTTACAGCATTTTAGGATTTATTTACTTACGTTCACTGTGCTTGAGTTGCAGACAATCTTTTCGGAATCTAACGTTTTATGTGGACCGTGGATAACCCCAGTTGCAGCATGAGAATGCCTATCAATTCTTTGGTTAACAAATAATTTGATGGCCTAATTTGCAAAACTATTAAAATTTTCAAGCATCTCAGAAATTTTCAAAGATTAACAACATAGAAAGAGTTTATTTCGTGAATTTTGTACATAAATATAATTTATTGTTCATGACATCGCCAACCCTAGTGCCAAGTTCAATGAAATATGAGCTCTTCCCTCTGATCTTTAAGTTTAATTTAGCTCACGTTGAGCAGCAATGCGTTTCAGTAGGTAAATGTAGTTTTTACTAGGCAATGAACCCTATGAAATACGATAAGTTTACTATTATCGTATTTGGGATTACAAAGCGGCTACCACAAGCCCTGAGGAACTGCACCAGCTCTGAAAGAGTGGACTTGCCAACCCGCTTGGCGTTTTCAGGCCTTACATCCCTCGTGCAGGAGACAATGTGCATGAGGAAGCCCACGTCCAGGAATGCATACTGAAAGGGCTGATGGCATTGCATCCCATTATGGTATTATGAGATTTAGTGACGTATGCAGAAATATGTCTGGGAGGGGAACGGTGCACGTTGCAATATCACAGCCGCTGGGCGCACTCGACTGGCTAAGTTGGAGAAAGACGATCGTAAAATGAACTGCATTTTACACTTTGTCCCATTCCTCCAATATACATATGGTATTCGGTAGTGAGTGAGATTTTTTCCTTACATGCCTCGTCTTGCAGCACCGGCTTTATGTCCAATTATTTCGCAGCTCAGGCTATCAAACTCTGGAACATTCTTCGCTCTAATATTAGGAAAGCTCCTTCTAAATTTTCATTGAAGAAGTCGCTTCGGCGATATTATCTGCCTATGCAACAGAGTTGATGTAGTTATTTAGATTTGTTTTTCTATCTCTGAAACAACTTCCCCTTATCAATGGCTTATAATATATTATTTTTTAAGTAATTCAATGTATACTATAATTTATTGTTGTATATATTTATATGGGTATATATGTAAAATAAGCATATATTTTTATCAATACAGTAGCTGTGCCCGGCATGCGTTGCATGCCCGTCAATTTTTTTACACATATTATATAACCTATGTCCATCTGGAATAATGTACCTTTCAAATGGTGAAAGAATTTTTCTAGATGCAGTGGTTCCGAAGATTACCCTCCACATACACACAAACTAATAAAATTCACACTCTATATTATATTAGTATAGATACATACATATATACCTAGATATTACATGTTTATTGTATTACGTGTGGTCATTTTTAATGATTGCACGATGCACCGCCCTTCATATTTCTGTTTAGTCAAAGGTCGACTGGCAGAGAATGCGACTAGGCATTTAGTCTGCCTTTTGTATAATGTTAGTTAGTGCACTCAAGTTTAAATAAATAAAAATATGCCAGAGCATATTCCCATCGTTTTCTATCTCTTTCCAAATTCCCTAAATCTCCAAAGTTAGGCAATACATCCGAGTTACATCTCTACATCTAGTTACATCTAGATACATCTGCCAATGTTTGTCATTCTAAACTTATATTGGCATGAATCAGAGATGTCGCACGACGACATTATCCACTTACCATGAGGTGGACTATCTGCTTGTCTGTCATCTTTTTTTTATAAAAAAACAATTCGAATCAAGACGTCTGTTTAAGATTACACGGCAATGAATACACAATTTTCTGAGATATGCTTCACGTATTCGGATGTCGCGCTTTGCATTTACACGAGCTTCTTAGCAACGAGGAATATTCCTTGAATTTTGAGAGAAGGCGATCATTTAGTAGGTAGACAGACATGCACAGACTCAATTAATTAATCGGTTTAAAAAAAGGTTTTCATTTTATTTATAAAACAGTGTCTAAACAAAGAGTTGAGAAATATATGTAAATACAGGCTGGTAAGTTTACGCAAATGGTTACCTAAAATTGAATACAATAATAATAAAAAAATAAATTTATATCAAATAATTTAAAAATAAACTTAAATTGTTTTATAAGAATCTGAATGTATATTTTAAATTAAATCGTCATACACTTGTTATAACCTGCTATAATTCCTGATACACTGTTTTTTGATCAGCGATTTGCGAATATACTAGATATTTTATACGAGTACAAGAACCCCAGAGCAGGCACGTTGGAGTAATAGTGCTCTATGTTCCGTAGCTTTAATTCGTATTATGTTTTTCATCATATTAACGTTTTGAAATTTAGTCTAATAATTAACATTGACTTACGTTATCCCTCCCTCACAGAAGGCTACCTTTAAATTACTGCAATTCCCATTTTATCCTATTTCCTCCAATGTGATACGTGTTTCGGTAGTGAGTGAGATATGCTAGAACCCATTCCTATCCTGTCTCATCCCATCCCTCCCCATTGTCCCAATCGTTGCTTCAAATCCATTCCTATATTTCTCCAAAGGAACACATAGGCAGTGCATCCGGGAGCATGCTAACGTTAGTGATGCTGGACTGATGTTGACATGTATCGCGGATGTCCATGGGCGACAGTATTCACTTACCATCAGGTGGACTGTTAGCTCGTCTGTTGCCTTCTTCGCATAAAGAAAAAAAAGAACATTTACCTACTTTGCCAATAGGTTTATAGCTGTACGGTAAGGATATAAGAATCGCTTAAAACAAACAAACAACATCAAACACAAAACATACTTCACGAGTTTCCTTTGAATAGAAATGAATTGAATCGCAGCCACTAGACCACTTTGATGCGAATGTTAAAGAAACATTCTATGCGAAGTACTACTACGAACATTCTGGAAACCGAATGGTCCAATATATTTAAATCTCATTGTTTATTCTATTCCCGACCCGGATACTCTTCTTACATTAACTTCTTCCATGAATTGTCAAAAGAGACAAATGGCGTCATGCTTTTACCTGAACGTAAGTCAGCGCCGGCTCTAGCCCATGTAGCGCCCGGGTGCAATCAATACCCTGGCGCCCTCTAGTAGTCGCGCGAACACGGGCACAGGGTCTTTGAGAGCGCCCCCTAAAACCCTGCGCCCGTGTGCGCCGCACACCCTGCACCATAGGTAAAGCCGGCTCTGACGTAAGTGTGAAGGAATGTTATCACGCAAGGTTCTTTGGAATAGGGCCTATGGAACGAATGCGTCCAGTTATGAGAGAATACGTGGGTTCTAGGATTTAGAAATCTAGAATATAATAATTACAGTTTTATTTACGTTGAAGGTAAATGAAAAGGTTTTGGTATTGCCATGCAACAGAAATTCTTTTGGTAACAGGTTTTATGTTTTGAATTAAATGGGTTCCTCAACCTCATATAGAGCAAGTTGAAGAAAGAAAGAAAGAATATTCTTTCCCACTACACTACATTTATTGTATTTAGTTCCTGTGTCACGTGATTTCGTTACTCAAGACGACATTACTAGTCTCAGATCACCAACCTTATTTCAACAACGCTTATTAGGTGTCTTTGTGTAATCAAATACACTTGCAAAGTTGGTGGGTCATTAAAGTTTTAATAAAATAAAACGTGGGTTTTTTGGTTTCGTTGTTTATAATCAATATTGTATAATCACCTGATGGTAAGTGGATACTGTCGTCCATGGACATCCGCGATACATGCCAACATCAGTCCTAAATGACAAACGTTGGCGCACCCCCGGATGCGCATGCCTACCTTTGGAGCTACGGAGAAAGGGTTGGGAAAATGGGGAGGGATAGGATGGGAATGGGCTCTGGCACGTCTCACTCACTAAACACGTACGTACATTAGGGAAATAAATTAAAGTAAGTAATGCAGTACATTTCAAGGTAGTCTTCTGTGAGAGAGAGGTAACGTGGCCAGTCGAGCGCGCCCAGCGGCTGTTGGATTGCAGCGTCCATCCGTCCACTAAAATCCATTGAAAAGGTCCTCCCCTCAAAAATATTCCCCATGGGTGTTGTAAGAGGCGACTTAGTGATAACAATGCCGCTACCACAATCCCCGAGGAACTATACCACCTCTAAAAGAGTGGACTCGCCAACCCGCTTGGTTAGCTTGGCGTTTTCAGACCTTAGATCCCTCACGCACGAGTCAATGTGCATGAGGGAGGCGGGGGCGAGTCAAGCAGTGCATAAGTACTGAACGGGCTAATTGCAACTGTTTATCTATCAGTTTATTGGTTGAGATCAAAATTTTCATTCAAAATTACCGAAGGCTTAATCGCAAATATTTAGAAGAATTTTCGTATAATAATAAGCTGTTATTAATTAATCCATTTCTCCAAATTCTAAGTTCACTGTCTGTGACTTTTAATTATAACATCTCGAATTCGTTATTCAGACATAGTTATTCAGAATTTTGATAAGTTCTGAATTAAATAATTAATTATTTCAGACCTTCAAAAATTATATATAAATTTCAATTCAGTTTTGATCTAAATCTAGACAATATCTAGATAAATAATCGTCCACCGTTGTAGAGAAGATTTGTAGGATTCTGAAGTAACAGAGAAATCTAGATTTGACATGGCCGTCCATTCGTTTGTCACATATACCTGTAACTCACTCAATTTTGCATGGTAAGTTACTCTACTAACACAAAATATAAATATTAAATGCTTCAAATACACATATGTACTGTTAAATTATATACATAATACAAATCGTTTGAAAAGGGAATATAAATCATTCTATAAGAATGTTTAGTTTATATTGTAATAAAATCGTCATACATTTGCCATAATTGCTGATGTATTGTTTTAGACTATTGATAAGTTTTTGATGACGAACGTGTTATGTGAATGGTTCCGTAGTAAATTGGATTATTACATACTTACTATCATGAGGGCCGCTGGCCAGACTGCCTCCATTAATATATACGAGTATATAATACTAGCGACCCGCCCTCGCTTCGCTTCGGTTTACAAGTTTTTTTTTAATTTCAAAATAGAATATAGCCTACATTAGACACGGATAATGTAGCTTCCTATTTGTGAAAGAATTTTTTAAATCGGTTCAGTAGTTCCAGAGATTACCGCCAACATACCCACAAACACACAATTTTACATCTTTATTATATTAGTATAGATGTATACAATGAAGTAAGAGTAAGGATCTTTATTTTCTTAAAGGAGGTTTACATGTTTCAATTGGACGTAATCCACATATAGACATTATGCAACGTTTTTGTGATTTAAAGACAACATCGTTATTAACTGAATTACCTCAAAATATGGCACCATATCTTAGGATAGAATGTTAGGATCGGATGGTTGTCCTTGATAAGTCGTCAACGCCGTTGAGATGTTTGCATTTTTGCCTGAGTAGTTGATAAAGAGCATACAAAAATGTATTAAGCCTTTTTGAAATGTGATCAATACGAGTATATTTAAATCAATCAATATTTAGACCGAGAATTTAGTGATTTAGTGTCAGCATCATTATTTATTTTACCCAAATATTGAATGTCAAAATTTAAGCTACGAGTATGGTTGTTTTTTTTTTTATTAAAGTTAATTATCTTTGTCTTATCCAGATTAATATTAAGATCATTCAAAGTCAACCAATTAATAATTTTTCTTATAGTTTTATTAACGTCATTTTCAAAATGTTGTCATTGTCAATAAAAAGTGTTATGCCGTCATCAGTAAATAACGTCATTGGATAACATGTAACGAGGGGGAAATCATTAATGTAATCTAAAAACAAAAGAGATCCTAAGACACTGCCTTGAGGAACACCATAATTAACAGTTCTCATATTAAAGTAATAAGATAATTTAACATTTGAATTCCATATATTGCCCCTCACGCCGTATGCGTGTAGTTTATCAAGTAGAGTTTTGTGATTGACATGATCAAATGCCTTAGTCATATCCATGTATAAAGAAAGCGTCGATGTTTTTCTATCTTCGCTAGTGACTTCCTTATATTGTATAAAAAGTTATAAATAGCCAAGTATATATCTTTATTTTTTCTAAAGCTTTCTTGCCGTTTCGCTAAAATATTTAGCTAAAATAGCTAAAACTGTCGTAAATAATCTTTTCGAAAATATTGTGATAAGGGCTATAGGTCTGTGAAAATTCATATTGTCCCTGTCCTCATTTTTAAATATGGGCCATATTATAGATATGTGCAATCCTCAGGAAAAGTAGGTTACAATAAATATATTTATAATACAATAATAAGCATCGGGGCTATATGGTCACTCACATTTTTAATTGAGGATTGTAGGTGTCATAAATTCTGAATTGTAATTTTGTAATTAGAAGTCAGTTTATTTTTTGTATCTACAATATCTGTAAAATAGTTATTAAAAGCATTACCAATGTCAATAGGATCTATTACAAATTTACCATTAATATTCATTTTAGATGTTTTCTTTTGGATAATTAACTTTTGAGTTATTAATAACTTTCCATATTGCTTTAGACTTATTTGTAGCTGATTCAATATAATAAATAATTATTTTGAACTTTTTGAGCTAAGTTGATAATACGTTTGTACTTCATGGGTTTTGAATGTGTTTTTTGTGCTAATGTTTGGGGATATTCTGTATTTTCACAGCAATTCATAGTATTTAGTATGAAACATTTTGGAAATATCAACCGAATATAGAAATATTAAACGAAGAAATAAAAATTCCTCTCTTGATTCTGTTTAAAAAACATTTTTATATTTTATCCTATTGCGTTATACGAGTACAAAGGAACTCTAAAAATAGATAACCACAAAAGTATTTCAATAAAACAACGCTTATTCAGTTATTTTGATGTTTATGAACAATGTTATCACAAATAAACTACATATTTAAGAGCACTTGACGGGTATAAAAACAGCAAGTTGACTAGCGATAAAACTTCAGTTTCGTTGCGCCATCGTTAACCATGATTAACACAATTACTATTCTGAAATTAATACTAATAATTAACATTTACTTTGCGGATAGCTTTATAGCCACACGTCAAGAATATAACAATCGCTTAAAAGAAATAACATCAAACACAAAATTATGTGCGGAACCGATAACAGAACCTTCCTTTGAACTGAAATGGATATCACAGCCATTAGACCACTTCGATGCGAACGTCAAAGAAACATTTTATGCGAAGTACTACTTTAGTCTTGCGTTCTGGAAACCGAACGGTCCAATATATTTATACCTAAATGATGATTCTATTATTGACCCAGCATACTATTATCCTGGGCGTTTATGGTATGAATTGGCAACAGAGACGAATGGCGCCATGGTTTTACCTGAACGTAGGTTCATAGGAGATAGCACACCTTCAAACTGGACCAGCGTTGAGAAATAGAAATACTTCAACTCCAGACAAACGCTCGCCGATATAGCTAATATATTGAAGGAAATTAAATCAGCACCTAAATTTAATACGTCGAAGGTCGTTGTTCTTGGGGAATCTAAAGGAATTATCGGTATGTATTCGGGTAACCTGGCGGCATGGACGAGAATGTCCTACCCCGAGCTGGTAGATGCTGCGATAGCAGCCAATGCACCCGTGTTAGCTAAAGCGGACTTTAATGAATATCTAGAAGTTGTCAGCGATGAATTTAAGCAGCACGGCCCACTAGGCTGCGCGGAGAAAATAGCAAAAGTATTCCAAAGATATCAAAACTTATTAAAAACTACAGATGAAATTGAACAATTGAAAATGGAAAAAAACATTTGCAATGACACCGATATGAGCATTCCATTGAATCAACAACTATTTTTTTACATTAAATTCAAGTATGCTGCATTTGATGCTCTAAGAGAGCGGACTAAGGACTACTGCGAAAATATGAATTCCACAAATATTGATTTATCGAGATACCTTCAATCTCCCAATCGAGGTTGTAATGAATATGACTTAAATAGGACAGTAGTAGATGTTTTAAAAAATGACCCTGATAAAATTTACTACTATCAGAAGTGTGCAGAATTCGGTCATTTCATAAGCGCAACGTCAACACGGCAGCTATTCACGAATACAGTTACTATCGAGTTATTTAATGGGATTTGTACTGGGTTATTCGGTCCTGAATTCAATGAGAATAAAATAGAGAAAGCAGTTAGAGAGACTAATGAACTGTATGGTGGTTTGCGGCCTAACGTCACCAAAGTGGTCTTCATAAATGGCGGGACGGAACCTTTCAGTCGACTCTCTGTATCAGAAGACATCTCACCTAATACACCAGCTTTTCTTGTTCCACATATGTCATTTCGATTACTTGGTCCATATTTTGACAATGAGCCTAAAGAACTCATTGAGGCGAAGAACCGTACTAAATCCTTCATCAAAGAATGGATAGGACTGAATTATAATGATACCGAATAGATTCGAATTGGCCTGAAGATTTGCAAGTGGAAATCTAGAATATAATAATTTCTGTTTTATTTACATTGAGTGTAAATGAAAAGGTGCATTACCAATTTCCAAGCAATAAGGTTTCTTTTGGTAACGGGTTTTATCTTTTTATTTCAATAGATTCCTCAACCTCACACAGAGCACGTTGTAGTTCCTTTGCCACGTTATTGCGTTTCTTCAGAAACTTATGGCTTATCGCTCTTATGATAAAAGATGACGGAGTCACACCTATAGTAATTTCTTTTACTTTTCGACCTTTATATAGTAGAACCAAGCTATGAACGTATGTAAATAGGTTTCGGAACTAAAGAAGCCATGTGAAGCCCCTTTATCTGCGCACGCGCTTCTCACAAACAGCAGCAAAAGTACAACATGTTGATTAAATCTATACATATAATAAAAATAGTGCCGTGTCTGTAAATGAAATATGTATTTTTTGAAAAAAAAGAAACATACTTGAATCGAACGAGACATAACCGAAAACAGCCATTTTTAGAATTTTTCCGTTTGTCATCATGTTTGCATGATGTAAAAACTTATGACCGGTGTTAATATTCGGGGTACATTTTATCTCGATCAGTTATAAAATTCCGAGCGAGTCACCGAGTATAGTCAGGCGAGTTGTCAATCGTATCAGTGAATCGATGATTGAATACACACACCGAATATTATACATACTAGTTCTATATTATACACTGAATATTGTGCATACCTACACATACTAGACTAGTGTTTACTTCATTGCAACCGTAACCAGATCTTCTTGTTCGTCCACTGTTGGATACCGGTCTCCTCAAACACGTGATCTAGTGCATGTCCTTGAACACCACGCCGACTAAGCGATTTGACAAATGCACGCTTTTAGAAGTGGTGTAGTAATACATCAGCGCTTATGATAGCGGTTTTGGTATCCCTTAGTCGCCTTTACAACATCCACGAGAACAGATGAGATAGTGGGCTCTTGAAAGGCCACCAGGGCCACAAGAACTTAAACATACACGATGTTGAGGCAATCAAGGTTTTTTAGCCGATAGGAGTCCGGCACTACCTGGTACCACCTAGACTAGCCTAGCTAGACTAGATGGTACCAGGTGACCATGCAGGGTTTTCCTTGATTGTCTCTCCTAACATAAAAAAAAAAGATGAGATAGTGGTATTCTAAAGCCGGGTGACACCACGCTTCCGAATTCCTTCGCGACCTGTTCAATAAATATTCTAGTTTTTGTACTATTTCCTAAATACTGCATTCTGCTATTAAAATCCGGCGCTGGTCGCGTGGCCAGAACAATAAAACGGCGATTAGCATATCTTTGGTGCCATTAACGATACGACGCGAAATATTAATCGATCTAAAACATAACTACTAGTTACCCAGTCGGTTAATGAACACCTTTGAGGATTTGGAGGTGAATTACTCGTTTCGATGTTACGCTAACTATGTAGTTTTTATAGTAAGAAGGCCACAGACGAGCATACAGTCCACCTGGTGGTGAATTGATACTGTCGCCCATAAACATCCGCGATACATGCCAACACCAGTTCGGAATGACAAATGCTGGCATGTTCCCGGATGCGTTGCCTATCTTTTGAGATGTAGGAATTGATTTGGAGAAAGGTTTGGGAAAATGGGGAGGCATAGGATAGGATGGGAATAGGCTATGGCATATCTCACTCACTACCGAAATATGTACTTACGTACATTGAGGAATCGGATATGTTATACATATTTTGATAACAGATATAATAACAAAGCCGCTACCGCAAGCGTTGAGAAACTATACTATATTTAATAAAAGAGTTGGCGAGTTAATTAAGGTCATATATCTCTCATGCATAAGACGATGTACAGGTGTAGGCCGCATAGGCCTGCAGTGAATACTAAAAGGGCTGGTTGCGTTGCAATTCATTCATCCTTTACCAACCAATAATTTACTTAATACTGCTATCCCTTCTGAAAATTCTTGTTTGTTTTTAACCTTTTCTCCAAGACTCAGCAATTACGTCTTCCAATTACGAGATAGAAATCGAATATCAATAAACGGTTGTAATTTCTCCGTTGCCATGACAACCGATGCTTAAATATTTAAACAACGACATTTTCTTTCCCTAATTGGACTGATATTGGTTAAGGGCGACTGTCGAAGGGTGAAGTTATTAGTCTTAACTTGCGAAATGTCGTTGAATTTATATGAAAAATATCAAAAAATTAAAATCATTTTTATATGAATTGTTCCTGTTGTACTGTAGGGACACGGTACGACACGCGATGAAACGGTGTTTTGTTTATGTTAGATAAGTTATTTCATAAGAGTATTATTTAAAATTGCGTTCTTTTATAGGAAGAAGGCGACAGACGAGCATACAGTCCACCCGGTGGTAAGTGGATACTGTCGCCCATGAACAACCGCGGTACATGCCAACTTTATTCCACAATGACAAACGTTGCCATGGCTCGGATGCGCGCCTGCCTTCGAAAATGGAATAGATTTAGAGGAAGGGTTATGAAAATGGGGAGGGATAGGATGGGAATGGGCTCTGGCATATCTCACTCTCCACCGATACACGTACGTACATTAAGGATTAAAATAAAGTGGGAAATGACTGCATTTCCCACTGGCACATCTCACTCACTACCGAAACACGTACGTACATTGGGGAAATAAGATAAAGTGGGAAATGCAGTACACTTCAAGGTAGTCTTCTGTGAGAGAGGGGTAACGTGACCAGTCGAGTGCGCCCGGCGGCTGTTGAATTTCAGTCTAACAATTGTATACATCTCGGCCGAAAGTAATACACATCGGCTATGGTCGACTAGCTACGATTTTGTAGAGCGTCATCTCTGTCTCTCTTTTCGATACTAAAGGCCGATATGTACCTATTACTTTCGACCGGGAAGTGTAATAATGTATATACATTATAAATATTCTATAGCAAAAAGTACACATTTTTTTATAAAAGATACTTTATTAAAATCCAACTTTTAATAAGATTTTCTTACGCTTAATTTCTCTTTTCTTCATAGTGGGGTGTAGGCTTTCTTGGCCGGTGTCCACATTAATTGGATCTGCCGGGCTACTTGGCCGAGGTCTTCTGGAATCTCTTCTCTTTCTTCCAAACGTTTCGTCAACAACTGCGGTTGACATCTTCAGTGGCGACTGCGTTCACTTTCGGAGAGATGTTATCTCTTCGGCTTCTCGAGCCCAACTTGCGCTCGAAGACAGAGGAGAGATTCCAGAAGACCTCGGCCAAGTAGCCCGGAAGATTCAATTAATATCTTTTCTTCAGTTGTATTTTTCTTTCTTTATTTAAATTTTGTTCTTTGTTGTTTACTATAATAAGGTTTAGGCCTTAATTCCTTTTATATACCTACCTCTTTCCATTATTATCATTAATAATTGGCAATTTTGTAACAACAGTTAATGCTTTAAACATAAATTGTAATAATTTTAATGTATTCTTGTGTTTAATTTTAATGTATTCGTGTGTTTCATTTTAATGTATTCGTGGTTTTAATTTTAATGTATTATTGTATTTAATTTTAATGTATTCGTGTGTTTAATTTTATTGTATTCGTATGTTTAATTTTAATGTATTCGTGTGTTTAATTTTAATCTATTCGTGTGTTTAATTTTAATGTATTCTTGTGTTTAATGTTAATGTATTCGTGTGTTTAATTTTAATGTATTCTTGTGTTTAATTTTAATGTATTCGTGTGTTTAATTTTAATGTATTCTTGTGTTTAATTTGGATATATTCTTGTGTTTAATTTTAATGTATTCGTGTTTAATTTTAATGTATTCCATCAGCCTGTGTCTCTTCACTGCCGGGCGAATGCTCTTCTCATCCAGCTAATTCCATTCTTCCTTAGACCTAATTACGGGACTGTTTCCAGTTATTTCCCGTTATTTTTTCTTCACCTATATAAAAGTATGGCTTTTTCGGCGTCATTCGTTGTGAAATAGACTCCTCGCAAACGATCCGATTGTGTAACTCTAGTGATGTGGTTCTAAATACAGTGGGAATATCGATAGTAGCGATTTTTATTAGTTTTTACCTTTCCATGGCATTAAAATAATTAACGTTAAGAATAAATTTTATTCTGGTAAGTGTTGTAACTGACCGCACTGTTGTGTGTACGGACAACACAGCTAATAATTTTGTTATTATTTTTGTGATCCTCCATTGATATTAAACTACATTAATCTATTCTCATATGCGCAGTTGGATAACCAATAAATACAACTATTTTAGGGTCTATATAAATATTTATATAACTATAAAAATATTTATTTAATAGTCATGGAGATTAACGTATTAACGTATCGTCATATTGGTAATTATTAATTAATTAATTAATTTGCGAGGGGGAGAGTGCACGCTGCTATCCAACAGCCGCTGGGTGCGCTCGACTGGCCACATTACCCCTCTCTCACCTCTCTACCTTGAAGTGTACTGCATTTCCCAGTATATCTTATTTCCCTAATGGACGTACGTGTTTCGGTAGTGAGTGAGATGTGCCAGAGCCTATTTCCATCCTATCTCTTCCCACTTTTCCAACCCTTTCTCCAAATCCATTCCTATATCTCCAAAGGTAGGCAGGGCGTCCGGCATCCGGGGTCGTGCCTACGTTTGTCATTTTGGACTAATGTTGGCATGTAGCGCGTATGTCTATGGGCGACAGTATCCATACCATCAGGTGGACTGTATGTTCGTCTGCCGCCTACGTCCATGAAAAAATAAAAATAAAGGATTGTGACTTTTACTTTTTTTATACTTGTACTTGTATCAGCAACGGCCCACTGCAGCACACAGGTCTCTCCTAGTAAATTGCTGGCATGTTTCGGGCCTTAATCTACCGCGCGAGCCCAGTGTGGATTCAATAAAAATAAAAATAAAATATATTTTTTTTTTTTTTTGTAACCTTTATTTTAAACTTTAGTCATAATGTAATTTACACGCACAATTAATAGTCTTGTAGTCTATCTATCGACACTAATAAGAACCCTTCACTTCACCAAACTAGCAGGTCAACCCACCACCCTTAAGGCCATCAATTCGACAGGTCGTTAACCTACAGAAGAGTCACCCACTTCCACTAATACCTTCTACAGGGACAGTTTTCCGAATTAGGCTTTTGCCGCTACTATGAGGTAACTCGCGTGAATTTCACTCGATTAAAGTTTCGCAATAATTACGTGGGTCTAGTGAATGAAATGTAAAATAAAAACGACAGCAGAATTGAAAAAAAAAAACGGGATGTTGATCTAATTAATTATTGTCAATGCATGATAAATTTTTATTAATTTCAAAAACTAATTGAGGTTACGTTATATTATTTCTTAATTTATACCTAATTAACAGTTCCAACAGTTAACAAGTGCTTCGTACATTATAAACAATACATTTACAATTACAGTAACAATACAACAATTACAGTTGCTGTACAGTCAGCAGTTTTCTTTGTTTTACTTCAAAATAAAGTGACGTTGTTTTTAAATCTATTGGAATATGACTGAGATATAGCAATTAAAATTTCGCCGCCATCTTTAATACGTTCACCAACGCCGAACGCGTCATTCGTGACGACGTCCCATTCTCCAAATGTGCATTGTTGATTAGTCATGAAAATGTTGACACTAAGCTTCAAAAGTTAAGAAAAGACTATTGGTTAATACAAAAATATTGAATTCATATGAATAATTAAGTTTTACACCGTTACGGCCTTACAAATAAACTTTTTGTTTTGGATTCACTAGTATAAAGTTTTATACTAGTGAGTTTAGTTTAGTTCCTGGCTACTCCCATCCCACTAGTTTAGCTATTTGTGTATTACTAATAATTTTTTTTTTATATTTTTAAGTGGGCGGACGAGCAAGCGGTCTCACGTGATGGTAAGTGTTACCGCCGCCCATGGACACCTGCAACACCAGGGGGTATGCGGGCGCGCCGCCGACCTTGCAAAATGTCGTAGTTTAATGGGAAGATAATAATGTCTATATTTTATATTGTACCCATATAGTAATGAATGAATAAAAAAGAGTTTAAAACACTTCATTTGCAGACTTCAGTTTAAAAGACAAACATCATTGTGACATCATCAGCGCGAGCGTCTTGTGTTTTTCATATTATGAACCGACATCACTAAGCTACTGTTACATTAGTATACAAGTGCACTAGCTAATGCAGTGGTATACTAACTGTAACAAACAATATTGTTACAGGACGCGTATTCACGAGTTGCAATAGTTGCACAATTGTTTCAAAACCAATCGGCAGAAAACCGATACACCGCAGAACCAGCTGTTATTAACATCGTATCAGTGTTTGTTATCATTGATATACTTGGTTTTGTAGCCATAATCAACACGAAATTGCTAACATTTGCAGTTAATCGGTGACTGAATCGCTGTAAACTAAGTTGGTATGATAATGAGGGGGAGAGTGCACGCTGCAATCCAACAGCCGCTGGACGCACTCGACTGGCCACGTTACCCCTCTCTCACTTGAAATGACTACCTTGAAATGTACTACATTTCCCACTTTATCTTATTTCCCTAATGTACGTACGTGTTTCGGTAGTGAGTGAGATGTGTCACAGCCCATTCCCATCCTATCCCTCCCCATTTCCCCAACCCTTTCTCCAAACCCATTCCTATATCCAAAGGTAGGCAGCGCATCCGGAGGCGTGCCAACGTTGTCATTTTGGACTAATGTTGGCATGTATCACGGATGTCTATGGGCTACAGCATCCACTTACCATCAGGTGGACTGTATGCTCGTCTGCCACCTTCGTCCATAACAAAAAAAAAAAAAATTATACCTTTATGTATGAGTTGTTCAAATTGCTAATCTATTTTAATATTTGTCATGAGCGTGATTAATACTTTTTACATAAACGCAGAGACCTTTTTTCAAATTCAAATATGTGCGTGTTTTTATAAATTAAGATACTATAATGTATGAAACGAACTAAAGTCATCGACATAGGTCGTAAAAGCGGTACGGTTGAAGTGGCAATGGGCGGGTCATATTTGCCGCAGGACCGATGACAGTTGGGCCTATATCAGTGGAGAGGTATAATGTATGACTAAAAACTGGATACCAAAAATTTTGTATTTCTATCAGTAGATGGATATAATACAGGTTCATTTGGGTAGATAAATGTCAAACTGCAATAAATCCAGTGATGCCTAACATTTTTTTTATTTCAGTCAGTGGTAGTGCTTATAAAACAAAATTAATAGGATGGCATAATGTGTCTCTCTGATCAACCCGAAGGTTAGCTAGGTTAGGTAGAGAATGACTTAGGGCATTAAGCTCACATTTTGAACCACAAATGAAAAAAAAAGAATAAATTTTATATATAGTTCTAGAGAATTTTCCATTCTTAAATTATTGTTAACTTAATCACTTAGTTACCTACTCGGTTGTGTTTATGCCGCGGGCTTCATGTGACTTGCCCTCTTGCCCAATCTCGACAAATTTCCTCATTTTTGTTATCCGAATATTGTCACACAACTTCTTTGGTTAAGGGGGTCACACACGCCCCTAATGGCTCTACGGGGGTTTTTCATATGATATTATGTGCGGTTAGGGATCCGTTGGAAAGTTTGTGAAACATGTCATAACTGATACAGAATTTATACAACGCGTCGAGTAGAATTGCTTCTACCAGTTTTTTCAAAGTAACCAAAGTTTTCAAAGTTCAAAACGCGGCTTGCGGTAGGTGTGATTCGAGAGAAAATGTAACGTCACGTAAGATTTCCACCCCCTCCATACACCTTTATCTTTCTCTCTGTGTGTGTGCGTGCGAGAATCGAGAGCGAGACTCAAGCAGAATAACAGACGTGCAGACTAGTGCGTGGCCGGTTGTAATGTAGGTTATAACATTTTTATTTTTGATTTGATTCCTTATTTTAAATTATTTGCGTTGAAAATATGATACAAATTAAAAAAAAAATACATGAACTACACAGATTTTATTTTGAATTACATTCGGAGTTTAAAAAAAATGCGTGAGGATCTTCGTTCCTGACGGGGGTCCCTTGACCGCACATTTTTTTTTCTGTTTTTAGGTTTTTTTCAATATTCATTATTAATTTCTAGTATATCTTTTATTCTACTCGCAATTACTTTCGCCCGGTTAGCACTAGTAAATTGTTTAAGAAAACTTTGGGCGTTTTGATAATTCAATAAAATAATTTTAGTTTCTCTAGAAAGATTTTATATATTTTAAATTACTTGACGAGTACTTTGCATAAAAGTATATAAGTGATTTATATGCATAAAAAGATTAATCTTTTAAATCAGTTTGTGCTATATTTATAATATGCCTCTAGCCCGACCCCTCTAGCATTCTGTATCGCATGATGTATCAACCCGCGCCATCTTCAACGCGCGCCATCTTTGATAATGACCTTATGCGCCGCGCGGGAAAAAGCTTAATTAAATCCTTACGTGAACTGAATTTATGCTAATGCTTGCAAAAATGTAGGCTGTTTAAATGCAGGGGAGATAGCGCGGCAGCGTTTGCCGTAGGTAAGTATTGTACACTGAAGTAAGGCATTACGTTTAAATAATTTGTGTATTCTGTTTATTAATTTGAGGAGAGTGGAAAACCGTGTGAGGTGGGAGGGATCTTTGGGAAAGTCTTATATCCAGCATTGGGGATTTGCATTGCTGATGGTATGGTATGGTAATTTATTTATTTGAATATAACGTATCTACGTTCTGGGAGGGTGTGGGTGCACGGTGCAATTCTACAGCCTTTAAGCGCACTCGAGTCGCTAAGTTATCTCTCACTCAAAGAAAACTACCGTAAAATTTAATGTATTTCCCACTTTATTATTTTTCCCCCAATGTACATAGGTGCATGTTTCAGTACTGAGTGATATATTCCACTTTCCTCGACACTTTCCCAACCTTTCTAAAGAGTTATTCCTAAATTTTCGAAGGTAGACAGCGCGTTAATCACCAGGCTGTTGTTTGGCACCTTCTTTTTATAAAGAATGTGTAAAGATATTGCCTTTTATAGAAGAGCACCATTTCTTCCCGTTTGTCGAGTGGGTGGGACAAAGAGACACAAACCCTGAGGTACTACGCCACCTTTAAAAGAGTGGGCTCCGGCCCTCAGCCAACACTTTTACTAGGTATCAACACGTGCTTGGGCGCTTCTCGCCGACTCGCGATCTCGCGGTATCCCCCCAATGCAACGCCCTAAGCCGAGGTCCGTTCCTTAGGAGAGCCCTTAGGCTCGTTACAACACACACTTTGTTCCTGGCTGAGCGCCTTCTGCGCTCGCCCCACATCTGACACGACCGATGACTCTTGAAAGGCCACTAGGGCCACAAGAATTTAGACACTCACGATGTTAAGACAAATCAAGGTTTTTTAGTCTGTACGAGTCCGGCACTACCTGGGCCCCCATTCCCAGGTGTTCATGAGGATTTTCCTTGATTGTCTTTCCTAACAAAATAATAAAAAAAAGAGTGGGCTCGCCAATCTGAGTGGCCAGCGTTACGTTTTAAGGCCATACATCCCTCGTCCATAAGACAATGTGCATGGGAAGGCCCATGCCTCCACATGCACATTCTCCATGGACATGGGTCCAGCTGTGGATATTGAAAGGGTTGACTGAATTACATTGTATATAGCTTTTATGCAGTTGTACCGTACATATATTATTTTGCTTGTTGCTTCACCATACTCAAACGCTCAAACAAGCACACAAATATTATGACGTAACAAAACTTCGCACATTTTCTTCTTCAATCTGTGTCCGCTTAACAAGCCTCGAATGATATGCCACCTCGCCCTGCCTAACCTGAAAATTAATTGAAAATTATGAAGCAGGAATGATGAAACTTTCCGCTGTAACCTACAAGTTACAATTCATTCTATTCTAGACCTTATATCGACCATCTTAAAGTATATAGCTTGTCCTGTAATCCACCGTGAGTTATACAAACGTTTTATTGGTGGAAAAGAGACGTATAACAAATTTGATTGATGATAAAGCCTCGTCATGGTGGAAAAAATTATCATCGATTATTTTTCACACCTCGCAGTTAACGATGGTAAAATAAGTAGCGCAAAATGTAAAAAATATATCTGATACTTTGTATATAAGTATCTGTATATTGTATGTTGTATATAAATATCTTTGTATATATATTACATTGTGACGATATATAAGTATTTAAAAAAAAACTAGCGGTGCCCACCACTTCGTTCGCGTGAAATTTAGAGTGATTCCCGCGGGAACTTTATAATTAATCTGGATAAAAAGTACCCTAAATATTAACCAGGCACGTAAGCTTTAACTATGCCCAGTTTTATCAATATCTGTCCAGTAGCTTTTGTGTGATGGGCGTTCATACATACAAACAGACATAAATTACAAAAAAAATTGTTTTGGGCTCTTGGTATCTCTCATATCGCTTGGCTACGGTTATACTTGAAGTGTACGGGATTTATTATAACATATATGACACAGCATATGACTGTCACATGTGTGTCATATGTCATTATATGTAGCATATACGACTGTCATATATAGCTGTTAGCGTCTACTAAAACATAAAGGTAAAAGTTACTTTGTATGACATAATATATGTACGATAAAACTCCCGCCCTCTTCAACTAGGTAAATATATGTGCCACTTGAAAATGATTTATTGATAAATTATACATATTATACATTTATTTAAGGTTCTGCTTGGGAGTCTACTTGTGTGGTAGAAAGTAAATATTTATAATAATATAGCTAAGAGTAACTGTTTGTTGTTGTCTGTATTTATATGTTATGTTTTATTAAAAAAAACTATAGAACAGGTTTTGAACATTTTGAAAAAAAAGACTACTGTTCGAGTCTATTATGCCACTTGAGCATAGCTTGTTTTGACGGCACCCCAAAAAAATATTTGCCACTAAAACAAATATTGATTTATGAACATTTATTGGTTCCGTGATATAAGTTATGAGACTTCGGAATCTTTCAGTTCCGTATGTAGTGTGATTTTGTTCGCAACGGGCGGCCATCTTGGATGCTAGTCACGTTAGGGGCCCAGTCGGTTACTTCGCGAAAACATTACGGAAAATATTCTAGCCGAATATTACGATAGCGTATTTTATTTTCCTGCAGTATTTGGATGGATTTTATAGGTTTTTATTAGAATTAGAAGTGAATCAAGAGGGAAATTTGAGGAAAGATTTTATTAAGGTTATAATACCGTACCTAGTACTACATTGTCCTTTCACTACCCTATTTCTTCCACTGTATAAATGTGTTTTCGTAGTGACTGAGATATATCAAAGTTTATTTTCCACTCCATCCCTTCCTATACACTAATCTATCTCCAAATTTTATTAGTTAAAATAAATAAATTAATATGTATATTAGATGAATATTAGGTCTATATTTTTATAGACATACTTTTTATACATACATTTGTGTGTGTGTGAGTGTGTGTGCGTGTTTGCAAGAGTCATACGACACATTCCTAAACATCTTGGCATCGGCAATACAGTAAACTTCCATCCACACTTCTCGTTATAGCATCACCTTATATTTCTTTCCGTTGGTGTCAGAAAAGGTGACGAAGGCATAACAAAACGGCTACCACGAGTGTTACGAAACTACCCCACCTCTGAAAGAGTGGACATATCGAACTGCTTGGTCAGCTTGGCGTTTTAAAGTTATACATCCCTCATACACAAGTCAGTGTGCACGGGAAGGAGAATGTTCAGCAGTGGACGATAATGGGGCGGGTTACATACCTAAGCATGTGCCACCTTGTGATGTCTCCGAGGGAAGTGTAGATTACTAATTTCCAGCGATCAGCCCACCTGGTCGGAGTGTGTCCCACGCCACAATTCGTACACATTATTAAAAGATAATGCAACACACGAACGCGTCCCAAAACCATTGGCCGGGTCTGCCCGACCCAATTAAAACTTTCCACCAGTAATCACACATGGATTTGCTCGATATTCGTACCTCGTTAATGTTTGTTTGTTGTTTTATCGGATTCTGTATAGGATTATTTAGTGTGTTACTGCGTGAGAATTACACAGTAGCTTGTGTTACACAAACACAATCACTATTATTCGTTTCTCGTTAACTTGATGGGGGGAGTTCACGCTGCAATCCAACAGCCGCCGGGCGCGCTCGATTGGCCACGTTACCCCCCTCTCACAGAAGACTACCTTGAAATGTATTGCATTTCCCACTTTATCTTATTTCCCTAATGTACGTACGTCTTAATGCTTTCATTGTTTATAGATTAGTGTTTTGCTGATTGTACACTCTTCGTGCTGCAGACAGTACTTTCATCCTAGATTATAGTCAGACGACAAAAATTAGTGTCTACGCAAGATGATGAATGTTTATGGAGATCCTCAGACAAGTTTGTTTTACTTTGTGTACCTGCGTGTATACTGTAGGGAGAGACCCTTTCCTTTACAAGCGTGGCGTATTATAGGTATCCTCATGTAAAAAGAGCGCTGGACGTCTATAGAAGGGATGAGTCCGCGCATCGGTAGAGTTGCCCACGAAATTACTTATTGTTTTATATATTATATTTCAATACCTTAGAGTAAAGGTTTGTTTGAAACGAAAAAAAAAAGGGTTTAGTAATATATTTTTTAATATGATTTATGCCTTTTGTTTTTACCAGGAGTTCGCAAAACTGTGAGAAATTCGGAATCTCTTGCATCTTTTACAATTCGTTTCACAGTCGCCCCAGAAGTATGTGTTGCCGCTGCGGTCCGTTTCATACATTGTTCTAAATTTATATCCTCGCCATTATCAGCCTCTCTTTTCATAAAACAATGTACTTTGTAAACCATTTTTTTTTCTGTTCTATGCAAAACCATCTTGCAATATTCGTGATTAACAAAAACATTTTGCGCGACTGTACTTTGGGAACGAACGAAACGTCGACTCAACGCGGGAGTGACGAACCCATAGCGCGACGGCACTGACATGTGACATCCACCCGTTGCGCCTCACCTCGTACCACAAAATAGATCGATAAATCGTTTAATGCGCTTAATTTGACCGTTAGCGCTCTTTTTACGTGAAACGATGTATACATGGATTTTATGGTTTTCAGTTTCATGCTTGGTTTTCTTCAAGGCGTTTGTAAATGATTCGTGTATAAGTTCTTTATACACCGTATCACCGAAATGACGCAAAACCTAAAAAAAGACAATTAATTTCAAATTAATGTAACTATGTGTATGTAATATGTTCAATATATGTGCTGTTTTAGCGAAACATATAATTATTTTAAGGAATAAATCTAAAGTTAAGAATATCTAAGTTTTTATTGTCCTGTCTAAAACGTTCGTAGTGTCATACATTATTCATACCGGGCGCGTAAGCGGCGCGCACGACGCTTCTCCGACGACGCATACAATAAAAGATATATGCTAGAATTGTAGTATAAATCATGAAAAAAAAATCTTATTTTAAAAACTGTTACCATCGATTCCACACCTATTTTCAGCTTTTGCATATGGTTCCCAAATACTAGTATTACAGTTATTCAAACCCAACTTTACCGTGGCAATACCTAAACAAAGGACATTTAAAAGTTTAATTGCAGATACAAAGAATGATTGCGTATAAACCAGGTGTCGTTTGTATGTAAACATTTGCGAAACATCGCCGCGGCCCTCTCGCAATTTAGATGTTTCACTCGCGAATTTACGTTTTATTTAGTGATGGGGAAATTGCGATACGTATTTACAATCGACATGTTGATTTACGAAAGATTTCCCTTATCAAGTTTAATTACCATACCATAACATCAATCTATGTCTCTCAACCCCAGCATCCCACAGCACGCATCCTGATACGCGGCCTCCACTCGAGGAATCGACTGGGTAGTCGAGTATGCGTCTCCCAAGGCCCATCCGTACCTAAATATATTACTGGTATCTTGATATTAAATTGCCGGTAGTAGCTGGATGAGAAGTGTAGAAAACCGTGTGTGGTCCATGGGAGAGGTTTATATCCAGTAGTGAAGAAACACAGGTTAATGGTATGGTGTGCTATAGGCATGAATGGTTTTTAGCGTCTTATCGAGAGCTTATCGAACACGTAGAATTTGAGTTCGAAATTAACGAAGGTTTCAAAAAATCGATATGAAACTGTTGCTATCGTCCATCACTAGTTTTATTTGTATAGTCAACAGAGTGTAGTGTATTTTACTTGGGATTGGTGGGATGGTTTGACGGGATACCTTGTATCTATACATATCTACCTACATATATATGTATATAACACCATATCCTCTTCTGTTCCATTGAGTAGACAGTATAAGGGAATCTTCTTATCAGATAATAACTCAAACTAAACAATTGCAACATACCCGTATGTACTCGTACAGTACGAAGATCTTAACATAACGTAGATACAGTTAGAAACACGACCCCAGGGGGACCACGGCGGGGGGGGGGGGGGGGGGGTACAGCATTGATTTATTATTAAATCATTATTATTATTAAAGTACTGTTTTAAATTATAGTTGCTTTTTTCTATAAGTAGTGACGTTAGATTTTTTTTATAAAAATTTTATATATTTTTCTATTTACAATATATTTAATGAAAATGAAATGTCGGCAAGAAATTAATTAGCAGCGCCAGCCGTGCAAGGTATGTAGGCAGTCTGAGACCTTGAGAGCTCGATGCTTATTCATGAGCTCGATGGGAATTTATTATGGCGGTATTGGTCGTTAATTGCTGAAAGAGACATCGTTATATCATCATAATTACTTTGAAAGTTAATGAAAATTTAAGTTAATGTATATAAGTTTCGCTATTTTTTTTATTATTATTTATTTGGGCTCGGTAAAGCATGAAGGTCTTACATAGACTAGAACCGCTTGGTCTATGGAAACCGAACATGCCGATGACTATCACACTAAACTGGAGTTTAATAAGGAACCAACCTCCTACATACATCTTCAAAAGAAGATGGAAGAAAGTACTAGAAAGACCAACAAGTGATAGTCATTACTTTCATTTGCTCATTGATTGTAAATGTTATTATATACCATCAGCCTACATCTCCACTGCAAGGAGAAATCGAATTTTTTGTAAATCAGTAAAAGTATTGTTTGTGAAAAATAAAAGGTAGCGCAATTCAAACTTTTATGCCACTTGGCGAAGCTCTAGGACAGGTCGTTAAACGGCCGTTCACAATGAATACCGTATTCAGTCCATGCGAAACCGGGACGAAACGTTAGTTATATATAGAATAAGAATATTCCCCGGGCATGATGTAAAGCTCAATCTCAGGAATTACGTCGCGGGTACAAATTGCGGTCGGTGACATCACTACCGCTTTGTCTCTCGTAACCGAACAAAGCGTTCTTGCCGCTTGTAAGCAAGAAGTAAAGGTTAATACATACATGAATGTTTGTGTGAGAGATGAGATAAATAAATATGTAATTAGATAAATGATTAGATTATATAAAGGATTATGCTGCGTCCTACAGCCAATTAGACTTCCAATGATCCTAGCCAGAATGCTGCATTACAAATAAATGTCGGATTTATCGAAACCATTCCATGTAATGTTACGTTGCAGTGAACTACACGGTTGAAAAGTCCATTCTCTGGTATATATGTATTTATGTATTACAATATTATGTAAGCAGATGTGTATGTATAATAAAATATGATTATATTACTGTAATTTTTTTTAGTATCTATACTTAAAAAACCTATACTTAAAATATACAATTTAAAAAAAATTATTTAGTATCTATACTTAAAAAAATTACATAAATTAAAAATTATTTCCTATTAAGTCAGCCATTTGTACAAATGATTATTATTCTGGAATTAAATTTAAATGAATAAATAAGTAAAAAAAACTGTTTTAGACTTGAGAGTTTTATTACTGAATAGGTGACAGTCCAGCAGGTGGCCTACAATGCGACGGCAAGTGGTCACTATCACTCTGAAATATCTATTATATCGAGATAGCTGCGATTGCGCCTCCGACCCTGCAATATCCTATTCACAGTTTTCTTGAAGAACCCCAAGTTGTAGTTTTGTAGAAATACCTCGGGATTTGTTGTATGAAAGAAAGAACATTAATTGAGACACAATTTTATATTTAAAAAAATGGTTAACTCGTATAAAGAAGTGTCAATATAAGCTGGTATAAGACGTCTTGAAGACTGCGCTGTAAAGTCATATTATTTCGATATTGCACCATCAGCTTACAACGGCCTGCGCGTTCTATATACTCGTAAGCATTATACATCTTGAATGGGTCTTCCTCGATATTTCTACGGTATCAAACATGTTCGCAGAAGCAAGAATAGATAGCTTCCCAGCTATCAATAGGAAAGGAGTGGCATCGATGATGCGCCAGTTCCGTGGGAGTGGCAATAGCATCCTGAGTACGTTGGCGGCTAAGATAGATAGCTCGGCTTTGAGACACTGGGTAGATTTGCACCTGAAATGAAGAAGGAAGAAAAAAGAATGTGTGTTTGTGTGTTAAAAAAATGTGTGTGGATGTATTATGTTGTGTATCATGTTATTATATGTATTTGTTGTCATATTATTGTAATTATATACTAACATAGTTTGCAAGACTTATATATTAACAAAATATTGACTGTGTCTGATATGAATGAAAATTTATATAAATAAAAATTAAATGCTGTCCGTTGGTAAGCGCATCACTTGAGAACGGCGGGACAGATTTGGCTATTTTTTTTAGGAAATGTTCGTAATAGTCCGAATAAGGTTTTTAGGGAAAAAAAATATGGAAAAGTTGCCCGGAAAATTGGAAAATTCGGGAAAAACTGAAAGTGTTTTATTCTATGGGATTTTTGTATGAAATTATTGTATTATTGAAATTTGGACAGGACAACGTCTGTCGGGGCAACTAGTATAAAATAAATGTCGGTCTATAGAGTTCTCCTTACTATCCAAAGGCAGGTTACCTTTGGGTGGTATGAAATTACAATTACTTGTATTTCTCTTCTGTGTGTTTTGGTGTACAATGGTTCACATCTATCTACCTACGCCAGCAGCTCGTTCCCAACAGCATCAGCAGTGATTTGAATGCTGAATATTCTGTTACACGGCTCTAGTTTGTACGTGGCTTTATGAGTTACGTTGAGGAAAAAGATGAGGTTCCATTTTCCATTGATTGCTATTCTATGTAATATGTTTCATTTTCCTTGATAAACTGTATCTCATTGGCCGTCACCTTACATTCACATTGAGTTTTGCAGTTTGTGTTTATTCGTTACAGAGTTATGTTGAATGGACGATTACTTTTTCTTGTTTTAATTATATTTCTTATGATAACAAGTGTATCACTGCATAAGTGACAAGTCTCTGTACCTAACAACATACATGTGAATCAGTCCCCTTTAAAACGAACTTGTAAGTATATTATGTATGCATTCAGCTCGGCTGGGCAACATTTGTCGCCTATACGACAATGCTTGAAGACGAAAGTCTTCAATCAGTGCCTCCTGCCATTTATGACGTACGATGCCGAAATGTGGCCTCTAACGGCAGGCCTGATGCATACGTATATATTCAAAGTAACTCAGCGAGCTATGGGAATAGCTATCATCCGAGTTTCTTTGCGGGATGGGATCCCAAATGAAGACGCCAAAGAACTAAATTCACCGACAGACCTCAGCATGTTAAAGTGGCAATGGCTAGATCATATTTGCCGAAATACCGATAACCGATAAACGAGTTCTCGAATGGAGGCCACGTACAGGGAATGCAGTGTGGGACGCCCTTCGGTCTTCGGGTGGTTGGACGGGCAGAGCCTAATATCGTGCGTGATGTCCAGCCTTCGGAGAGGCCTATATCCAGCAGTGAAGAGACATAGGCTTATGGTATGGTACGGTAAGTATGTTAAAGATATAAACGTCTTAAGAACGTCCTGGAATGTGTCTCCACTACACGTATATTAAATTATTTTACGGCATATCCTGTGTATTCAAACATTGAACCAAGCATATCTCCCTTTCATCTACACAAGAAAAAAAAATGTTAATAAAACATAATAAAATATATACTTACGTTAGAATTTTTCTCCAATCCCACCCCGAGCCCTGTGCTACCATCCATCAATTTCAATAAAACATGTCACGCCCTTATATATAATACTTTTCCTTATTTTGTTTTGTCTGTACATGAGATAAAGAAAAAGCTGTCCCTTGTGTAAAATTAAGTTATAAACTCGCTGGATTTTTTTTTTCTCAAAAAGATTTGAAACGATATTTTATTTGCAAGTCTACTTAGTAATTTTCGTAAGTAATATTCGTTTCGCAATGATGTTGTTATTATATCTTTTTCATTTTAAAATTTTATTCCCGTGGATTACGAAGTAAGTTGACGAGTCAGAATCAATCGGCACAGTTTAAAAGTTTCATGCTTAGTGCTGAAATGAACTTAGATAAGTTGAAGCTTCAGATAGCTTCAGATGATAGCTTCAGATGAAGCTATCGAGTTTAAAATTTTATCTCATTATAGTATATACCAACTTATTGCTGCCGTGCATGGATATAACTCCGTATAATCCGTGAGGAATATAAGTTAGAAACATTTAGAGGTTTCTAAATTTCCTTCGAGTTTATTTCCTCATGGATATCCCCCCCCCCCGCCCCGCCTCCACCTTGGCGGGAGGGGAGAGTATGCTGGACTCTTACCGTCTAAATCCCCACGCCTACCATCTCTCCAACAAGTGTCGAGGTTACGGGAACGCTTTAGCACTCATCTGCGACTCCAGCGGTGGCGGCCCGCCGGTGAGCGCTCCGGACTGATGTACCATCCTCCATCTTCGGAGCCTAAGCCAACCTCACTTGCTAGTGGTGCACCCTGCTGTTAACTAACGAGGCAATGGAGTTACTCTTTTTGCGTTGGGAGGTTACTCCGTCGGCATAGCTACCACCTTTCGGAATCTGCCGCCATAATGGTATTGTATTAGCCGCGAGGCCCGCTGTTCCGGCGGTGCGCGGAAGAAGCCGTCCCGAGAGAGAGATTGTTGCATGTGGAAAGAAAGACCAGCGGTAGCGGGAAATTACAGGCGCATAGACGTGACATGATGGTACGGGGATCAGACAGACCCGGTGAAACGGTTGTCCGCTAGCTGCTCGCAGGTTGTTGGGGGCCTGAAACTGGGGATCTCTCTTTAATCTCCACCCCAGGAGGTTGCCCCGACGCACGCGAAAAGTCCCTTGGGGTTGCAGTTGTGCCAGAGGAGACCGGAGTGAACCCGACTGCTGACATCTCGTGGGCCCTTCCGTAACCCACGCCAGTAAGTCGCACAACCTTTGTGGCCTGGTTTTTCTCTGCTCAGTGCTTTGTCCTTTCGTCCACAAGCAATCATCTCTCTCTCCGTCCCTACCTTTTTTTTCACACTTCACATTAGCTGTGAATAGGATTTTGCAAGGTCGGCGGTGCACCCGCATGCCTCCTGGTGTTGCACGTGTCCATGGGCTACGGTAACACTTACCATCACATGGAACCGCTTGCTCGTCCGCCCTTTTCTCTATAAACAAAAGATACCTTTGATCTTTAGTTGTTACCTTTTGTGTAATGTTTCACAGGTGGCTAAAAAACGACGCGTTTAATACAAGGACACTTGTATTGATCATTACATACTTTCTATACAACTATGTATATTATATTACATTTCCATATTACATACTTACTATATTCCGAAAAAATATACTTATTTAGGTTACGATTGTAACATTATCTTTGTTCAATAATTAATAATACATAGTTACATCAACAACAACTTTTGACGATCCAACTCTTCCAAGTTCTCCAGCAATCTCATTATCGACGTAGTTTGAAAGACCTAAAATCAGTATGTATACTTAACAAACATAGAAAAAACTATAGAAAAACCTATAATAGTTATAAAATAAGTATACAAATTTAGAGAACATCAGCTAACATGTAGAATATACAAAAAATCTATGAATAGTCCCGTCCGTCCGTAACGAAGACGAATACTTGCCAAAATAATACACATATATTCCTGTTTCCTTTGACATTTCAGTGAATAAAACCATAATCCACAAATGTAATAAATAAAAGAAATAATTCCTTCAAGACTTCCCCCATTCCCATTTAATTTTTCTGTAGTAGACCAATGAAAAGACGCAAAAATGTATCAGTTTTTTTCAGTTGCGGAACATTTTACGGAAGTCGTTGACAACAAACGAATGCATGAAACAATGCAAAACTGACGCGAGTCAGTTTCAACCGGTTTGAACCGGTTACAAGCGGTGGCAACTAGTTTCAGAGTTTTATAGCATTTGCTTTCGGTTTACTGTCAAAAATTGTACTTTTACACGTCAAATGACTATTGATTAATTATTATTTTTGTATATATACAAAGAGGGGTTTGGCTTGCCATTGCAAGGAAAAATATAGGTTAAAATAATTATTTGGAAAGCGAACGAACAATCCTCGTGATGGTAAGCGATGACGTCAATGAAAATGATGGTATCCTATTATAGTAGATGTCATAAAATACGAAACTAGACAACTTTTTTATTTATTTTTTTAATCAGGACGCAACCAGCCTAGTCGATTACTGCAGTGTCATTATCCTGTCACAATTCAAAATAATTTATCTAAACTGAAATGCGGTGTAACTCCAAACTTTGCTATTTTAACTCTAAAACTAAACAAAAACAACCCAAAGACCCGAAGTCTCCTCAGTCCTTGGACCCAAAACTAAATATTTGGTAACACAAAGTGTTTGCACTATATTGTAGGCTTCGGAACACTCAAGAAAGTGGAGTAGCGTACTTCGAAGTTTAGATCAATATCGATATATATCTTTGAAGTCACTATACTCATACTATACTATACCATACCATGTAAAAATTCTAATCTGCTCTTTATTTATTTTATTTATTTGCAAGATACACCAACAGCATTTACACGAAAAATACAAATGATAATAAAAGCTTATAAATTCAAAATACCTCGTGCAATACTTTAATAGGTGCATACAACACAGAGGCATGCGAGTATGATACAATACGAGCATGATTCAAAAAAAAATATTTAAATGTGGATGTACATAAATCCAATTAAATAAGGATAAATTACAATTTACTATACTATTAAATTAAACAAATGAAAAAAATACAAAAACAAAAAGTGCCCGAATACAATTTACGTGAAATTTTGCGTTGAAAACTTTTGGTAACGATGTCAACCTTTAGAAAATAATACACGTGTCTAGTGTTAATTAAAATACTTACCTTCAATTTATAAATTAAGTAGATACATTTGGAATAACCAGATAGCTAATTGAAAACTTTAGTCTTTAAACTTAGAGCTATAGACTCTCTCTTAGAGCTGTGTTCGGAGATTTTTGCCGGATAAGATCTGAAATGCACAGTTTGACCAACAAACTAAAGTAACTGACATAGACATAGAATCAGCATTCTGAAGTGATTGTGGGTAGATCAGGACCGCAGGACCGATAACCGATGAAGTAGACGAGTCCTCGATTGGAGGCCGCGTCCCGGGAGACTCACTGTGTGATGCCTTCGGGGCAGGTGAATGGGCTACCTACATGAAGAAGTTTTTCGATGATGGCCGGATGAGTAGAGCGGAAGATTGTAATTGATGGAGAGGCCTATATCCAGCAGTGTACAGAAAATAGATTGATGGTGTGGTAAGATAACTACCTACTTAAAATTAAATGAGAAATAGTTAATTTTGCGGTAAAAATACCGATACCAGCAAATTGATGGCAGCAAATTTAAAGATTGATTACGTTTAGGTTCTCTGATGGCAATAAAGAGAGATCCGTCGACTTAGTGTTGATTTCTATTTATTTAAACTTTAATGCTCAAAGAGACATTGTGCAAAAGACGGACATAATGCTTGTTGCATTCTCTGGCATTCAACCTTTGGTTAAACAGTAATACGAAGCAAAGTGCATCGTGCTATCAATAAAAAATGACTACAAACAATACATATAATACCGAGGTACACTAATATATATATATATATATATATATATATAACATATTCTCGTATATAATAGTACAACAATAAATTAATTATTAAATCTTTATATAAGCCATTGACATTATCTATATAAATAAAAATGTAAACGTTCATTGGTTCAAAATCTTAAATCTCCGAAAGTTCTTCAACGATTGCTTTGAAATTTTGACATAGCGTTGCATTTGAATACGCGCATGTTTTTATATGCCTATCACAGGGTAAAAACAGGGTAAGCGCCATCTGTTGGGCAGCCACAGCAACGCGTGGCCGGGTACAGCTACATAGTAATAAAAAAATACAATTATTAAAAATTGTCTGAATCACAAAAAGTATTGCTTTATAACAACTGACATTCAAAATTTCTAAATATTTTCTTATGAAAAATAAAATAATTTGTTTTAAAACGTTACAAGACATCTTTTATTACTATAATTAGCACTAGAACGGTTACCTCTGACATTGAAAAAAATAGACAGTAAAAGCCATGCCGGCCCGACAGACCCGTGGGATTGCGTGACACGGGAATTCAATTTGACTTAAAAATAATTCACTTAGCATTGCCAGAGTTAAAAATATTTCATATATATCGGGAATTAAATCTGTCAGTTTACATACGTGGGCTAACAATGTATAGCCCCAACTTGAATGCTATATACTTTACTTAATACCGACAATAGTAGGGGATTTATTTAATGCACGCTGCATTCCCACAGCCGCTGAACGCACTCGACTGGCCACGATACCCCTCTCTTACAGAAGTCTGCCTTGAAATATACTGCATTTCCTACTTTATCGTACTTTCCCAATGTACGTACGTGTTTTAGTAGTGAGTGCGATATACCCGAGCCCATTCCCACCCCATCCTATCCAATCTCTCCCCATTTTCGCAACCCTTACTCCCAATCTATTCCTTAACCTGCAAAGGTAGGCAGCGCATCCGGGGGCATGCCAAAGTTTATCATTCAGAACTGATAATGGCATGTATCGCGGATGTCTATCGACAGTATCCACTTACCATTAGGTGGAATGTATGCTCGTCTGCTGCCTTTTTTTCTCTAAAAACGTGCACGGTCCAGCCTATTTATAACCAGACGAGATACATTCTCGAAACTTCCAGAACGCTTTAGAATGATCGAGATTTCGGGACTAAAGATTATTAGCCAACCCAATCCTTGAACATAATATGTATTTATGTATATGCAGATTTGTATGTTATACATACAAAATTATATATATGTTCTTACGTATTCATTAGATATGTATTTATATATACTATTGTCGTTTAAGTTTTATATTTAATTGACATCATAGTTAGTAAAACTCGATATTTAATTTAAAGGCTGACACTTTGACGAGGGCCAGTATCACTGAAGCCACTTATTCCAGTTATTCACGCAATAAACTCAATCAGCCGACCACAAGTGAACTTAATTTACTTTTCACTCTGATCGGCGAGATTGGGTACCGGCCACGAACGTCACGTTCGGTAAATGAAGAGTGACGCGCGTCTGAGGGATTTTTTATCCCACTCCGTCTGCGGCAGGGTTAATTCTACATCTTTTGAGTATATATTAATTTTCTTAATTTTCACATTAAGAAAAAGTGACGTCATCCGTGTAGCATCCTGCAGAACACAGCGTTATTGGAATTAGTCAATCGAGGAACGCTCCTTCGCGTAATAGGTCAATAGGTGAAATCACGTGACTGAGAGTGATGCCACTTTTTCTGTATTTGAACGGAGATTAACTGTTCTACAATTACCACTGATTCACATGGTAACGTGTCGAGTAGTACAAAGTACCAACGTTAGCGACTTCATTTAAAAATAAATATTTAACTCTTTTTTTGGGAAAATATGAAGTTCAGAAAAACGTCTCAGTACAAAAATTGATAGTTTTAATGACAGAAGCGGCTGGTATATTTTTATTTAATCCTATATATGTTACAGTTAAAACTCGTTTTCAGTAAAAACGCGCTTTTTTCCTGGTAAAAACTTACGTAAAACGCCTTCGTTACAACTAGTTTTTCCTAGTAAAAGCTGGGATTTACTGACAAACAAATTTGAATGGTAGTTAAAACTGGTTTTAATTGTAACATCTATATAGAGTGAGAGATTAAAACGAAAAGGTGATAGACATCTGGATGGACTAGAGCTTTAAGAAAATTGTTTACTGATTGCAAACACCCAAATAGACACTTTTTTTTTTAATTATACGTAAATATCAACAAACAGGATAGGAAAAAACATTTTGCTTTTTCCTGAATAAGTATTTTATATTGCGTCTAGGTTGGATTAAGTCCGAGCGAGGCTCCTTGGGAACGACTCAACAAGATTGTTAGAATTTTGTTGAAGAAATTTATGGAATATTCACTTGATCGTCTACAGGAGGTACCTATCTATCTGCTAAAGATTTTCGATAGTATACAGACTATGTTCGGACCTTGCTGTTTGGTGTCTGCTGACTTTAAAATAGCACCATCCCAACTCTTTCTGTTGGAGAGGACGATAAAAGATTACGAGGACGTCCAGGAGTGGACGATAAAAGAGCCGGTTCTGGTCACGACAACCATAATTAGTTCGTTCTAATTATAATAAAAATAATGGTATAATTATTTTTGTATATATAAATTCCTTTTTGTATCAGCCTATAACGTCCATCTAAAAGGTATATGCCTTCTCTAGTAAATCACTGAGGGATTTAGGGCCGATTTCCCTCACCGTCGAGCTATTGACAATTTTTACAAATCCGTACCTAAGTAGAAACTCAGTGGTACGGGCCAAGGATGTGAACTCACGATCAAATGAACGTGAGTCGAGTATAAATTTGTTACGTAACGTTCAAATTCCTCTTTAAAACCTGTCAATAAAACGTGTCCAGCCAATGTTTGTAACAAACCTTTTTTAAGACTGGTGTGTTGATATTTCGATTAATTTTCTTTTTGTTATGTTGCAAAAAATAACTAATATGATTTTGTAATTTGTTTCAGGTAATGATTACAAAATTTCAGTTAGTGCGTAAGTGGAATTACATCTCTATGAACGAAAAGAAGTCAGTCAGTGAAATGAGTCTTTGGTGCGCTTTGTGCCATATTTGTATCCATAGATCAACCAAATACATAGATGGATAATTCCTTGTGACAAAACTGTGTACATTACTGATGTTAGTGGTATAAATAAAATGTTACCGTCATCATGATAGACGAGTGGTAATAATTATGCTTTTAAGATTATTTTCTTTATAATTTATTAACAACTTAAATATTATTTTGGTTTTAAAAATGTTTTGTTTCTCAATTGTGAAAAATGGTTACAAAATGTTAAAAATGGTTACAAAATGTTAAAAATGGTTAAAAAATGTTAAAAATGGTTAAAAAAAGGTTCAAAAATGTTTTGTTTCTCAATTGTTCCTAGAGTTCTTGTTTTATTTTATATTGACATCAGTGTTACCGCATAAATATTGAAGAAAGGAAAACTATCAATAGTTCTCGGTTTTATGCCGCCAAATGGCAGACTGATTCACAGTAGGTGAGCGCCTTGCAAATGCCTCGCTCTTGGGGCCGTAATTCTGTCTCTGTATTTCGGTAGATTGATGTTGTATACGCAGCAATACACACAGCGGACCAAAGAAAAGGAGCACAAAATCTTGATAGAACACTTTCATGAATAATGAAGTGGCATTTAAGCGAAATGTCCGTGAAATTACAAGATTTAGGGCCAACACAGAGACTCCTATTTCTAAACCGTAATATTTTGATCTCAACTTTCTGTTCTCCCTACATTTTTCTGTCAACCTTTTGTATCAAAACATTTTTTTCCTGCTGAATTTCGTCGTGCATAAAAATTAGGTCAAATTTCTCATTAGCATAAAATGCAAATTTTAATTACGTTCAATAAAAATGGCTTTCATTACGTTCCTTGTGAGATAAAAATGATGAGACATTTTCATGGTGTATTTAAAACTGTTTTGTAAGATATTGAAACAAAAATTAATGAAGAAAACGTGTTAAGAGGGGAGAATGAAAGGGACCGGATTTCAAAATTAAGCATTTCTACCATTTGTTGCTGTTTCGACAGCGGGCGATGCAACTTCTTTGAGAGAGAGGTACAGTTGCACTTCGAGCTGATAATACCTAGAAATGCGTAATGCGTAAAAAACAATGCGAGAAAATCGAGGTTTCCTATTCCCCTGTATTCCTATAAAAATGGAAGGATTTAAATAGTTCTTTATTATATTATAGTCCTTCTATGTCAATATGTTCAATTTACACACTGGACTTCTTTTTTGCAGCGTTTTATCGGGACAATTTTTTTTATCTTCGAAGGGTCCTAGCTCCACTAACAAGTAATCAAAAAAATCAAAACGTTGGGCTTACGGTAGATGTCTGTAACTCTTATAGTTGACCTATTAACAGAATTCAAGGAGGAAACAGTGGACTATTTTGTTTCACGCCGCTTCCCCGGCCATCCGCCCCTCTTAAATTAATAGCTAATGAATGGAAATTCGCGTAATAAAATTAGTAAGGAATTACACATCGCATACTATGGAATTATTTTATACTAGCTGTACCCGGCCACGCGTTGCTGTGGCTGCCCAACAGATGGCGCTTACCCTGTTTTTGGGTAAAAATCATATTTTTACCCTGTGATAGGTATATAAAAACATGCGCGTATTCGAATGCAACGTTATGGCAAAATTTCAATCAGTGAAGAACTTTCGGAGTTTTAAGATTTTGAGCAAACGAACATTTACATTTTTATTTATATAGATTACCGTCTGTTTAAATTCATATCTGTTTAATCTTTCTCTTTCGGAATATTTGTCAGTAAATTAATTAATTTCTTTAATACATTTAAATGTCATGATATCTCTAATAAAACGTCAGTCATATCAATTCTAGTCACGACAAGCTTAGATTAATTTTGTTTATGTATGTATTTGAATGGGGTAACAGTAATCTGCCTCTTTTAGCGTCTACTGCTTGACATGGGCCTCCACGTGCACATTGTCGTGTCCACGACGGATGTGTGGCCTTAAAACGTCACGCTGGACAATCGGATTGGCGAGTCCACTCTTTTCGACTATGTTATTCCCTAGTTGTCTGTTATGACACCCATGGGAAGAAATGGGATGGTGCTACGAGTATGTCGTTCGTTAGGCATTTTTTTCTATAACATACAGAAAATAACGAAACATACTGGAGAAACTACCTCACCGATTTTTCGTTTTTCAATACGGTTAAAATACTAGTAAACTCTTCATCGATCGCTCACCGCACTTTATCCCGTCGCCCAGTGCTTACAAAGCGGAAATGCTCACGCATCGCATGAATAAATTCCAATACAGTGCAGTGCAAATTATTAATACGCTCTGTCGACTCGATGCATTTTAGAGCTAAATATTCAGTTATTTGTTACTTACTTTGAACATTTTTTTATGGATTTTTTTAACAATATGGAGTACACTCTTTTAGTATCCACTGCAGGACATGGGCCTCCTCATGTACATTGTCTGGTGTATGAGGAATGTATGACTGTGGCTCTGTTATCCCTTAATCGCCTTACTACGCCCACGGCTCTGTTATCCCTTAATCGCCTTACTACGCCCACGGGAAGAGATTGGGTAGTGCCATTGTAGAGCCGAAAGACACCATCGTAGGCACAAATATTTCCGATGGGTAAGATTTCCTCACTACAATATATTGTTAACGAACTGCAAAGGCGTTTGTATTGTTGGAATTTCCGATTTCCCAATACTATAAGAAATACAATTCTCTAGAATTTACTGTAAACTTTTTGGCAACATTAACATTATTTGATACATTTTTCCTGTTATTCCGCAAATATATTGAATATTATGGTATATTTCCGATATTGTAAATATCCTACAGAATAACATATAATATATTTTTCTTTAAATAGAATACTTAGAAAGGGATATTTTCCAACCGATTGATTGAAATACTTTGGTGACTGTAGCGCAATTAGTACACTGTGACAGTGTCGAGTTTTCTTCGTGATTCATAACATAACACATCACATGAATGCCCAGTCACTTCGAAGTAAGTAAATTAGTAAAGTATTAGTAATTAGTACTGATGACAGAAGAGTTGGACTCCTTGGAAGCACACGAATAACACTTTTTAAGCCATAAAATCCACAAACTAGAACTATAATTGTTTCCGTCAAATCGGATCAGTAGTCCTGAAAATGAGACTGCGTAAAATTTTATTTTATTTTCAGATAAACTATTTATAATATGTATTAGTAACCATAAATCTTAATCTAGTGTTAGTAATGGGCAACAAATTAAACTTAAAAATTATGATGCGGCAACCCAACCATGTACATGATTTTTGTTAAATAGGAACGTTAAAAAAGTCAGGAGATATAGAGACTCCAACTTTCTGACCGCGAGAAGTAAAGGTTCGAATTTTTGTTTGATTTGACTCAAACAATTCATTGCGACCAATATTTCGGCTACAAAATTTGAAATTCGAAAGTCATGATCTCCACAATAGGTATTTTTTTTAAATAAATACATAAATTTTCAATAGACGCAAAAACCCATTTATCAAATCTAGCTGTCTTACATTTTGGACGAGCGATTGATTGCCGCCGCTTGTCAAGAACCAGCTTCATTGATTTATTAGCAAGTCTCATGCTTGAACATTCGGTTAGACAACACACGCAAAACTTCCTACCGGAAAGTTACATAAATTGCCGCTAATATAATTAAAATATAATTTCCCGCAACGCTATATTCAATCTTCCATTTTATTACGCCAAATTCCTCATTGTGCGAGCATAGTGTTGTGCGGCAGAAGACTTCGGTGCACCAGACAGCTTTCGGGTTAGTGAAGGTTTATTATTGTACGGCTACGGCAATTAACCAAAAATAATAAATAAAACCCCAAAATTACAGTCCACTTAAAAATCTACCCTCCACATTTTGTTTATTCATTTAAAGTTAACAAGGTACTCAAATCTCCGTAGGGATGGGGGAGGGGGGGTTAAGATGGGGATGGGGATTTAGCTTTAAAAAGAAAATTAGATTGATTTTTGAATTTTATTTGGCGATGGTCCGACTTGAGCGAGTACTTTAATAGAACTGAATTAAAACTAATTTCGTTTTTAATACCGGGGGTGGCCGGGTTTTAATACTCAGCGTCGGATGCTCCAGCGCAACCGCTCAGGTATCTTATCCATATTTCTAAGAACGTATGTTTATAGTATTAGAATTAGCCGAATTAAATTTACCAGCCGAGAACATAACTAGCTGCAGTATAGTTTTAAAAAAAAAACAATGCGTACATTCTTTATAACAATTTCTCTAAGAATTTCCCAGTAGGTACGGTACATTCCACATTTTGGTTAAATTCTCTAGATACGACTGGAAGACCCTTAGTATATTTTTCCGATTATTTTAGACTGTTTATATTAGCCCTAGAATCCAGTGTAACTGAATATTATTACAAGGGTTCGCACCCGTATTTACCTACTTCTTGTCGGACAGGTCTAATGAAGCTCCCCGTGGGCACATTAATCTTGCTAACATGCTTGGGACCGCAACGTCTGAGTGTGTGTATGGATTTCCTTTTTGACAGATCCTTTTTCCCTGTGGGACAGGTTGTTAAATATCAGATGTCTACGCCTCGGGAAAACCTTAAATATTGCCTTGAGAGAATCAAAGTATATAACCATTTATTGTATAATTCCCACAGCAGCTGGACGCACTCGACTGGCCACGTTACCCCTCTCTCACAGAAGACTCCCTTGAAGTGTACTGCATTTCCCATTTTATCGTATTTCCCCAATGTACATACGTGTTTTGGTAGTGAGTGAGATGTGCCAGAGCCCATTCCCATCTTATCTCTCCCCCCTTTTCCCAACACTTTCTTCAAATCTGTTTCAAAATCTGAAAACGTAAATGGTCTTAAAATATCTTCTCAATGAAAAATCTCTTTTATATTACACTAAGTTTTGAAAAATCAATTATGTTTAAATTTGTCAATTTTGGTAATTTACTATATAAGTACTAGCTTCTACCCGCGCCTTTGCTCACGTGCAATAAGAAACTGTAATAGTACATTGTTACCCTAGGGGTGAAAGTGACTTATTTCAGTCCCGAGACTGGGTGTGATGCCCGAGCGCAGCGAGGGCGCCAATAGGTCGAGGGACTAAATAAGTCCTGAACCCCTAGGTAAACATTGTGCTTTTCATTACGAATACAAATAAAAGTAATTTAAAAAATATACTCTTTAATTAATGGGTGTGTTTCTTTATGTTATTTCAATTTTACATCGCGCTGTAATGGAGTGGCTGTATAGGAAGTTAGATCATGGTTACATAGAAATGTGAAAATAGCTCTTTTTTTTTTTTAATTTTTCAGTTGTCTGTCAGTTGAAAACGCTCACCCTAGGGTGTATTGGGCTATTTTCACTTCGCTCCACAGGCAACTTCGGACTTTCAGAGTATGAGTAATGAAAAAACCTTTTTAACACCTGTAAAAGCACCGACATGATGGATTTCACAGATGAAAATCCATTCAGTAGTTTTTGAGTAATTCTATTTAGTAATTTTTTTATTTTCCTCTATAACTCAACTTCTTTGAAGTTGAAAAAAATATATGAAGATGACACATATACCAGTTCTCCTTCTGGATACTTAGCTATGCATTAGTGAAAACCCGCTCAAAATCCGTTCAATAGTTTTTACATTATGCTCAAATAAACAGACATATAGACATACAGACAAAAATTACCAACTTAATGTTTTGGATTTTGTAGCTTCCAAAGTGACCCCCATTTTTATTAAATGAAGTCAACGTACAGACTCAACCCTTTTACTGTTTTATTATACTCGTATCTACAGACTTCTGGAGCCGTACACAATACATTTACATTTAATTTTAGAAGAATTTACATCAATAAAACATTGTGCAACGACGGTAATTTGTTAAAAGTTCGAATCACCTTCAAAAATTGTTATAAATTGAGTTCCAAATTCGGTAGCAAAGTTAATTCCGTAAGCGGGTATAAATGACACTGAAAAGAATTACTGGCTGAAATATATTTGCTTTTTTAAGCGTAAACAGAACATTCGGATGCTAAAGACAGATTTTACGGAAGCAAAAGGGTTCCAGTAACTCAGTTAATTATTTTTATTGCGTACGAAAACAGCTTGAGATGGCTCTAATGTTTTAATTTTATTAATGTTGACTGTAAATGAAATTGAATCATCACTATTTTCCGTAAATATTAGTACAAAGTGCTTAGAGGCATTTAGTATGGCAACAGCGAGCAATAGCGTATGTTTATCCACGTTGACATCGAACGTGGCTGCTACCACGATACGCTGGGGATAGCTATTTTCGCTCATTACGGGGATTATTGGCAAGTGTCGCTATCGTAAACACGAGTAGGTATATTAGTTAGAAGTGAAAGTCAAGGCGATGACCGCTATTGCCATCGCTTTGCGATCGCTGTCCAAAGACACATTATAATTTGTATATGAAGACGTCGAATTTTTTTGGAAACTACACGGTCATAATTTCAAATAATTTGAATACAGTTTTGACAAAAAAAAATATTATCACTAAATATTTTGATCATTTATGAAAACCGTCAGTAAAATATTGAGGAAAATTATAATCACCAAAAATAAAATCAGAATTTACAAAAGATTTTTTGGAAATTGAGTTTCTTGTTATTAACAGGCACTTACTGCTAAATACGTTATTTCTCATGTTCGGGAATATTTTTTAATAGAATCCGCACCCCGCCGCGTGTCGTTCCCAGTTTCAATTTGCGCTAGGTATAACTGTTAACGACATTGTACCGTTCTTTAGTTAATTAAGAACAAGCCTTGGTAACTTACGAGTCTTATTTCTTGTTGTCATATGCCCGTAGCCCAATAAGAACTGTGTATTGTACCGGTGTCAAGTTTTCTTCGTAATTAATTGACAACTTGGTAATGTCCAGATCCGCCAATGTCGCTCGCCAAGTAAAGTGATAGTGGGTTTACTGAGGACAGAAAAGGTGAGCTTCTTGGAAGCACGTAGGAAATGCAGTCTTATGTGAAAATCACGTCATTGAACAATAGGGTTAAATTGTATATCGGTGTACCAATCCAGAGATTTGAGCGATAGTTCGTGTAGGGTATTGTCAGGTCGGGACTACTGTCAGAGCTCACATTTCTTCTTTGTGTTGATAGCAGTATCAGTAGTCGACTGAAGCGCAAATACTATTAGGCTAATGTCAAGTGAAACTAGATTTATATCAAACGTTTTCTCTATTCAAGTAATTTAGGGAGTTCCATAATAAAGTGATAGTAAGTTTACTGAGGACAAGAGTTGAATTCCTTGGAAGTACACGAAAAACGCAGTGTTATATTTATATATTCGATTATTATAAACATTACTATTAAACCAAAATAACCTGCAATACACAATTTTCAAATGTAAAGTCGATCTGGATCATGTGATACTAATAACTGATGATAAACCAAAAAAATCCGTATTACAGTGCATATAAAAAATGTCCCAGATTGAGCGCCGAATTTAATTTAGAAAAAAACAGACATTGAGAATGATCACTAGGTTTTAACTCTTGAGATAACTGAATCTTGTACTGGTGAAGATGCAAATCCTTTATATTCGTTGCAGAGAGTTTCTGGAAATGTCCAATTGTTGACAATGATGCGTAATTGATGTTTCCTGGCGATATTATCGGCTGACTGTACACTCCGTTGATAAACATGGGAAGTTGCATCCATCACCGAACCGGTTTTCTCAAATTTGAGGATTAAACGCCGAACAGACGTCTCAGTTCGCCAACCAAAACTTGAACAGAGTTTGCGAATTACCTCAGCAAAACTTTCATTATTTTTGTAATAAATTTTAACAATAACAGTGCGTTGCTCTTTCGTATAGCGTTCCATGTTGACTAATTGCAACTGTCATATGTGATATCTATAAACAAACCAGGTTGTCAACCGACAAACAAAAAAATGGCGCGATATTTAAATCCGGCGCTCAATCTGGGCCATCACATAAAATAAACGTCAGTGTTGCCAACATAACCTTCAAACAATTAAACGCTAAAACTGATTAGTGAGTGCAAGAGGAGAGCGCTGGGAACGGAGACAGTGGTACAAGTTAATTAGTTCGGGAACTAAGAGGGAGTTGGGTAAGAAGGCTGAATTTGGACTATACAATGCATTGACAGGCTTCTAATTTTTTTAAAAGCCGATAAAATACTGTACACATAATTTGTTTTATTAATATATGGTTTCATTTAAATACAATTAACACAAATGCATGATTTTTTATAAACCGGTTCTAAAAATATTCCCGCAAATAAACTAACGGGAAATTCAAATAAAACAGTTGCCTTGTGATAGGAAAAAAATATTTTGGAAACAGATTCCAGTATGTTTATTTGCTATCGATTAAATTGATTTTGAGTACCCTACCATCAATCTGTCTCTGTACTGCTGGATACAGGTCTCACCTAAGGACCGCCACCACACACGGTTTTCCACTCTTCTTATCCAGCCACTAGCGGCGACTTTCTTCAAGTCGTCAGTCCACCTGGCCGGAGGACGTACCAAGCACTTACCACTTACCACCAGGATGCTCGTACGCCGTTTGTATGCTCGTATGCTTGTATGCCCGTTTGCCACCTTCTTAATTTATTTTTTTTAATTTTAAATAATTTATAATTTATTTCAATATTTATTTTCGATTCTGATTAAGACGTAACAAACTGCTTACAGCTGCACTTCAATTTAAAAAACTTTATTGTGTGTTGCTATTTTAAGTAATATTATCAGGTAAATAATGGTGTGACGTAATATCTACTATTTAAATGCTTATTCTTTTTGTATAAAGAACCTCAGCCTGGAGGTAAGTTGTTACTGTCGTCGTGGGACCTTTATTTTATAGTCCATAATGACAAACTTTGACTCGACCCCTACGATTAAGATTTAAGGCCTAAGATTTAAAGGAATGGATTTGGAAGAAGAATTGGGAATATAGTTTAAATATCTGGTAGATGAATAATATCCACCAATCTATACTGGGCCTTCGTGGTGGATCGTGATCCAAAATCCCCTTATTAAGTGACCGTTCGGAAAAAGGACAGTCCATATTTTTTTATAATTTATTTAGACACTGGTGTAGCCATTAGTCCACACACAGCTAATAATAAAACGGAATTGTTTTTATCACGTCATTGTCCAGTCCCTTTGATGTGGGAGTTGTTGAGTAAAGTGTTTCTGGGGTTCCCGCTGAAAATCCCCCGACAGTGCATAAAATTAGCGTTGACTACGCACGAAATATTTGATGGGCCTGTCCATTAATTTTATTAGTTAGAAGAAGGTACAAGAAATGGCGAATGAATCGCGGTACAGAGGGACAGAGGAACTTTTGGTTGTTAGCAATCCGCACTGTTGATTGGCAAAAAGCGACTAAAGACAGAAAATGTTTTGTTTTCAGCACTCTTAGTTTTATTTCTGTACTGTAGCAGCGGGTTTCCTCGCGATGTTTTCCCTCACTGCCGAAGTATTGTAAATTTTTAAAAATCCGTTCTTAATTAGTAGAAATTCAGTGGTACAGGCCGAGGATTTGTGAACTCACGATCACACGAACGTGAATCCAGTATAGATACCCCTACGCTATCACTGCCATAGAATCCCGTCTCTATCCTAGGGATTACTAGGGGAGGCCTGTGCGCAGTAGTGGGATGTTATAGGCTGATATTCTCAGTTTTATTTTTCTGATGTCGCGTTTACACTTGTAAAGAAAGTGCCAAACTCTTTCACGAATGCAAAACAATAATGTATCAACGCGAATGTTTAAAAAAGTTATATCAACTGGGTGTCGTGAAAGGCGACTATGGCATAACAAAGCGACTACCACAAGCCCAGAGAGTTTATTCAGGGCTTGTACATCATATGTACATGTAGTTATATCACCTCTAAAAGAGTGGACGTACCAACCCTCTTAGCCAGCGTTTTAAGGCCTCACATCTCTCATGCACCAGTCAATGTGCTTGAGGAGGCCCATGTCTTTCATTTCATTGCATTATCGACATCGATACTGGTAAACGCTTTTTTTTTCGGAATGGCCAAATTCTTGTGGCCCTAGTGGCCTTTCAAGAGCCGAAGAGATCTCTCCGAAAGTGAACGCGGCCGCCACTGAAGATATGAACCGCAGTTGTTGACGAAACGTTTGGAAGAAAGAGAAGAGATTCCAGAAGACCTCGGCCAAGTAGCCCGGAATATTCAATTAATACCAACCATGACACTTATGTCCAGTCACGATATCAACTGTTATTGTCATTATTGACAAATGTGTGCAAAGATGTGTCCTCGTCTACAAGTTATAAACCAAACATGAAGCTAGCCCATCAAATGGGGGACAGGGAGTAGCACACAATCGAAACTGTCCCAACCCACTTATTTACACCGTTTATAGCAGCCAACCCTCTCTTCGGCGACCCACATTCGGAGGGCGCCACGCAGGCCTGAGCGACCGATCGTAAACTTCGCGCCATTTTCCCGGGACGGGACACTGTTGAGAAATGGCGGTTAATAACCTGTTATTATATTTATTAAGTAACGTTCATCGGTTTCATCTCGAGATTAAGTTATTTTGATTGCACTCTTTTATAAAATCAGGTAGATTTTTGTGTAGAAAGAAGATGACAGACAAGCGGACAGTCCACTTTGTGGTAAGTGGACCCCTTGCTGGACAAGGGCCTGCCATGTGTATGAGGGATGTTTGGCCTTAAAACGGCATGCTGAGTTCACTATTTTAGAGATAGTGTAATGCTATTTCAATTTGCTATTAAGCTTATGCTATTAAGTGTAATTTTATTTCATTAGAATCCGATCGATAGACTATTGAAAATCTTTCATAGAATCTAAAAAAAAGTCTACGCAAGCGAAGCCGAGTGATATATAAATATATAAAAACATGGTTCCACCAGCTCAATATGAAGGCAGATGACAACTAACGGCGCCAATTGTGCCAGGGGTTCCAAAAATACAAATAAAATCACGAAGGGTATTAATTCCATTTCGTATTGCGTGGGTGTTACTGGAACGTGTGATGGGCTTTTCATCGGTAACAAAAGTATGGCGGGTAAATTGAAAATAAAGTTATAGGATCAATTCGACCGCGGCAGCTGGAAGGTTTTAAATTAAAATACTGTCGTACAACGCAGGAAATGACGTGTTCAATTTTATATGAATTTAATTTTTAATTGTGTCCTGATTTATTGTCATAAGCGGATTACAAAACTAGGTACCAGTTACAATTTGTTGGTGTCTAGGCAGCGAGCGATGCAACCTCTTTGCGAGAAAGGGACAGTTGCACTTCGTGCTGATAATACCTATAAGAATTCGGGAAAATCGAGGTGTCGCATTCCCCTGATGCCTCCTCCAAAAATGTGTTTGTAATCACACTTTAATGTCCCACTGCAGGGCACAGGCCTCCCCTAGTAAATCACTCGGGGTTTTCGGGCCATAATCCACCGCGCGGGCCCAGTGAGGATCGGTGGCTACACAGACTCCAGATTTTTTTTTTTATTTCTTTCGCATTTCGGGTTTTCTCACGATGTTTTCCCTCACCGCAGATATAGTGACATTTTTTTTAAAAGACGCACTTAAGTATAAAGTCAGTGGTACGCGCCTATGATTTCAACTCACGATCACACGAATGTGGGTCGATTATAGATACTCCTAGGCTATTAACAAAAATTAATCGATTTTTTTTCTGATATGCATCAAAAATAGTTTTTATTTTTTTTAAATAACATTTATTAAATTTGCACACTTGACTTCTTTTATCCAGTGTTTTAATGGAGCATTTTTTTTACTTTTTTAGGGGTGCGGGTGGGGGGGGGGGGGGTGTCTTAGTTCATGTTTGACATCTGTAACATATAAAAAAATAATTGCCCAATTGCCATAAATCGGGGAGATATAGTAGGAATACGTTTGTATGGCCAAGACGCTGCTGTCGTCATCTCGCTTCCGATCGTTCTTCCTTCTTAAGGGTTAGAGATCTACAGATCTACAATATTTTATCGCACAAGGATGCTGCATTCATAAACAGCCGCTGATGGAACCGCTACTATTAGACAGCTACATATATGTAAACTGGTGTGAGTGTACTAACACCGTGCATGCCTGTATAATGTGAATTCACCTTACCATACAATACCATTAGCATATGTCCAAGCCTCTCCCAAGGTTCACCACCACACACGTTCTTCGGGTCTTCTCATTCAACCATCACCGGTGAACTTGTTTAAGTCGTCGATCCACGTTGTCGGAGCGCGACGCACACTGCGCTTCTCGGTACGTGGCTTCGAGTTGAGGACTTGCCCTCGCCTGCCCCATCGGCCATCGGTCCTGCGGCAAATATGACCTGCTCATTGCCACTTCAACGTGCCGATTCTACGAGCTATGTCGGTGACTTTAGTTGTTTGGCAAATGTGTTCGATTTGGATTCTATACTGCAAAGTAACTCCGAGCATCGCTCTCTCTATATCTTACACGTTAATACTTACTAATAACACCGCAAGTAAATTCAGGACACATCAAAATATTGTCTATGAAAGGGCTGATTTCGAAACCTAGATTAAATGGGTCAGTTATCTTTAGCGAACTGAAAAGCCGTCGCAAATACTCTTAAGCTTAACTAAGACAGGCCATTACAAAACTATATAGCGGTTGAGTTGTCCATCAAATTGTAAATAACGGAATGTCGTCAATGAATTGTGAATGTATTTGTTTTATGAAGAATGTCGGCAGACGAGCATACAGTCCATGTGATGGTAAATGGATACCGTCGTCAATAGACATCTGCGATACATGCCAATATGAGTCCAAAATGGCAAACGTTGGCACGCTTCGGGATGCGCTGCCTACTTTTGGATTTATAGGAATGGATTTGGAGAAAGGCAGGGGAAAATGGGGAGGGATAGGCTGGGAATGGGCTTTGGAACATCTCACTCACTACCTAAACACGTACGTACGTTAGGGAAATAAGATAAAGTGGGATATGTAGTACATTTCAAGGTAGTCTTCTGTGAGAGGGCGTAACGTGGCCAGTCGAGCGCGCCCAGCGGCTGTTGGATTGCAGCGTGCATTCTCCCTCTCGATAAATTGATGTTGTTGATGATTCGAGATTAATTTCGAAAGTGTGTACGCTGCAATTCCATAGCCACTGGATGCGCCCGCCTAGATTAGTTACTCTTCTCTCAAAGAAACATAATATGAATTGGACCCGATTAGTACTAGGATATTAGGTCTCCTTATAAGTAGTAACTCATTATAAGCACTAACTGTGCGTACTGTTCTATTCCTACAATGTACAGTACGTGTTTCAGTAGTGAGTGAGATTGTCACAGCCCGTTCTAATCCCTTCCAACCCTTTCTCCGAATCCAGTACTGAATCTCTGAATCCTGACTGTATGCTCGTTCTTTTTCTATAAAAAAAAACTACTAGAAGCAAGGCAAATATTCGCTTGTTATTTAGAATAACTATAGGTATATTCTCTCCCTTTACGTTCCAAAACATCTAAGTCAAATAAATGTTTTTCTACGATTTCAATGAAAGCACTCCTAATTATACTGAAACTCTATTACATCAACTTAACTCAAACTGAAATTTACATGAGATATAAAGGCCACTTTGGCTTAAACCACAGTTTACCCGGACGCTTCGTCTAGAGTTACTGTTCTACAGTGTGTAGATACGAACAGTATGCTAACAGGTGCTATTCAAAAATTGTTACACACGTGATTAGAAAATTATTACAGTTGTCACTTACTTTGTGAAATGAAACTTTAGTCACTTACTTTAGAATGAAACCATCTCACGGTTTTCCGCGCTTTCTGTTGGTGTCGTATAAGGCGATTAAGAGTTAACAAAACCGCTAGCACTACGACGTTGTTCACACGGTAGAGGCGTTCTTAATAAATAAATGACACCCAATCTTTACTCCAGAAATTTATTTATCAGTAATAAGTATTAAAATAGTAAAAAAAATCCTAATATGGTGATACACTAGGCTTTATTGAAGGAGGTACAATAGAATAAATGAAAAAGCAATCGAGCCAAAGAGTTTGAAGGAAATTTGAATTTCGGTTTTTCATTAGCGGCCAGTGGTTAGGATTTAGCAGCAACAAGATGGGTAAAGCACAATACTCGAAAGAGTATTGTTACACCACAAGCGCTGTGGAACTATACCACTTCTTAAAGATTGGACTCGATAATCCACTTGCACAAGACAATGTGCATAAAGAGACCCGTAACCTGTTAGACAGGTCACGTATCTAGCAGTGGGCGATAGAAGGGATAACCTGATTTCAGCCACACGGTTTTTTCTTGAGCGTTCCTGGCTACACTTCTCTTTAGGACCGATAATAGCGATGAATGGACGAATTTGTTCCTTAGTTTGTTAATTAATTATATGGTAGAAAATATTAAGATTATAAAACAACATAAACTGGTTTGAATGCAACCTGTCATCATAACATACTGGCAAGTCACCTAATTAATGCTAAACCAAACTATAGATAGATACACTTTATTGTACACCAAAAACTTACAAACAACAGAGGTATAACCTGCGGCCTTATCGCTAAAACAACTTCTTCCAGGCAATTTTTAATAGATGACTGTTCAATAGTTGATTGAAGAGGCTGAAAGACCACAAGACGTCATATAATTAAGACAAAAGCAATTAGGATTTTATACTTATATAAAAAAAAATAGTTGGATGCAGCAATGGTTGGATTTTAAAAAGTTGGATGCAGCAATTGTTGTATACCGCGCAAGACTTCAACCGTCAACACTATTACTGAATGTCCAAAAGTGACAGATTGTAATAAAGAAAAGGGTATAAAAAAATACAATCTAAAACAGAACAACGGTCCACTGATAGAGGATGGCTTAAGGCATTAAGTCCGCCTCTGTACAATATAGTTTAAAAAGAGTAAATACATCAAGCGTGCAACGATGTTTGTGTAAGTCGGTCTTATGAAGCTACTCCACCGTTTATTTAACATTACCGTGTCCAAACGCAATTAATTACTAACAAGTTGTTGAGTTCGATCACTGAGACCGCGATGATGTGCCTGAATTATTTATTAGCTGGTCTAATGGACGATTTAGGGTTGATTTGTTCAAGGTTCCTTGATAATGTAGTTTAGATCCTTGGCTTTGGGGCAGTATCTCAAATGTTTTCATATATTATCTCTGGTCTTCAGATCGACTTGAAAGATCTTTTGGCGTCATATGCGGTGTTATTAGTTGACCTTGGGTTCTAGTCGATGTTGTAGCTGGGTTTTATTTTTAGTTTTCCTTTCACAGCCGAATTAGTGATAATTAAAAAATACGTACTAAAAAGATTAAGGTAGCCAAAAAAGAAGACATCCGTAGTTAAGAGAATTTATTAAGGGAAAGGTGCACGGCCATGTTAACTCACAGAACCATATCGTACCATTTAAGTGAGTGTTATATGTTCCATGAGGCCCACTGCGTCACGGCGACCTGAAAGATCTGTTGTAACTCATACATGTGTACCATACCATACCATCAGCATGTGTCTCTTCACTGCTGGATATACGCCTCTCCTAAGGACTCCCACCACACATTGTCTTCTGCTCTCCTCACCCACTCACTACCAGCGACTTTCTTCAAGTCGTCACTCCACGTGGCCCGAAGGCGTCCCACGCTACGTGGTCTCCATTCGAGGACTCGTCTCCCTCATCGGTTATCGGTCCTGCGACAGATTTAATTTAGAAAAATGCTTGTCTATAATAATAATAATAAAACGAGGTATTTTTTAAATTATTTTGTACTAGTGACCCGCCCTTGCTTGGCTTCGGTTTGTAATTTTTTTTTTCAAAATTTCAAAATAAAATGTAGCCTATGTGTTATTCTGATGTATGAGCTATATTATTGTAAAGTTTCATTAAAATCCATTGAGTAGTTTTTGCGTGAAAGAGTAACAAACATCCATACATCCATACATCCATCCTCACAAACTTTCGCGTTTATAATATTAATAGGATTACTGAAAATCAGGAGTAATCAAATTACTAACAATAAGATACCTACTAAATTTCTAACAATAAGATACTAAATTACTAACAATAAGATACTACAGTATTTATTGTTCAACGTAAAGTAATAATATTTTTCTGATGACATAACTTTCTTTAGTAAGTCCTTTTTTTCCAGCTTATAGAAATAAAACTCTTCAGATAATTTAAGTCACTATTATTGCTTTCGATTTTTTGGCGGGAACTCGAGAAATGAAGTTGTATTGATTTGATTATTGTAAAAATTGTGTATTGGGCATTTTATGGTTTAATAGTGATAGTTTATTAAACTTTTTTTTATAGACTAGGAGGACGGACGAGCAAGCGGTCCCACGTGATGGTAAGTGTTACCACCGCCCATGGACACCTGCAACACCAGAGGGTATGATGGCGCGCCGCCGACCTTGCAAAATCGTATTCACAGCTCTCTTGAAGAACCCCATATCGTAGCTTAATGGAAAGACCTCTTGAGGCAGTTCGTTCCACAACCTACGGGTTCGCGATATAAAATAATTTAATAATTAAATTTCAAGGTGTTTTTCGTGCATAGTGTTTGTGATAATAAAAAGGACTGATAAAACTGTAGGACTGTGAAAAAAGCATAGGACTGGATTTTTCGTATGCTTCCAAGCAGTTGTCTTCCGTCATCAGTAAACCTACTATCGCTTTACTGAGCGACGTTTTGGATACGTTTTGGACTTTGAAATTGTTCATTACGAGGAAAACTTGACACTGGCGGAATGTGCTAATTGCACCATTGCCATATATGAAGGAAAAAAATATTGCTTTCATTGCCTCAGTTGTTAACCTGTTTCTTTCTTTCCTCCACTGGACGTTGATGAGAGAAAATATACGTTGAACATTGCATTATTTGCCAATATGCAAAGTATAAACTGACAGATTTTTTTTAATTTCTGCGACGTTATCAATTGTACTCCTTGTTGTAAATTGTAGTGTAAAGCTTTAAATGCCTGTCAAATGGTTACGCTAACCATAAGAATAAATAATAATACAGTAGGTTTCTTATGCCGTCACTGCGCGTGGAATAAATGATATATCAGAAATGATTTATTAAAAAAAAGCTATTGTAAAAACCAGTAGAATCGATTCTACTTTTAATACTACACAACCTATTTACCTTTGCAATATTTCAGTGACACATTGTATATAACCCTTAATAAGATAGACCGTTAATAAACCGATATATAATAACATTGTTAATCACCATACAATATGAGGTCATATAACCCTAAATCCGTCTAAATGCCCACAAATCTTTTTTAATGGGGTCCATTCGAGCAACGATTGTATTCGCATTAAGTGGACGGAAGGGTTAGTCTGACCGCTTAATGATCACCGAAACTAAAAGTGGATTTAACCCTATTTAAGACTTAGGGACTTGATATATATACCCTTTCATTGTTATTATTATATTGTAACGTTGATGTATCTACCTCTGTGGGGAATTATTTTGACACGTGTAAATCTTTTTGCATGAGGTACATTTGAGCCCTTTTTCACCCTTTCCAACTTCCTTACAACCCATTCCTTCGTTCAATTTCTATATAATGTAAGTGTGCATGTAATGCGTGCATCTATTTTTGTATTAGGCATATGTGTATTGTATTATATGCTGAAGTGGCAATGGGCGGGCTATGTATGCCGCAAGACCGATAACTGATGGGGGTAGGCGAAGTCCTTGAAGTCCTTGATCGGAAAACACGTGCGGGGCAACGCAGCGTGGGACGAGATCCGACCACGTTGCGGTAGATGCAATAACTGTTACAGTGAAATATAATTATAATATTGTACTATTATTTTCTTACGAGTATATATAAACTTATTTTAGTTAACTTCAGCCTCTGTCTCTCTACTGCCGGATATAGTCCTCTCTCAAAGCTCGCCACCACACGGTCCTTGGCTCTTCACATTCAACCATCACTGGCGGCACGCAATGGACGGACAGCTTACGTTATGTATTTCTCTATATCTGTGTATAACTACCATATACACTTTTCCTTATTTTTCTGTATACAATTGACTGCCTGTTTCTGTACTACTTTGTGTGGATTTATTTATTTATTTCTATGCATGTATATATCTACTTATATGTCTTCATGCATGACTTATATTTCTATTGCAGCACACATTACGGGCTTTCCAGTGTCACATACAAGCGCACACTTCTTACACTTGAGGTCCCTGTTGAAAGGTTCGACGTTTTCTGTGTGTTATTTAACACATTAACAATTAACTTAACCCATACTACCATTTTCCCATGGCATCATCTCCATCCGACAATCGGTAGATAATGTATCAACCAATCGAGCGTAGCCGGTAGCGTTAGATAGCGCCGACCGCAAACATAATGTTGTAGAACAAACCTACTAATTCAGTTAGAGCAACGAAAATGAACTTTAATGGCATCGAAATAACTTGTTTACGAATGCAAAAAAAAAAACTCGTAGCTTGAGACTCGTAGGATTTTGCAGTCGGCGGCGTACCCGCATATCCCCTGGTGTTGCAGGTATCCACGGGCGGCGGTAACACTTACCATCATGTGAGACGACCGCTTGCTCGTCCGCCCACTTCACTACAAAAAAAGTCAGTAGTTTTAGTATGGTAAAAATGCAGTATTGTTCCGTTTTAGACTCAAGCTTTTAACCACTTGAGTTTAAGGTGTTAAAATGTCAAATTTTAAAAATTTGAACTTAACTCTAACGAGCGTTTAACGCTTAAAGATTCAGTAGCACTCACTCAGCGCTCATTTTAGAATACTAGCCCAGACTATCCTTGTTGACTTGATTATACCATCATCTACATTGATAACCGTGATGATCTCTCCTATTTTCAAAATTATTAAATCAATTTTGATAAAAAGTACTCTATATTGTTTCGGTATAAAAGCCCACAGCACTGAAAAGTTCAACAAAATCTGATAATGCGAACAAAGAGATAGACAGACAGACGCACAGTCAGTCAAGCGGACAAACGTTGTCTTTTATTTGAAGAGATTGTTTCGAAACTCCAACATGAACCTGTCAAATTGATAATTCTTTGTTTATATTTTCTTTTTCTAATCGTGTACCTACTTTAAAAATTATTGTTCCTTCCTGTACACATCAAGTAACACCTATTGAGTTCATTTGAAAAAAGAAATTAATTAATTATTAATTAATTATTTTGCTAATCCTTCGCTAAATAAAAAAAAAAATAACCGTTCATAATTAATTAAACTACACGGAGTCTAAAGTTTAACCCCGAGTCTAAATTTAGTCTCACTTTTTAATTTAAGTTGAAACTTACTTATTAAAACATGTATTAAAGTATTTAATAGTACGCAAATGTTTTGCTAAACAATACATTATCAATTATCGCAATTTAATAATTTACAATTTCTTCAACGAATACGTAGTTCAGTTCTCGATTGTGTATGAATTTTTTTTTGCAAATCTATTTCAATGCAGTTTTTCATAATTCTAAAATGCTTCCTTAAAACAAATTTATCTATCTCTAATTGTTTCAGACTTTTCCATACTGACCGATCTCAAAAATGACCTATGTATATTATATATTTATGTATTTTGTTAGTATTATTGTATTATAGATACAAATTGAGGAGGAGAGTGCACTTACAATTCAACAGCCGCTGAGCTCGCTCGACTGGCCACGTTACCCCTCTCTCACAGAAGACTACCTTGAAATGTACTGCATTTCCCACTTTATATTATTTCCCTAATGTACCTACGTGTTTCGGTAGTGAGTGAGATGTGCCAGAGCCCATTCCCATCCTATCCCTCCCCAATTTCTAAACCCGTTCTCCAAATACATTCCTATATCTCTAAAGATAGGCAGCGCGTCCGGGTACGTGCCAACGTTTGTCATTTTGGACTAATGTGGACATGTATCGCGGATATGTATGGGCGACAGTATCCATTTAGCATCAGGTGGACTGTATGCTCGTATGACGCCTTCGTTAATAATAAAAAAATTCGTACGCACTACGCTTATCTTTCTGCCTTGACCTATATTACACTTTCCCAGGTCTGCTGGAAGAAATCTTGCCTTTTGTACATCTTGTCTTTACTTCCTTTTAATTTATTTAATGTTGTGTGTACCGTAAATAATAAATAAAAATCACTTCACTATCTAATTTAAGGCCGTGTCAGTTAGTTACCTCGGGCGCGCCACGTTTGTCTACAGTTTTGGACAAATTGGAGGAAAACTCAGAGAACCGAACGGTTTTGGGTACATAAGCGTGTTGCTGAGTGTAAATTTCTCCGAAATTTGCATGAAAGAACTGTACGCATACTAGAGGTACACCTGGTTTTTTTTTTCCTTCTGAAATGTTCCTTTTCGCGTCCATCTCAAGGGAAGCCAAAGTGTGTCGCCAGTCTTATTAATGTTGTCAGCTCCGCCGCGGCTCCAGTTAAATTGCGTTCATTTTTCTTGTCAGCACGCAGAAATGAAGTTGCAATTTTGCTCAGCGCAGCCCGCACAGAGCTCCGAACGTTGGAAAAAAAATGCCTTTTGTGTAACGAAATTGAATTTTATGTCACCTTTTAGAAATATGAACTTGCGTCCCGTTCTACATTAGTCCACTTACTTACATTTAAGAAAATGGATGTACTTATCTTATGGATGTACATATCTATTGATTATCTTTATAAAAAAAAGGTATCTACATAACATTTTTCTACATGAATATACTCACATTTAATATAACATACATTTAACATTTTAATATACATTTAACATAACGTCACATTTAATAGCCCACACTACAATTCCCTGTGTAATGGTGCCAGAGACACATACAATGACGATTACGATACTATTCAGACCCTAACATATATGTGTCTTTGAACAAATGAATCTTCGACCGGATTCGGTTAACCTGGGACCTTTTGCACAGCAAGCAAGGGTTTGGCAATTGCGTTAATCGGTCGTTTAATATAGACTATTCTAGATTAGGAATATTGAACACATCGCAGCTGTAAGCATCCGCCAAACTAGTAAATCAGCAATAGCCGAGCACATTCTCACCGCTGGAATTAATCACTGGATAAAACTCTGCACTCCTCTCCACCGAACGTCACTATTATCGCAGGATTGTACGTGAATGTATTGAAATTAAGAAATATAAAATTTTCAATCGGGAAGATGGATATAAACTATCATTGACGTGGAATCCAGTGATTATCAAATTTAAACCTTGCGATTTACCGTCGAATACGTCCGCGGATATTGTTAGTGTAGCAGCCTTTCCGAATGTGAAGATCAAATGTGGGTAGTTGATGAAACTGCTCGTAGCTCACATCCTGAATTATCCGCCTCTTCTGCCAATTCCTGACTACGGCTGGTGTAACCCGTGCCGAAACGTCGAGTAGGAATAAAAGGTAAACAAATACCTTTATTATACGCGTTCATACTCGATTTAGGATATAAAACTTTCGAAATCATATTATTATGTACTTGTACTTGCATTTCCGATCTGTCCAACGAAAGTTTCGTTCAAATCTGAATAAACAATAAAGAATCCTAGGGATGGTCATTGAGTTAAACGCCGCGAAGCTTCAAGGATGGTAATTAAGTTGCTCTATTATGAATCTTCTTTTTCTGTTGTCATAATCGGGGTTATCGGTAAGCATACTCGTAACTGCCCTCATATGAGAGACTAAAGCGAATCCGTATGATTTCTAAGCCAAGATTTCCATCTTCCGCCAGATTTAAGGCGACCGTATATTTTAACATGCATTGTAAATTGTAAGAGGTGGTAAGATACTTGTTTGAGCATGACGTGACCAACATATGTAATTTTTTCTCATTTTCGACTGTTTGATGATTTCTGACTCTTGGAGAGCAAAGCCGTCTCGTTTCTCACCCGATCCACCCACGATATTTTTAACATCTTTCTGTACATCCACATTGCAAATGTCTCTAACCTTTTAAGTGTGTCCTGGACCCTCATCTAGGCTATTTAGCCTGGATGAGAGTCCAGTATTCTACGCCGTATAATTTATATATGTGTATATTTGTAAATTATTTTTATATATTTATTAGTATAACTAAAAATAGTACTACGCTGCCGTATATACTACAACCGTATCAAGCGTATCATAGTATCGAGGCTGAAAGCGGTTTCTGAAAAGCTGACATATTTTCAGAAATGATTATTCGGTTATCAACAATCATTCGTAAATGTAAGCTTAGACTAAGAATAAAGTAACAGTTCCTTATAATTACAACAAATGACTTATTAATTGAGCAGTGTGCCGAGAATGCTCCAGTAAAATTTTGAACAGATGTTTATTTACAACATCCTGCAACGTAAGCCTTCACAACATCATTCCATCAGCTCAATTAACCGAGTAAAACCGCTGTCAGCCGTCTAGCTATAACTATGGATAATGAAAATGTTAATGTAGTGGTTACAGCTCGGTGGCTGTATCGGACTACTTAATATTCGTACACAGTGCGCTGCATCGCACCGTTTCAGGCAAAGTTTTGTGATTAACTTGCAATTATTGTAAACTATTTTGCTGAAACAAATCTCTGATTACGTGGACTCTAATTTTATTCGTTTATAATTACAATACAGGCAATACATTCATTAATTACATTAATACATTAATTTAAGACAATACAGAATCGACCTTTTCAAACTTTTGCGTTTTATACATATTTTATGTTGTAATATATTTTATACATATTGTAATATATTTTTTATAGGGAATTAGGCGGACGAGCAAGCGGTACCACGTGATGGTAAGTGCTATCGCTGCCCATGGACACCTACAACACCAGGGGGTACACGCCGACCTTGCAAAATCCTATCCACAGCTTTCCTGAAGAACCCCATATCGTAGCTTAATGGAAATACCTCTGAGGCAGTTTGTTCTACAGCCTACGGGTTCTCGGTATAAAATGGTTTTTGGACCGAACAGTACGCGACACCTCCGTATCGAGGAAATGCGGATGGACCGCACTTCTGTGGCGAGGTGCGGTACGGCTGTAGAAACCCGAGGTAGGAATTATATTGAACAATTTTAATTCCCATTCTGGACTACCTGCTTCTTGAGTGAATTCGTGATTACGGCTGATGTAATCCGTACCGAAACGTCGAGTAGAAATAAAAGGTAAACAAAAGCCTCTAACGCGTTTACAATATACAATATAATGTTTACGATTTACAATATACGAATAAAATACTGTATCGAATTTTTTTTTTAATCAGTCGTCGTTAGACATACAGTTTTGACATTTAGGATACAGATAGAGCTACAACTCGTAAAATTGTATGTATTGTCAAAACTACAATACTTGGTGAACCGTAGTTTTCAACAGAACTTCTATGTGCATCGATTTTCTTTTGTTCTATTTCCGGATACTTTATATTTACTACCACGATAGGCGATTATCGACCATTGTTGTGGTTAATAAATAATAGAAGATGAATGAAATTGTTGCGTGTCTGCTTGTTCATTAATATATTTCTTCTCAGTACCTTTAAATAGAAGAAAATAAATAATTTTCAAAAAGAAGTAGCCTCTTTTTTAATTTGTTTTAGATCTGGACAGCACGAAGTGAGTAGCCGTTATAGTTTCAGGGAGATGATATCAATTGTTGCTAAACTTAAACTATATAACCTACTTAATACAAAGGTGTCTATTGCAACCCTCCTAACGGGCCCTAACTCAGCACGTTCTGCAGCAAACACTCCAGCGCTGATTGTTGGTTGTAGCCGCTTGTAGTGACTTGCTGATTGATCACACTATAACAAAGTCATGTCTTATCACATAATTATATTATTCTTTCAACGTAGAATACACATTTGTTTTTTACGCAGTCACTCTCAACAAGAGTTAAGTGCGTTTAAAATTGTTGTTAACGCCAAAAATACTGTACGTTCTAAAAGTTAAATTTAACTTGTTAATCATATCAAAAGGATCTAGAGAAAGTGAGTGATGATTTTACGTATAAAAAGGCGCTATGCGTATAGTGCGTTTGTATTTCTTCATGCGCTCTTAGCATATTTAATATTAGACACCCGGAAATGATTACGCAAAAGCGTTTTAAACGGTGCGTTTCAAAGCCCGCAACTCTATTGTCTGAATCTCATTAACCCCGAGAGGTGGTTATACATGATACTTATTTAGGCGTGCGACGCACATGTTTTCAGTATAATGAGAATTTGCCCACGGACAATTTATTTTGTCCGCGTAGAGCGACGCGTCGGCCCACTGGGCGCATTAATAAAATCTCACAATTTATATTTCGCTTATTTATTTAAAAGTGAATAATTGTTTTGTAATTAACCCGCGGATTACTTCGCAATAAAATATTGACAACTAATTTAACATTTTAATCCTGCTATGAGTACTATTTGAGAGTTTATATTTGTTTTTACCTGAATTATTCATATATTTATTAACAAGCAGACGCAGTAAATTGTAGCTTTTTTGCCAACAAACTGTGCTCACACTTTGGCGGAACTATGTTAATAATAATAATATTTGTTTGGATAACAAAAAAAAATCTTTGTTAGGTGATTAGCTCAATGATACATCAAACAATAATTATCAAACGAAGACTTAGTTAAAAACATTTATGATCAACCATGAATTGAATTCAGTTAGAGTCATTCAAAGACTTTGAATTCAGAGTTTTTTTTTTATTATTTTATGGACGAAGGCGGCAGACTAGCATACAGTAACAAAAAAAGATCTTTGTTAGGTGATTTGCAACTCAATGATTCATCAAACAATAATCAAACTAAGACTTAGTTAAAAACATTTATGATAAACCATGAATTCAATTCAGTAAGAGTCATTCAAAGTCTTTGAATTCAGAGTTTTTTATTTTATGACGAAGCCGACAGATTAGCATACAGTCCAAACGAATAATTGATAATCCTGATGATAAAGGTGTCCATAGGCGACGGTAACAACTTACCACCTTGTAAGCCACGTTGTAAGATTTATTATTTCATCAAGCAAAGTCTCTCTTATGAGAATATATAGTTCATGAAATATGGACGACTGATATTTACTACTCAGTTTATTAATTCAAATTCAAATTACTAATTCTTCTGTTCAATTATTAATTTTTTTGATGCTGGGTCAATATTAATAATACATTCTCAAATATATTTTAGCAGTTATTTCTCTCCAGCAACGCTTTCCCCTTTTCAATATGTGATTGCGTAATATATAATTCAGAGCTGTCATATTTACACTGCGTATGAGATTTCGCTGGATTTCCGTGCTCCGGTGAGTACGTCACTCGTATATTGGAAATGTGAGCATAGTTACCTTTATATATAAAAGTAACTTTATTGCAATGGCTTTGTTGTAATGATAATGTTATTTCTGAAGTTCCATCTAGGAGATTGGATTCGTTGCGACAGTGCTGGCGTCTTCTTCTAGCAAATTTGCTGGGTGCCTTTTTGGGTCCCGTAAACAAAATTATAACCCTTTTTTACAGAGAATAATGGTAAGATTTTATTGATAGAGTTGGTTGTCATAAGTGAAACAATGCCTGTCGATATAAACCTATATTTTTCCACTGTTATAAGGCACGTCAGCGCGTGCTGACGCGCCATCTTCTGCGTGGATGGTGATGATTAGTGTAGCATGTCAATATTAGGCCAATTACATAGCTTAACCGACACCGGTCGCGTGCGTCGGTCGAGCGTGACAACTTCTATGACATTGACCGACCGGCCTAAAAAGTGCTAAACCTAAAGTGCTCGCCCCCCTAGCAGTCCTGCGGAATTTAAGGGAACTACATAAGCCAGCCAGTATACCAATAAGGGGTAAATGATGGGGTAAATTGAAACCAATAAGCTGTGGAATCAGTTTGTGGGCCGATCACAGCGCCGCCGCGCATGCAGGACTTCTTTTGTGGTGCCTACTCTACCTCTAAACGTCCCTCAAAACTTCATAGAAATCGCTATAAAGCAATAACATCGTCTGATTGTATTCTCTCCTTATAATATTGTTCCATAATTTTGTCATAATCTAACAATTATAGAAATACACACACACGCGCACAAAAACTCACACACACTAATATACACACATAGAATATAAGTTATTATAGTATCATAGGTATTATATAAAATGGCTTTGTATTGAACAGGTATTGACTGCAATTTGCTGTCACCTTAATATGTTTAGTAAGAGATATGTTGACTAACTATTTATTGTAATCCTGTATTGGCCTTGGTTTTTGACTTTAATTTTTGTATATATGTAAAGAAAATCACCTCACTCGTGTGCTTTTCACCAATTTGAATTTGCCGCGTCACCGCTTATTGGTCGACAAGAATATTGGCTATCGACAAAGATGCCACAACTGACAGTAGTGACATTTAATTTTTATAACTACTTATTGAGAGGAGAATTTTTCCGTATTTGTTAAAATATAAAGAGACCTGATTTAAAGGCATTAAATGTTGTTTCTTTTGTCTTTACAGGTGAGCTAATATTTGTTAATTGATAATGTACGTAATGATTTAAATGTTAAACTTCATGTATCGAAATAAAACCACTTTTGTCTTTACAGAGAAACGCAGTTTTGTCTTTATTTTCTATTCAAAGACCATAATATCATTATATATACATACCTACTATGTATCGCTGTTGGGTTATCAATAAAAAATAAAGTTTTATCTGTCTAAACTGTTATCAACTACCTATGAAGACGAATTTGAAGTGATCGTTTTATTGGGACGTAAATCTCATTAAATCTCGTTGTCTATACGGATATCGATCCGCCGTCTTCCTTTCACTCTATCTATGTAAGCATGTAAGCATGTAACATATCCCTTTTATATCGGACCATTAATATACATGGCTTATTCCAAGAAACCAGCCTCAGGCAGATTTTATGAAAATATTTGTTTTGCTCCTGTGAAAACCCCTGGGACAGGCTTTTGTGTGTTCCTTGTGTTTTTGTCAGAAAATAACTAGACACGTGATATTTTGATGTTAACATTTAATTTTGAATGTAATAATTTTCAAAAGGGAATGCATATTTGCACCTTTTTTACATATATTTAGAGATATTTACAGTGTGAAATTGAAAGCTCACACTGTAATTGGACGCACTCAACTGACCACGATACCCTTCGACTACCTTAAAATGAATTTTCCACGATAACCAACTTCCCCAATGTAAGTACGTGTTTAGGTAGTGAGTGAGATATGCCGAAGCCCATTCCCATCCCATCCGAGTCCATTTTCCCAACCCTTCCTCCAAATCCATTCCTCTGAATCTCCAAAGGTGCGCAGCGTATTCGTTGTCGTGCCAACGGTTGTCAGTCTGGACTGAAGTTTTCATGTATCGCGGATGTCTATGAGCGACAGTATCCACTTACCATCAGGTGGACTGCCAGCTCGTCTGCCGTTTTCTTTCCATAAAAAAAAAAATATAAACATAACAACTATTGTATTCTGTATTTGTTCCGACTGAGATGCCTATTTATACCAAAAATGTATCAAATTGTCATCAACGGTTTAGTTATAGGAAAATTATTTTTTTAACAATACTATTCTACTCAGCGCCGGCTCTAGCCCATGTAGCGCCCGGGTGCAATCAATACCCTGGCGCCCTCTAGTTGGCGCGCGAACACTGGCGCAGGGTCTTTGAGAGCGCCCCCTAAAACCCTGCGCCCGTGTGCTCCGCTCACCCTGCACCATAGGTAAAGCCGACTCTGATTCTACTGTTATTGAATCTATTATTATTGAATTCCACTATTATTTGAAACAATCGGTTCTAAATAGGCAAACAAAAATATTGAATTGGCAGTAAGCCGACGGCAGCAAATTTAACGTTGGTTTAAGCTTAGGTTCTCTGGTCACAATACGAGTAAAGGCATAGTGGTCTCGAAAGCAGGACTTCAGTTGTCCAAAAATAAGTTGTTTTGTCGATCATGATTTGCCGCCCATTTAGTATTTTTTTGCTGAACGATTAAATACGAGCCTTTAAAAATGACTCCAATAACAATGTTTCATAAACCTATTTCTTTTTTTCCAGTGACAGCGCTGCGTGAACACTGGGATGAGGCAAACGCGCGCGTTCTACAGCGCAAGGCGCAACTTGACGCCATGTTGGGCGATTCCCAGCGATACGAGTCGCGTCGACGCGACGCTGACGCATGGCTGACCAGGATGGAGGGGCGGCTGGCCAGCATGACACCTCCGGGGCACACGGCTGATGTGCTCGAGATGCAGCTTAGGGAGCAAAAGGTGAGAACGGTTTGAATAGGATATATGACAAGCTGTTTTTAGAAAATTATACCCGTTAATTATCAATCAACCAAAATACAGAGATCATAACTCTTGTCAATTCAGTGTGTCACATTTTTCGGCAAAATCTGCCAAGAACTTATTATCGACAAGTTTTCTTTTTTACTATAATTACAATACGTGACTGTAAACGTACAATAAGTAAACTGCATTAAAAATAAAACACACAGTAAAAAGCAATATAGTTTTAAATCTAACTTCCTCCATTTTGCAAAAATATTGCTCCCGTATGCACCCTGCTTGCATTTGCATAATTGCAGCAATAAATATGTCCTCTCACGGCAACCCTGTTGGTACTTTATGAGCATTTTCTTCAAGTAAATAGGTTTCGAAATTTTATATTATGCATGCAGCAAGAACCTTTACAACATTTGTTACAATTTTGCAAACAGACTATACTGTTATTTATCTATTAAACGGGACTTAATCGCGTATATTTATCTATATTAGTCAATTTTTAGGATTTCTTTTTTATTTACTAAGAAACAGATTTACAAAACCAGACATAAACATTTATGAGGATTAAAAAATCCACTCGAGTTTATATAGAACACTGATTGTGCACATAAGATACAAGTTACATAATTTACACAAAACATAATGATACATAATATACAATTAAAATGCAGCTACAGAATGATTTGAGTTACGACTACAACAGCAGTGATGACGATTGACGACGATTTAATAATATAGAAAATGTGAAAACCGTGAAAATTATAAGTAATCCAAATATTATTATAAATGTACATTATAATTATAAATATAAATGTTTACATATTTAAATATATAATATACATTATAAATGTCAACCAATTACATATACGTTACCAAACATTTTTTTTTTGTAAACATTTACGCGTAAAATACCAGTCCCCTTCAAATTTTTATTATTATTTTTGTCATTAACATCTATTAACTATTAACATCTGTTAATAGATTTGAGCGTTCTAATATTCAACAAACAATTATTATATGTCCTAATACTATGACGTACTTATAATTAGGTAATTTTATTAAAAAAATGTCCCAACCCCATCTCCAAATCAATTCCAACATCTCAAAACGTGGGCAGCGCATCCGGAGGCGTGCCGGCATTTGTATTTCTGGACTGATATTGGCATGTATCGCGGATGTCTATAGGCGACAGTTTCCACTTACCACCAGGTGGACTGTATGCTAGTCTGGCGGGCGTGCTTCCAGCGGACCTTGAGGTGATCCGCGCTGGCAGGATGGATCTGGCGCGTTTATTTGCGACCAGGGAGGAGGCGCGTGCTGGGAAACAAGCCATTTGGAACGAGACAGTGGCTAGCTGGCAAGAAAGGTGGGTTGGCGAGAGCAAGGGCAAAGAGCTGTTCAGGTTCTTCCCAGACGTGGCGGTTCGACTCAAGTCGCGTTGGGTCGAACCGGACTATGAAACTTCCCAGATACTCACTGGGCATGGCTGCTTTCGAAAGCGACTGCATGATATGAAGCTGTGTGAGAGTAGTCAGTGTGAGTGTGGCATGGCAGAGGAGGACTTGCACCATGTTCTATAGTCTTGTTCTCTATACGAGGAATATCGACGGAGCATGCTAGAGAGGATTGTACGGCGGGAGGAGGGACCGGCATACTACTGCGACCTCGTCTCCTCCGAAGCGAACTTCCGCGGGCTCAGAGAGTTTGCACACCGATGGCACAGGAAAAGGAGCCCGAAAGAGCTGTTCGGCACTGAAGTACATCGTCTAGTGGAGTAGAACAGCCCCATAAAGGGGAGAGTGCTTATGGGACACAGACAAAAGAGAATACTTGTAGGGAGGCCGAGCAGATACGCGCCGCAACATAGCCCTAGCAGGCGAACGGCGCGTACCTCCCGACGATTTGGTCCGTATAACCAAAAGTTTGGTAAGACCATGGGTGGAGGTGGGTCATGTATGCTAGTCTGCCGCTTACCTACTATAAAAAAATAGCCTGTCTTTGTCTCCCACTGTTGGGCATATGCGTCCATACTCTCTTTTATTATTAATTCGGTCATAGTAGTAACAAAATATATTGTTACTGTCACTATCACAGCTCGTTAGTTATAGTAAAATTATCACCAAACCACTTAAAATATCTAACGGACGCAATGGTCAAAGTTAAAGCGTTCAAGTTGAAAGTTATAAATGCTTAAGTTAAAGTCTCGTACATGCTATAAATCTGAGTTAATTGGATCCTGCCGCGCCCGGCCGTGGTCCATAACACTGAAAAAGAGCAGTAAAGTAACTCATAAATACTCTGCTGCCCGAGCGGGATGAAACGGACGAACTCTTGCTACGGTTGGTCCTAACAAAAATTCTTTTGATCCGACATTTCGTGTTGGAAATAATTTAAATGTTCAAATCTGCCCCGGGTACAGAAACGAATTCTCAATTTCGTCCCTTTAAAGCGAAGAGCGGCGTCGCACGCGAAATACTTGTATTAATATTTGTTTTATTTCGTTAATCATGTTACAGGTGTTTCCAGGTCAATCTCTTTCTAATAATGAACTATAAGATCATAAAAGACCGTTAATATACATATAAATGTTTTATTCGGTTTTATGGACATTAATCTAAAATTAATTATTATTTATTATAAAACGATTTAAAACTATATATGTCTAGTAAAACAATATAACAGTCTAATAAAACTTTAAGTATATTTAGCGGTCGACACCGTTTCGAATTAAATTTGTACTTCTATGTGCTGTCGTTCGTTTGAGATCAACAGGTTAAGTCTCAACTTATGAAACATTGCAAATCAATTTCCCTTGCAAACATGATCTTCATTATAAATCAATAAATACATCACACATTGTCTTCCGATTTTTCATTCAGTCACTTACCATAAACCGATATAAACCTTTATTAAACGGTTTCAAAATAAGTACGGTGCAGATCGATCAAACTTACACCGAAACGCCATGTGTGCGGTGAACCGCTTATATAGCATTCAACTAACACTTCCTCTTCATACCGTGTCCACGCTTCCTCAAATTTATTCCTCTTTACGAAAATTCATAGACGTGTAGCAGCGTGGGTATGGAGACGTGCAATTTTCTGTTTGTGTATTTGATAAAGTGCTCCTTTGGCTGATGAAGTATATCTGAGGATGAGCAGCTGCGCCAGAATAAAGCTTGATGATGTTATTCTGAAATTGTGTTCCACAAAAATTACTTGCATTTTGTAAAATTTTAATTACACATTTTGTAAATTTTCTGAGCCACAAAGAGTCTTTCAGATACATGTTTCTAGTTTAAAAATGCCTTTAGATTTTTATGAAACAGGTAGTCGTTGTAATTATGTTTGTGTGCATATGTATATTTATCTACGTTTTATAATTATACGTAAGTATTATATATGTATAATATGAAATGTATGGTTTGTAGTTCTTTTCTACAATACACTTATTATTCGTTTACACCGCCTTACGTATTTCTGTTCACTGTCAGAGAACTAGGCATTGAGTCCATCTTTTTTTACAATGTTTCTTTGTGCATTAAAGTTTAAATATTTAAATAGGTTTACGTATCAACAGCTCACATAAGCGTAAGCGGTACTAATTCATGTAATTAAAAATAATTAACAAAAAAAATAATAAAGATATTTACATATTTTTTTATACGGTAATTGTCACTTAATAATGTAGTTTAAAAAACATAGAATTTTGCAAGTACGTATTAGAATAGTAGAAAACTACACAACGTGTTCTGACATCTGTACTAGAATAATCTGTTTGACAGCTGTCAGCGGCATCCTTAGATCTATTCTTAGTACCAAGTTACAGTTATTCAAGAAAATAGTTTATTCAGGTGGTAATTATTGTGTATAATATCTACGTTGTGTGTTTTTATGCAAGTATGTGAATGTGTGGGAGTGTATTAGAAATCCGATTTTAGAAAATTTAATGATTCAATAATGATGTAATTGAGTGTGAGTTGATGTACGTATGTGTGTGTGAATAAGAGTTACAGATGCTAAAAATGTTCAGTATAGGTTGTTAAGGATCATTTAAAATTATTAAGATTATGAAGAAACTAATGTGATTGGTTGAAGATCTGAATCCCACAGCCGCTGGGTGCACTCGACTAACGTTACCCCTCTCTCACAGAGGATGTACAGAGGATTCTTTCCACATTGTCCTATTTCTCCAATGAATCTACGTATTTTGGTATTGAGTGTATGCCAGAGCCCATTCCCATCCCATCTAATTCTGTGCCCGTTTTTTCAATCCTTTCTACAAATCCATTCTTTACATTCTGAACAATCCATTGATTCAACTAAAAAAAACCCTTTTGTTGTAGCACCTCGCTTTCAGAGCATACCTCTTAAGATCTTGGAGAGTATCGGCATCCTTGGTATCGACATCTGAAGCTACGTATACGTATAAGTATACGCTCTGAAGAATTGTTTAATATAATTCCCACCTCGGGTTTCTACATCCGCACCTCCCGTCACAGAAGTGCGGTCTATCCGCATTTCCTCGATACGGAGGTGTCGCGCACTGTTCGGTCCAAAAACTATTTTATACCGCGAACGCGTAGGCTGTGGAACGAACTGCCTCAAGAGGTCTTTCCATTGAGCTACGATATGGGGTTCTTCAAGAGAGCTGTGAATAGGATTTTGCAAGGTCGGCGGCGCGCCCGCATGCCCCCTGGTGTTGCAGGTGCCCATGGGCGGCGGTAACACTTACCATCACGTGGGACCGCTTGCTCGTCCGCCCACTAGTCTATTAAAAAAAAAAATTAAATTCTTCAATGCTATGCTGCAGCGTATCCGGCAGCGTGCTGACGTTTTGTCACTCTAGACCGATGTTGGTATCTATCGCGAATGTCCATAGGCGACAGTATCCACTTCTCTCCCTTCTCTTCCCGCCTTCTCTCCATAAAAGAAACCTAGTCTCCAACGGAACATTTGTGGACGTTTCAGATTCACGTAATAAATAATAATCAGTAACACAAAATAATTTCCTTTCTATAAAAAAAGATTAGATAGTATGGTTTTTCAGAGCTCCGTTTTGATATGGCTAAGACATAGGTACTAGATATGTGGCCACAAGGGCGTCGCCAGGGGTTGGGGGGGGGGGGGGACAGAGAGGCCAGGGAGGGGCATCCCTTTAAGTATCGAAAAAAAATTTATTCGTACCTACAATTCATATTTCCCCCATCTTCTCTCTCATTTTGAAGTCAATTGGCTGGCGACGCCCTTATGAGGGCAGGCACGTTAGAGTGTATGTTCAGTAGCTCTCGAATTCGTTAATTGTGTTTTGAAAATAGAACGTTCATAATACGTAGTACTTAAGTTTCAAATTTGCCTTTTTAATTAACCCCTCCTCATCTGCTTCACCCCCCCGTAGAATTAGCCAACCAAGTTTCTCTAATAAGAACGTATGATTTGTCATTTAGTCTATTCCCATATGGATGGGGTAAGTTCCGATTTAGAACATAGAAACTTTGTCTTTTCGTTAAAAAATTTACCGATCTTGATGTTTTTGTAATGTTTGCATCAAAATTTATGGAATTTGTCAAATTACCCACTTACTTAAGAGTTATTGTACTGGATGATCGTAACAACACTTCAAATGAAACGTGGATGATGTGGTTGATTGTACAATTAATACTCTTTTGTTTATTTGTAGCTAAAGGATAAGCCACAAAAAAATAAAATTATTGTACAGTTGTATATTGTCCCAAATAAAATTTATATAAAATAGAAATGCGAGAGGTCGCATATAGGAAGATAGAGAAAAAAAAACCCGTATAAAATATGTTTACATATAACACGGATAAGGGATAGCGCGGTGTAATTGTGTGTTGACAAAAAGGTATAACTCAGCATATGTGCTGTAACATCAAAGAGGGTTACAGCGCTGGTTTTCAGCTACATCCTGGGGCTTACTGACTGATAGACCATCTAAAGGGTGTAAAATATCTAATGGCTATATCAAATTTATTTTATAATACATGGGAATACGGATAGCAGGCATTATACTGTCACTCAAGTAATTAACTTCTGTCGCTACAAAAAAAAAAGTTTGAAACGGAAAAAACCAACTGCCCCAAATTGACGATACGGCGAAGGCATGTCGTTCCCACTAATCTAGTATACAGACAGTATTTTTACACGTATCTTTCTTTATTTCCAGTCCTTTCACGCTGAGGTCCATCAGTACAAGCACCAGGTCGAGCTGTTCGGGCAACTCACACAGCGCCTGATCGCGGTTTACAGAAATGATGATACTACTCGCATTAAACGCGCCACTGAGGCGATCAACCACAGATACAATGGGCTTAATAACAGGTGAGTTAAATTATTCTTATTCCTTATTGTTTAACCAAAGATTCACTAACAGAGAATTCCACTAGGCATTAGGACAGCCTTTTGTAAAAGGTTTCTTTAAGCATTGAATAAATAAATAAAAAACCTAATTATTATTTTGCCATTACAAAAAGTAACAGTGGCTTGAACTACCGCAGGCGGTGTACTAATGCTAATGATGTAAGTGGCGCCATCTATACTTGTTCTACAAAATCATTTTATAGATGGCGCTGTATTAAATTATTCGACTTTAACCGACATTGACAATTTCCCTAGATGTCGCTTCCATCTAGATGTCAACCGGATTTTGTTCATGAAATTGTACATCATCTTCCTAATATACCTAATCTACTTTTATGAATATGAGACCAATTTGTTGTCTAAACATCTTCTAAAATATTCTTCTGAGCTTATGCTGAGTTGGAATCCGGCTTAAAATGTTGTTTTCTGTCTGTCTGATATTGCAAAATATTGTATTGTCCGGAATAAAATGTTGTCTGTTATCTAACTAAGTATATGTACGAGATATTGGTGAAAACTGTAAAAAATCGATCTCATTCACTCTTATCAGTCAGAGGGAAAGAAAGATTTTGCACTTTTTCATCATGAAGGATACTATAAAAACTGGCTTAGGTACCACAATTACTTTCTATCACATAAGAGTATTTCTAAAATAATTTCCTCATGTTTCAGCATCGTGGCCCGTGGCAAAGCGCTGCACTCAGCGGTCTCGTCGCTACAGAATTTCGACCGCTCACTGGAGAAGTTCGTGGCATGGCTGAGCGAAGCTGAGTCGCTGTTGGACGCCGCTGAGAGAGATCCCCATTTGTTAAAGGTATTTTTAATTGAATTATTCCATATTTATGACTATTTTCTTATTATTATGGAATAATTGATCAAAATTAAATTTGTAAAAGAAATGTATTTACATATTTTTTCAAACTTGATCTGTAAACAATTTTTCTTTTTAATTAGGGATTAAATGAAATCTGAGAAAGAAACAACATTGCCAATCATATTAAATTATATATTTTAATTTGCGTAATTACAAAAACAATATTTTTGGACTCTTATCTTGCAACATCTGCTGCCATCATGTAAAAAAACCGCAATAATGATTTTGAGCGCACGTTAATCGCTGACCTTTGTATATTTGTATGAACCCACAATAACATTGTGAAGCATCGTATTAGTTATGAGTGCCATCCAAAGATGGCGATGTATTTTACAATATCCAATCCAGACAGCGTTCATTTTTCAACACTACTACCATCTATTAAATATTAGCCTTATGATTTCCTTACCACTTAAATTCTACTTTGCTTTAGAATTAACAGCAGATGTCGGTGAAGAGTTATTTCAAATTTTTAAATACTAGCGCCATCTGTTAAAATTCGTATGAATTATAATGTGGCGTGATTGGGATAATGCGCTGTTCCGCGGTGATTACTTCTTTTGTCGATAGATACCGCCACAAGAACCCTTTAGTCCGAAAAGCTATTTCGCATTAGATAGGTAATTTCTTCTGATTTTCATACAAATAAATCAATTCAATAAATGCACTAATCTATATATCCCTTTATTTCTTAAATAGGTTGATATGCAATTCAATGCAACCAGCATTGCTGTATCCACCGCTGGACATGCACATTGTCTTTTGCACGAGGGATCAATGGCTTTAAAACGGCATGCTGGCCAAGCGGGTTGATGAGTCCACTCTTTTAAAGGTGGTGTAGTTTTTAGCAGCTTTATTGTCCTTTAATCGCCTTTTATACCCACGGGAAGATATGGTGTGGTCCAATTCTATAGCCGGCCGACACCACACTGCAGCCTAGGTAGATAATTTGGGTGAATTTGGGGAATATTGAATATTAATAAATAAAGTCCTCTCTGAGATGTGGAATTATAACGTAATCGTTTTAGTAATTGGGAACAAAGCCTTTGGTTGATTTTCTCATCGAAATGCCACGGAGGCTTGGGCAAAACTGTTCGTTCTATGCCTAGCCATAATCCTACAATGAAGGGGAATAGTGCATGCTGCATTCCCACAGCTGCTGGGCGCATTCGACTGGCCCCCTATCTCACAGTACCTTGAAATGTACTGCATTTCCTACTTTATCGTATTTACAATGTACGTACCCGTTTCGGTAGTGAGTGAGATATGCCAGAGCCCATACCCATCTCATCCTATCCCTCCCCATTTTCCCAATCCATTTCTTAATCTGCAAAGGTAGGCAGCCCATTTGGGGGCGTGACAACGTTTGTCATTCCTGACTGACGTTGTCATGTATCGCGATGTCTATGGACGACAATATCCATTTATCATCAGGTGGACTGTATGCTCGTCTGCCGCTTTTTTTATATAAAAAAAATGCAATACACTCTCATAACATCTTGCCACAAGTACACAAACATTTTGTAGTGTCTGCAAAGTGTGACTGAAATAATGCATAAATTTAAAACTGGTTGTGTAGTGTAAGAGATTACAATCGATTCTACCACTTTTTATAATGGGTCATTATTTTCACGATTTTTAGTACAATTCTACTATGTACTGCGCGCGTCGGCCGAGCCCTGTCGCGAGCACTACCTAAGCGCCCGGTCTGAGTGATGAGCGCTACGAAAGTTTTAGACACGACAACAAAATCTTATATATTTGTAATTTTTTGTTTTTCGCTAGAATGATTTTATCAAGGTATTTTAAATGGGGTGACATGTTGTAGAAGATACGGGATACATTTGTGTAGCATCAATGTTCCCTTCTCGCGCGGGGCACGCATGCAATGCGACCGCAGGATAACGCGAGAAGTTTTGCGTTTCCGCAAGTATCGAGTGGATACGTCCCGATTCCTGGAGTTTCCCTCATTTTGTGTTAACACGCTTGTTGCGGACATCAATTGTTTGCCTAATCTGAAGTTTACTTTGTGTTGTTGAATGGTAATTATAACTGGGAAATTGAAAGTTGAAAGCAAATCGATGGCAACAAATTTAACGGTGGGTTGGGTTTCAGGTTCCCTGATGACAATACATCACACAAAATCAAATCATTTATTTCGAAAAATGTACCAATGTAACAAATATGGTGTTAATTACAAACATGATCCGTTATGTTCTGCCCCAACAGGCATATATCCCAAGATATTGTATATATAGGTACAATATCTATTTGATATTGTAGATATTGTATATATAGATATTGTATACATCGACTGTCTGTAATTTAATAGTATATTACTGTCCAGGCCCGAAATAAAGCAATTGACGGCCGAGTAATATTGGAAGGACGAGGCGAAGCCGAGTCCTTTTTAAATAAACGAGGCCGTTAACTGCTATTTCGGCCGAGACTTGTATAGTATTTTTCTCTAATTTGCTAGGAAACAATAAACAAATTAATTCAAGAAACAGAAGTTTTCCGAGAAAGAATTCGCTTTTTTTCAGTTTTCCACTTGATGAAATCTTCATATGCCTCTTCATATTTTTCTCTCGATTTCGGTGGTAACAGGTTTTCAGAAAGTATCTTTGCTTCTTCAGCTATGTCTGGTGGCGTTAAATCTAATTCACCTTCCAACGAACTAGTACTCATTGTTTATTAGACAACTTAAAATTGTGATAAACTTATGAGAACATAATATCCACAATACAGAGTATCTGATTTTCATTCCCGCCAATTTGACTGCGCGTGGTCTTTGGTGTTTTTTTTATTTTTTTTTAAAAGAAATGCACATTCAACTTTTATAATAATAAATATCGTGTACCTAAAAAAACCTAATTTATGTTAGTGTGCACTAAAAATAACCTCGCTACTGTCCAGCAATCTCTATTATTGTCGTGTTGGAAATTGCTGGCGTGCGTACAGAAAAGAGCCGATTGACGTATTCCTTTTTTAAAATAATGAAGCCATTTCCGAACAAGTACAAATTTATTCATTTATTTCAGTTATTCAATAATTGTTTGTTTTATTGATCATTATTTGCTGCCCATTTATTACTCTTTTGTTGCTCGATTGAACACAACAAGCCTTTTGATGTGTTTTATCAGTTTATCACCAAATGCAAATATATCGTTGTAGAACAAACCTATTCATTCAGTTGAATCAACGAAAATGGAACTTTAAAATCACCTCAATAACTCATTTATGAACGCAAACAAATCGCAAAAAGTATCGCTGGTGCAACCCAACCGAAACGGCGAGAGAAATAAATATTTATTTTAAGATCGTTAAGACCCGTTTAAATAGATAAATGTGTGTGAAAAACACGAAAATATCAAATGTTTATACCTCAAATTTTCTATGAAAATGTTCTTGAAACTTCCGAACTAGTTGTATTAACTCATTAAAAACTCATTCAACTATTATAAAGTAGGCGAATAATAGACGGGGGCTAATATATCGCGTATTGCGGAGGTATAAATAAAAAACAGTAGGGCATCTCAACGTTTTCTCTATTTATTTAGTTACATATAAAAACACCATGTCAGATACCAGGTCTTTCCATTAAGCTACGATATGGGGTTCTTCAAGAGAGCTGTGAATAAGATTTTGCAAGGTCGGCGGCGCGCCCGCATACCCCCTGGTGTTGCAGGTGTCCATGGGCGGCGGTAACACTTACCATCACGTGGGACCGCCTGCTCGTCCGCCCACTAATCTATAAAAAAATAAAAAACAGTCGGAAGGGAGATTTCACTATTTTCCGTACGTTTTAGAAAAAAATGTCGGATGTTTTTGGAAAAAAAAATGTCAGACGTTTTAAGAAAAAAATGACGGACGTTTTAGGAGAATATTGTCATCTCTAATTTAAATGACATAAAATTGACGTTCTTTGACCGACATTTCGGTATCGATGTAAATTATCCCACCATATCCTATTCCTCTCCAGTTACCAACTCTCTCTTCAAATCTATTCATAAAAAATGATGGATACTTTTGTTTTAAAACCAATGGACTCGCCATGGTATTTTAGATATATATTTTGCGTCTCTTTATGCCCCCTCCAAGTCAAATATCAAAAAACGTCGATATACATGTTTAATTATTTTAAATGAGAATTCTACATATATGCCTAAATTCATGTCTCAACTTATGTAGTTCTTGAAATACAGGCATTGGATAAAAAATCTTCTTTTTTCCGCTCTTCCCAGTGAGATATCTAAAAATCCACTGTGCAAATTTCATGTTTCTGGGTTCAGCGGTTTAGGCTCAGCGATGATGAATCGGTCATTCCGTCTTTTTATATCTACTTTTATGTCTTTTTATATCTCATGTAGTCTTTTATATTACATCTCTTTTATTATATATAGTAACCATAAATAAATATTCCGTTTCCCAGATTAATGGGGTATCTATAAAAATGGTGCTTGGTAAAAATGAGACGATTGGGTCATGCCCGCTCTCATGACTAAACAAAAAGGTCGCCGTGACATGACCAGGTCGCCGGTCAAATTAGACACTCTGGATAGATAAGTCAGCTCAACCATTTCTTTCCACAGGATGCAATTGTAAGTCAGATATCTCATATCCCTGGTACTTTAGAATCTTGTTGCCATAATAAAAATTGAAGCTTATGTTAACAGCTTTGATTTGGTATTCATGTGGTATGTATTAGATATACCGGCCAAAATGACGCATAATTCGTTCCAAAGGGGACCGCATTCGGTGGCGCCCCAACGTTTGTCATTCTGAAGTGGTGATGGTATGTATCATGATGTATCACGGATGTAGGGCGACAGTGCCCATTCAACATCAGGTGGACTATGTACTCGTTTGCCATTCTATAAGAAAAAACGAACAAAATTTTTTTGATTAACGAAATGTTCTAAACGTATCTTTACGAACTATTGAAGTGGCTCTACTGACATACTGACAAGACCTAATAAGATTAATTCCTTCACTTAACTGAGTTATGATTACATTATATCGAGATAAGAGTTCATACTGTTCATTATTTATGCTGTGGTATGGAGTTAAAGTTGTGTTAAATAGCTCGGTTAAACTTAGTAATTCGCGCGGTCGAAGCACTGGGCGAGTGAAATTGCTTGCTCTGCTTCGCAAAGAAGTATTTAATACTTCTAAAAGTTAATTAGGCTAACGCTACGTAATTATCGATAATTTCTTTACATATTATCGAATATGTAATTCCTACTTTATCGTATTTTCCTAATGTACGAACGTGTTTCGATAGTGAGTGAGATATGCTAGAGACCATTCCCAATCCATCCTATCCTATCCTGTCCCTCCCCATCTTTCCAAACCTTTCCCCCAATCCATTCCTTAATCTGCAAAGGTAGGCAGCGCATTCGGGGGCGTGACAACGTTTGTTATTCTCGACTGATGTTGGCATGTATCGCAGATGTCTATAGACGACAGTATCCACTTCCCAATCCCAGTCACTGTATGCTCGTCTGCCGCCTTTTTCCTTAAAAAAAGAATATCTCCGACTGTTATAATACTATCGTAATTATTTTTTGGCAAAGGTGTAACTAGATAAGCTTGTGGAACGCCTTAAGAACCTTAAACTTAACCGTTTTAGACTCGAGTTTTTAATCCCATTACTATAACGCTCGAGTCTTGAAGATTCATCCCGCGAGTCTACTCTGGTTTTACACCTCCGAAGTTTCGGGTCCGACCGAAGTTACCGGCTATAATCCTACTCTGATTTTCCTTCGGTAATAATAGGAATCGCTCGAATTAACCCTATATTAAACATTTTGTTTAACCCTATATTAAACAAATTGATATGTGAGAGAATAGCATAGAATTCCTATCATTTTCCATCTAGACACCCTAAAATAATAATTAGATCTGTAGAAGACCAGTGTGCCAAGAATCTAGTTCATAATGTAATTAATGTATGTACTTTATTGTAACAAAATACCTCGCAGCACTTTTTACCAATGTATTGCTCCGTTGACAGTATTGTTTAGATCACCTCTTAAAAGTCAATGGGTTTCATTAAAAATCTTTAAATTAAAATAAATCAGCTGAAACGTCGTTTATTGTTTTTTGTGAGCGGACCACCAGCTACGCTACGATGACGACATGCGGATGCGGTACTTTTAACAAGCACTTACTTGTGAATAGGATTTTGCAAGGTCGACATACTCTCAGATGTTGCAGGTGTCCATGGGCGGCGGTAACACTTACCATCACGTGGGACCGCTTGCTCGTTCGCCCATTGGTCTATTAAAAAAAGCCCCCTTTTGTAAAAACGTCTTAATCAAAATGATCAAATATCGTGTTTCAACATTAACCTAAGTTTTAATACATGGCACAGGCTTATCTCCTTTGAATGACGAGGAGGGTTTTTTCGCATAATTTATCACGCAGACCCAACGTGGATTGGTAGATATTGCATATGCCCCCGGTTCGTTTCTAATTATCGTGAGCTTCCACACGATATTACCCTCCACCACTCAGTTTTAATTACGGAGCAACTTTTATTGTACAAAATGGTGTATATTGAGCAAGTTGTCCAAATTATACCTGTGCCGAGGTACCAGTGCCGGCATTGCCTCTCTAGATTGCAAGATAATGGCCAGCCGTAGGGTCGCCAGTGCTGTCGAACAGGGGTCAAATTAATTTTATAATGCTTGTATGTTCCATGCAAGTTTTGTTCAAGTGCACTCACGAAATTATCTTTCATTTCAGGTAAGATATAATCATCTTATTGGGCGACGTTGCCGGTAAGTTTTTGGTGCATAATGAAATATATCAATGTAAAACAATACTTAATTATTAAAACAAATGCTAAATGTTTGCTTTGCGCCACATGCGTTTCTGTTTATCCAAAGTCCGTGTCTATGTAATTTCTGTGCGGTAAAGTTTAAATAAATAAAATATGTAAGTCTAGCATCGAGGTTCGAGAAACCCTTCGAACATCGATGTGGGAATAGACTAGATGCCACAACACACGTTCTTATCAAAGAAACCTGGTTGGCAACTTCCAGGGTTCATTAAAAAATCAAATTTGAAACTTAAGTACTACGTAATAAGAAGGTTCCATTTTGAAAACACATAAATTCTAGAGTTGCTGACGATTGAACACTATTAGACTGCAACGTGGCTGTCCTAGAGTGCTTGTACAACATATCTAGTATGTATTCTCGATGCCTTCGAAGTACAAATTACCTACTTGTATTTTTATCCTTAATCAAGAGTAGTTCTCAAATCTTTTCCTCGTATTTCAACGGACTTTCGTAAGTGGAGTACTTCGCCAAGTTTCATGTTTCCAGTAACTTGAAACCCACGACCTCTGTGAAAAGAATTCGCGATTTTCACGGGGATATTTAGTTAAGATATATTTTTATTTTGGGAAAAAAAAATGAGAACGTCAGAAATTGTTTCATGATTACATTCTTTGAATCATAATAGTCTTATGTTTTCTCCAAATGAATTAGGTTCTCAATTAAACTGATATATTGTTTAATTGCTATGATATAGAGCTGTCGGTAATGCAGTGTTTTGCAAGTCTCTGAGACTATGTATTTATAACCATTTTACTAATTTAATTTTACTACATTCACACTATATAGGGTGTTACCAATCAGTTCTCGAACTCTGAAAGTGTACGAGGTTAAATTTAAAATACCTGTACCCTATTACATTGAATTTCAATCCTAACAACTCTAACTCTTGATATTTTCCCAAAAGAAGGTTGTTTTTTAATGAAATCTGACTATACTACTCTGTACTACTTACTATACGTTGCTGCCGAGTTGGACTTGTCGAATGTATGTACCCCTCACTTATAAATAAGATAGCGAAGGTCTATTTTTACATAAGAAACAAACAAGCTCTTTTCACACAGAAAATTTCACGAAAATATTTTCACACGAAAAAATAATATTCTCCGCAATAAACGTTTTATGAAAGACAGTGGCAGGTGCACCCGTTACGCAGGACAATATTAAAGCGATATTGGACAACATGCCGATTGAGTCGATATGCGCATAATGCATGAGCTATTTAATACGCGCACGGAGCGTTAGCGACTCGTGTCATATTGGAGTCATCTTAGAGACCACAATGCATGATCGATATAGAAAAATATCTGGGGCGTGTAGGAATGGCAATGGGCAAGCCATATCTGCCACAGGACCGCCGATGGACTAGACGAGTCCTCGAATGGAGGCTACGTACCGGGAAGCCCAGTGTAGGGCCATATGGACCGATCACTTCGCCATGATCGTTGGATGAAAACTGCCGAGATTGTGTGTGCTCGGCAATGGAGAGATGTAGGTATGGTATTATTCTTGCTTATGTTTTGGCAAAATAAACGTATTGAATGGAATTCACTGTCTGCTGATAACTAAAAACTTCCCCCTGTTTAACTAAAAATACAGGACAGAATTTAATCTCACGATCCCAATAATGTGTATCGAGAATAGATACTCTTGAAACTATTACAGTTCTTAGGATAAATAATCCAGAACCGAATATGTCGATGCGATATGTCGAAGTGAACATGCTTGATTTTATAATACCCCTGCGGACAGAACTCGTTATAACTTTTTAATCGATTTTAATGAACCAAGCAAACCTTCAACACACGCTCACTGTATATTAAATACTTAATAAAACTGTGGCGAGTGTACAACTGTGGAGTATAGTCCACAGTATGTGGAGAGTGGAGTATAAAAGTATAGTCGCAAAGAATAATTGTTGAGATATCCTTAACTTTGCCGTGTTATAATACGAGCATGTTTGATACGTACAGACTGTCACGTGATATCAACTGTACATTAGGTGGTCGGATAAGTTCACGGCCTTTTTATAGTGAAAACAATAAAGACTTTTTTTTTGTATTACATAATTATTTATTGTCCATTTAATTTGACTATCTTTCGCCATTTTTCTGGCGGAGCCATTATTCCGTCGTTTTATAATTTTTTTTGGGGCTTCTGAGCGAAAAACTGATTTAAATGGTTCATTCAGGCTTCTCTTGAATGTAATTTTACTCCATTTAGGGAATTTTGTAAAGAACGGAATAAATGATAATCCGAAGGTGCTATATCTGGACTGTGTGAAGGATGCATTAAAACTTCCCAGTCAACGTTCATCAATTTTTGTTTAGTCATCAAAGATGTATGCGATCGAGCATTGTCGTAATGAAGGACTACACCTTATCTATTCATTAATTCTGGGCGTTTTTCTTCAAGTGATTGTTTCAATTTTACTAAATCAGAATTAATCGTTTGGCCATGTGGTAAAACCACATAACATGACTTTTTTTTATATAGTGAAGTTGGCGGACGAGCAAGCGGTCTCGCGTTATATTTTTTGTACGTTTACGAGATATAATGAAAGTCAACAAACTGTAGAGTACATTTCGTAAAGCATGAAATTTTTAGAGCATGTAAATGAAATTTTCAAATAAATGGCTAGGCCCATAAAATTATCTTGATTAAAAGGTGAGGCGAAATCGGTTCAATAGTTCCAAAATTATGTCGATGTAAACTTTTAAAAAAATATTAAATAAAATTATAACACTTCAACAAACATTTTTAAAAATACCACATCTATATGTACATTCATACATACACATACATACAAACTATATGTCGTTCGATAAAGATTACCATGCATTATAACTTTTAAATACAGTATATAGTATATATAGCATAGCAGTATATAGCAGCATTATAGTATAAATACTCTCTTTCATAACTCGACCGGCATCCTGCTATCGGTATTTTTTAATGTCGATGTTTGCATATAATTCATCAAAGCGTTAGTTTATTTGAGCATCAAATGAACGCAATATTGTCTTATTATTTCCATATAAAACATCTTTTCAATATAAAAATTCCCATTCCATCGTTATTGAAAGACAATTACGTTCTTTCCATACGAGTGGATAGAAAAAAAGGCCGTCGTCTTGAGGCTAAATTATTGTCTCCGTTCGATTTTCACGCCCCCACTGCTCTTTATGTTGAAGACCTCTTATTTCTTTGTGTATTTAAAAAGTTGATGGAGAGATATCAAACAGCAAATGATGTTGAAACTCGAAGCAATTTTAATTTCGATTTTATTATATATATATATATATATATATATTATGATGGAAAAGACCAACAGATTTTTTTTATAAATGGATATTATTTGTTGTCTATATACATTCATGAAACAAATATAGAGCGCTGAAAGCTGTGAATAGGATTTTGCAAGGTCGGCGGCGCGCCCGCATACCCCCTGGTGTTGCCGGTGTCCACGGGCGGCGGTAACACTTACCATCACGTGAGACCGCTTGCTCGTCCGCCCTCTTCTCTATAAAAAAAAAAAACGCTCAAGCGCTAAGACCCAAGCAGATAATGTTAGTCATTCAGCGCTCGAGCGTCGGTCATAATGTGCATCAAATATTATTTTAATAATATATATTATTATTGTTACAAATAAACGATTACTTTACAAATCTTAATATATAAAAATTGATGTTTGTGCGTTTGTTCGTCTTCTATGCGCTCCTAAACCGTTCGTCCAATTTCGATGAAACTTTGGTGAGTGTTGTGCGCGCGCCATTGCAACACATTTCAACGCATGCCGTACAGAGCTAGTCAAAAATAAAATATCTTGAAATATTACTGAAATAAAGGACTTTAAATGTTCTCAAGTTCATGCTAATTTTGAAATAAATACTCATAATCTATACATAATTTTAAAATTAATTTGGAAGATTCATTTTAATAAGTCTTTTTTCTTTTGTTTTTGTTCTCTCTCGTTGTCGAAAAAGCCAGTTTCAGGTGTATTCAGATAGCCCACAAAACCTCAAAATTCATTCCGAAAGGAATTAACTTCACATTAATTTTAATTTTGAGAAAAAACTACTAAATAATACACTGAGTTAATCTTCAACAAATATTCTTATAACTTTTAAGTTATTATAACTGCAGTGTCATGTTGAAAATAAATGTATCGAATAACTGTAGATCAACATTAAAAAAATTAAAAGTAAACAGCGTATGGAACCGACGTCTGTCGGTACCATTCTCGGCACAACACTTTTGCAGGAGCGTCGTATTAAATACTGGCTTGGAATATGTCGCCGTCTTTGAGTTGTGATATACTGTAATTGTTAAAAATATTAATTAATATTATAAAGAGAGACACAGAGTGTTTTATATACAGTGTTAAATACAAAACACTGGCGCCCTCTTAAAACTGATTTATTTTATAGATTTAACGATATAAATTCAGTATTTAGAGAGGGTACAAGTACTTTTTATTTACCCTTGTATATTACACTGCACCATCAATCTGTCTCTCTACTCCTGGATATAGACCTCTCCGAAGGCACCCCACCACACACGGTTTTCCGTTCTTCTAATTCACTCAATGCCGGTAAACTTTTTCAAGTCGTTGGTCCACTTGACCGAAGGGCGTTCCACACTATCTTTCTTGGTTCGTAGCCTCCATTGACAGATTCGCATCGGTTGTTGATCCTAAGTATAAAATTATAGACGTCAAAATACAAGTAAAAAAATAGGTAACTGACAATTTTATTCTGTAGAAAACTTCAAACTCTGTTTATTCGAAGAGCCCAAGTTTAGAGATTAAACTGTCATTACCGTCCCGATAGACGCCGTTGTGTACTTTGGAACAGGTTGATAGGATAATTAATCTCCTAATTGATTATGTTTAACCAATAACAATATACTTGTAGAGATTTAGTCCCTCTCAGATAACTTTGCTTACGAAGACACTGAACCAGACCAGCATTAGAACAAGTAAATTTTCTTGCGAATCGCTGACTATTTAGGTCGCTTAGGTTAGTACTTCGTGCTCAAAACTGAATGAACTAAGATTGTACTGCAATGTTACAATTTGCGATTTTCCGCCATCTACCGTCATTGAATAAATTGATAGGTAATAAGCTGCAAGGAAATTTGTAGTTGGACGACTAATGGCTAATACTTTATTAAATTTGTGACATATTCTTCTGAAGAAATTACGTTGTTACATTATGATTATATTAAACATTAATTAATAATATGTTAGGAGTTTCTTTGTGAAATACGATTCGAAATGAAGAGATTTCCTTTTAACATTCTATGTAACCGTAACCAGCCCCTATACTAAAATATCCATTGCTGGACATGGGCCTCCTCCTGCACATTTTCTAGTGCTTGAGAGATGTATATCCTGAAAACGCCACGCCTGGCTGAGTGAGTTGACGACTTCACTCTTTTGGAGGCGATGTATTTCCTCCAGGTTTGTGGTAGCCGCTTTGTTATCCCTAAGTAACAATCTATGTAAATAGAATAAAGTAAGTATTATTATCCATAATATTTTGCAGATTCTTTAGAGGACTAGCACTGACAGAACAAATTGCAACTACCTAAGGAGAGAAAATAATTCAAGAGCGTTTTCAAAGCAATTCTTTCTCTAATAAAAAGAAATAAATGAAGTCGCGCATTAAAAAGTCGTTTGATACTAAACGTATCAATTGTAACTGCACCGCTCCATTGTAATACGTAACAAGTTAAAACGTGTAGTCATTACCATAAATGATGTGTGTTTTATTCCTTCTAATGTAAGTAGTGGCATTTTACACAAGATTCTTCATGGAATAATTAATGTATGTGTAATGTGTATTCTGTAGATAAATAGATAGATGACGCGTTTGTTTGTTTGTTATGAATACAGTTACCAAAGAAAAGACAAACACATACATATTATTATTACAGCAAGAGAATTATAAAATAAATGATTACATATTTCTTTAATTATATTACTTATTCTACAATTAAAAGAATAGCTCAAACGTGATATTATAATATCCTTTTACACATGCTTGTCCTTCAACTCGTACACTTACTGTACTGTGTACTGTTCAACTCGTACTGTCTCTATTATTATACTATAATGTCGTTTGATTTAGACATATAACTTTAATTCTACGGGAATATAATTTTTATACTGTCAAATCCAGGCAATTGAAAAGAAGAAATTTAACCTAAAAATGGTATAACAGTATTTTGCCTTTAAATTAAAGCTTTCATTCTAAACTTCTCAAAAAGATTGTAATGAATATTACGATAGTCACTAAGGTCTTTTTGAAAAGATTTTTAAAATACTAATTATAAGTAGTTATTATTAAGAAACTATACGAAGTTATTATTAAGAAAAATATTGCAATGTATTCGATACGAATATATTAGCCTATATTGTCCCAATGTAAGGTAGAAGCCTCCATGTAAAGACTCGAGGTTATTTAACCAAGTGAATTCTAAAACAGTTTCACTACCTACAAACAATTAACAAAACTCATAAATCAATCAGAACTTAACGCGGATGTTTTACAGAACCTGATTAAGCTGAAATACCTTTTCAACTAATTCAGTGGATATAGCCCGGGGATATCATCAATCTCAGTTGGAAGGACCTATCGAAGACATGTAATTACATTTTCAGCGTACAAAGAAGAGCAAACGATCCGAGGAGATACGGAATGTAGTCTGAATTGGATACGCTTAGAACCTTGTTTCGCATTTGTTTCGCAGCGTACTCTTCAATGGTTTTTGTTTGACTTTTTTAGATGATATTATCGTTGTTTCTAATTTAATTTAATGTATTTAATTTATACATATTAGTCCATATTTTGTATAATAAATACATGTGTTACTTGATATATTAGTTAATAGTTACAATTAATTCAATAAATACAATTAAACACATGACACAGACAACCTAATAACAGTAATAACAAAACATTTCTTATGTTATTGTTGTTCACTTCTAATGCCTTTTTATTTTTAGTTTTTAAACTGTTTAATTTACTTCATTGGTTTAGTAGCTGATAAGACATTGTTCTCTTGGTGTTATTTGACGATACAGTATTCAATTTTAGAATAAGGTCTCATTCTGGTATAGATTGTGTATTTGAAAATATCATGTGTTTGTATATTGAATTGACAATTACCGCTGTTTTAAAGTCGACCCTCATAAAAGAAAAAAATCATAGACACAGTACTCGGTGAATTTAAGATTTTCTACAAAGATTGAAACTCATTTTAGACTGAAATGACTTCATGTAGCATTCGCAGTATCTTACTCTTCTTGTGTTGGATTCTTTTCAATAAGAAAATGCCCTAAAAGGCAATCGGGATAATTGTGCAAATTCGCCCACATTCCTCAAATACTTAACGTGTGCGTTGTTTGCTTGAGGCTCGCATCGCAACACTTGCGATTGTTTCGCATTCGGACCTTGTTTCGGATAGTGCGGTCGCGCGGAAACAACCTTTAGTGATGTGAAATTAATTGATATCGATAATAGTAGATATTTCATAAAAATCGTTTCAAACTTTATTTTTAATTTCTGGATGGATATTTTATATTATTCTTGAATGTATTGCTATGTTAAGAAATATTTATTTGCACTTAGTCTCATGAGATAACTTTTATTAACATTTTATAATTTAAAAAAAAAATGTTTCTTGTAATTTGCAATTATATAGGAAAAAATTGCGAAGATTAAAAAACGTTGATTTAAAAAAAATACCAATAACTTGGAATCATGAAAGGAATTCATAGTCGCAGGCTTCGAGGATATACATATATTTTACAACCTGATATAATATAATAGGACTTAATATTAAACTAATATAATAGGAGACATTAATCATTATCGATCTTTTAAAAACCGTTGTTAATTATTATACCAAATATTTAAATTAAATATTTATACCATAAATCGTCAATAGTGCACAGTCCAAAGCAATTATTATCGACATAATTTCCCCACCCTAAATAAACAAGAATCCTGCCCAGTGGGCCGATCGTCCCTTTCTCAACGTTACGCCAAATTGATTAATAGTTCCATATGAAAATTGCGTCTCACGCATTCCTAATACCGTATAAAGGAATTACAAGTCCGGCCCCCGTTTTTCTTTCTTATGCCCTTTTGATCCTGGGAACGTTAGTTGCTGTATCGGGTGTTTTTGAATATTATTTGAATGCTCTTTTGGTTCAGTGATATCCTGATTTTAAAATCATTCAGAACGGAATTCAATACATGTGATTTGAGTACTCTGGGAAATTTATGTGCATTTTTTTTCAAAATATTTTATGTAATATTACAATCCATACATTTATAAGCGCAGCAAAGCCGATTCTGTATATTTAATATTTAAAAAAAGTCTCATTATTGTTTTGAAGGGGGAGAGTGCATACTGCATTCCCACAGCCGCTGGTCGCGCTCGACTGGCCACGTTACCCATCTCTCACAGAAGACTGCCTGGAAATGTACTGCATTTCCTACTTTATAGTCTTTCCCCAATGTACGTACGTGTTTCGGTAGTGAGTGAGATGTGCCAGGTAATATCTCACCATTCATCCATTCCTTAATCTGCAAAGGTGGCAGCGCATCTGGGGACGTGCCAACGTTTGCCATTCTGGACTGATGTTGGCATTTATCGCAGATGTCCCTATAGTATAGAATGGATTATTTATATTGTTCACTCCCTATTAGATTCGAATTTTTAGTTTGTACACAATTTTATTTTAAATAAGATATGCGACTACCCACGCATAGCATTTTGGTACTATTGTACGAGTAATATGAGACAGGGGCAAGCTGAAAATCAGCGCTGTGCAGGCGAGTATTCACAGCATACGCTGAGCTTGCGACCTTTTGCGCACTGAGATAATTAATTCTGTATACCATTTCTTTGTTTGTGTAACTTACACGTGTGGCAGATATAGAATTTATTTATTTATTTATATGTAATAAATAGTAATAATAAACAAATAATCATGATTCGGGAGATTTCTTCGGTCTAATCATAAATTAAGACGTTGAAAAATTAAAATCACACCAATAAAATGATTTGAAATCGCTCGTACGGTCGCTAGAAATAACTGTGGGGCCATTAATTTTGCCGTATTATAAATACTGTCATGTTTGATACGTACGATCGTGACGTAATATCATTGAATTATATATTAATGTTGTTGATGTTTGTTTAATACTGCCAAATTAAGAATAACGAATAGTGACTCAGCAATTAAATATTGTGACTATACAAGCAATAGGCCCTCTCTCCCTCCCCTCCTTACAATATAAAATAAACACTCGAAACGCATTACAGCGCAGTTCGTTGCACTCACTTGTAGACACTTCAACTAAAATATGACTGAAGTGTATTACGGCCAGTTGTCTTAACAAATGTTGACCAAAATAACCTTACGAATAAATTCATTTTACTAAAATAGATTGTTGCTCGTAATAATCCCGCTATTAGCGCTGCCCGCCTTAGATAAAAAGGCATAAGTGCATTTAGACGACATTCGAGGCAAATGTAAAAAAAAAACGGTAAAATTTCGGTAAAACAAAATAAAAAATCACTAGCTTGGCGGTGAAAGAAGACTGTGGGTGCCACAGAATAAAAAAATATACGTAGATATCTATAACATTCATCAGTGCTTACTGGCGTTGCGCGGTGATGGTGACCTTTGGTCGCCAGTGGGACCTTATAATCTGTTATCATAAATTAATTTTATTACAGGACCTCATAAAATGACACCCGATAAATTTGTTGAATTGGCATTCAGTCAATTCTCTCAGTTCACATTAAAGGGTATATCAGTGTCACTCATTAATATAAATGAGCGTTGAGATAAAATAGAATAATTATTATATTTAAAGTACGTCTCTGTCGGTTCGAGTGTGCGAAACTGAAATGGAACTGTTTTTAATTATCACTTACTAATTTAATATGTCAACTCTACATCCAATCCCGGGATAGTGGTATGGGGATAACTTCTCGTTCTTTTATACTTTTTATTCTTCATTCTTCTCAATTAATTTTCCCACGGTGTTCCTTTCAGTGGGATCCTCTCTGTTCACCAACACGAATTCATTAGTGGTATGACCTTGACATAAAGTCGCTGCGTACAGTGGGGTGAAACAGACACTTTATACAGCTAACGAGAAAGTTGCGGAATGAACTGTCAGCTGAGGTTTTTCCCTTACGCTACGATATGGGACTCATCAAGAGAGCCGTTGTCCATGGACGCCGGTGACCAGTTACTGTCTTGTAGCCCGCCCCCTTGTTTGCCATCAATCCTATAAACAAATGAGCCCTTAGAGCTGTGGTGCTACCTCAGGATTCTTCATTACAAAATCACGTCCAGAATCTAATCTTCATGCGCTTCGTGGTATTCCTCACGTAGCGTGGGACGCCCACGGTGGTACGCAGGGTTTTTCTGTTGATTTACTGCACCACGCCGTATCACGCCAGTGAAACGTACGTCAGGCGCGATCTAATATATGTTTTGTAGGTCCATAACTTTTTCCTATTCAAAATCTTCAAAGTTAGCCGCGCTGCGCGCCGAAAGATTATTTGTTATTCTGAACTGATTTTGGGAGTCCTCTCTGAGTTATAATTATACGATATTTCATTGATTACACCATATAGCATATGGCAACTCTGTCAAGATTTGAACTTTATAACTTTTGATGACTTAACTACAATTAGAACGGAATCGTGGAAAATGTGCGACAATTTATGTACAGTCAGAAACTCGTTGACATACATAAAACCATTGTATTCTAGTTCTTATTTCTAGTGTATTAAGGTACCGATGGTGTACGTAGAGAAGGCGCACTAATGGCCGCATAAATAAAATCTCGTAGTCGTCGCGTAGCACTTTCGTGGACCTTCGTAGAGGGCGAGCGAGGCTTAGTTAACGCGTAGCACAAAGGGCTCGTAGCTTCTTATTACTATTATTATTAATAGCTGAAGTTTATTGGAGAAAAACTGTGGTTTCTTTTTATTACATCTGGTATTATGGAGATGTATTACGGATTACTGTGATTAATTCTTACATGTACTTTTTACAATCTGTGCACTGTACTGTAATCATTGTACTGTTAATTCTGTGATGTGTTTGTGTTTTAATGTGACTGTTTGTTTCTAAATAAGTAAATGAATAATTTAAAAGATTATTCAGTTATTAATGAATAAATATTTAAATAATTTATTCATTGAAGAACAAATAGTCACATAGTAAATTCAACGTAACAGTTGAATAGATTTACATCTAGCTACTGTTCTATAGCAACAAAACAAAGTGTTGAATCAAAATGTACAATGATACCTTACAAAATTATGTTTCACCCACTATTTGAGGGGGAGAGTGCACGTTGCAATCCAACAGCCGCTGGGCGCGCTCGACTGGCCACGTTACCCCTCTCTCACAGAAGCCTACGTTGAAATGTAGGTACTGCATTTCCCACTTTATCTTATTTCCCTAATGTATGTACGTGTTTTGGTAGTGAGTGAGATTTGCCAGAGCCCATTCCCATCCCATCCTATTCTATTCCTCCCCATTTTCCCAACCCTTTCTCCAAATCCATTCCTATATCCAAAGGTAGGCAGCGCATACGGGGGTGTGCCAACGTTTGTCATTTTGGCATGTATCGCGGATGTCTATGGGCTACAGTATCCACTTACCATCAGGTGGAGTGTATGCTCGTCTGCCGCATTCGTCAATAAAAGAAAAACAAAGCCGCTACCATAAGCGCTGAAGAACTATACAAAAAATATCGATAGAACTTAATTCTCTTTTCCAAGTTGGATGTGACACGTCTGAAAAAACTATTTCTTGCATAATTAGATCTGCCCAAAGGAATAGGAAAGTTTTATGAAATATGAAATGAATGACGAGTATAAAAGGAATATTATATTATAATCGGTACGTATACATATAACAATAGATCCTCCTAGTAGTCCTCTGTTTTAAGCATTGGATGAACTGCATTTAACATTAAAAGATATACCAAAAGCAAAGGTAAATTTTTCATCTACTTTTATTTGCATTAATTGATTGACTTACTACGTGACGAATGAAAATCAAATAGCTACTTCTTAGCTATCACCGATCAATATTAGGAAATATTGAAATGTACAATAGAGAATAGCCTTAGCGATAAGGTCGCCTATTGTATTCTGTTATTTAAAGATAACACATGTAGTAAATATTTGTATGCAATAAAAAAATATTTATTATTATTTAAAATACGGCTTTAAACCATCTCGACTCTCCCTCGGGTGAGCCAAAATGAGGGAGACGCGGTATAACCCTCGGCGGAAGTCGGTCGGGTTTACTAGGACCCTAGGGAGAGAAGCCGGTGGACGATATATGCGGTACACGTATACATGCGGTATACATCGATACACGCGTTGTGCCTTCTGCATCTTCGTCGCAAGCTAGCCGCCACGGAAGCCCAACCGCCTCAGGTTGCTCTCGTGGCTGGTGAGGATTAATCCATTTACGGACAATACGACTGGGATGATTTCAGTCGACGTCACGCCCTCCATGGCAGTGATCTCATGGGTGAGGCCGAGATCATTATTATTTTATATAAAGAATTTATCTACACTGTTTACAAAGTATATGTTTCCAAGGCACTTTAATATAATACCTTATACGGTTATGCAGTAAGTGGAGTATTTCCGCAAGTAGTAAATAACGGAGCCGGCAGTAAAGTGTTGATTTACGATTCCTTCTCAATATAGATCGTTTAAAGTACCTCGAAGCATTACATTTGAAATGTAGTAAGTGCTCGATATTTACGTCCCATTTATGTGCAGCGTCTGCTTATAATAAATTGAAATTTAATTAATTATTGTCGCTTCGATTCGATAATGAATTGTCTGTACTCGGAATGTCAAAGTTCAATGAACCTGGAATAATGCAAGATATAGTTTAATAGTTCATAGTTTATGAATGGTGTTTGAAAGCTTTCACGCGGCGTTAAACGTTCACGCGGCGTTATCGGATAGACACAAGTGACAGTAAACAAGCGAACTTTCAAAAGTTTTAACACCCCATCCACGCATCTTCGAAACAAACGAAAAAGCCGACCTACAAACCAAAACAGAGGCATTGCGTCGGTGCTGAGGGGGAGGTTGCGAGCGGCCGGATGCAGGCGTCCCGACACGGCAGTCGACTGGCGGCCGCCGCGCGCGACCCACGTGTCCCGCGCCATGTGACAAGCTGCCGGCCGAGGCTGGAATGACGGAGGGGGCGGCGAGGCCGAGGCCAGCGCCGCCTCGCAAGCCGGACTCTCTCAGCCTGGCCTGGCCCCGCTGGGACGATCCGCCGCCGCCTGCCCCCGAACCAAAACAACCCGGCCCTTCGCCGCTAAACGACGACTTCGGCGGCTTCAGTCCTTACACACCACCAACGCCGATACAAACTGATAGACGCCGGCCGCCGCCGCCGCGGCGTCCGCAAAGCGTTGTGTCTCCACGTCCTTTAAACCAGCTCGCTAGGCGTCCGCATTCAATCGGTTCTATCGAAGATGACTGGCCTTCAGTCCCGCTTCTTCAACCTGTGCCGCGCCGTCCGCGTCCTGTACCAAACACCCTCTCGACGTTACCTCGCGCAAATTTCAGTTTACCGTCCTCGAGGAGTGACTATCAGTTGCAACGGCCCGCGATTATGACGAACGGTTATGGCGCCGTGCCGCCTTCGACGTCCAGAAGGTTATCGTTGCCTGGTGCTAGCCAAAATCCTCCGAAGCCGTCGGCGACGTTCCACGGTCTCTCCGGTCTGGTCGGCGTCCATCCCAACTTGGGAACGCCGGCGACTCCGAGCACTCCAGCGGCTGTTAGAGAGGCCGTCATGCATCTCCTGCAGCAGCCGAGGAATGGATTCCCCATCATGGACCACAAGCTGTCTCTCTTCATCGAGATCTTAGATGCCCAGGAGAGATTTTCACAGGTGGGACGCCGTAGTGGCTTAAGTATTTTGGTGGTATTATTTGATGAAACTTGCGAAGTAATTCGTCAATGTTTACGCAAAGTATAATGCAAATCGTGTTAAACATGTCTGGAGTTAACTTCGCGAAGTGTGTCGCGCAAAGTTTGCGATCTTCTCAATCAATCCCTTGTCTTTCGTGTTTGAGTTTATAATGTTTGTGTTTCAAGTGTTATTCGATGAAAAACTTAAAGCGATTGCGTCGACGTAGTCTTTATTGAAATTGAAATATAAAATGGATTAGAATAGAGTTGTGAAGATGTGCGAAAATTTTATAAAAACGCGTTATTGGATTGTTTGTAAATCCATAAATGCCGTAGGTACTGAAATACCTCAACTCTATTTCATAAAACATTTGGCGTGATTTATTGAAAAATGGTGTTAAATTCAACTCCATTTAAAAGCATAAAAATTTTCTGTGAAACCGAATAATTGGCAAAAAACTTGCTTTCTGTTCGGACATCCTTGGTATATTCTCTGAGAATAAGTAAATACCAGTTTCAAACGGACATAGATAACCAATTCAATTAAAAATATGATTCCTCTAAAGTTCTATGAAAGAAGTGAAGTAAACCCTCGTAGTATCGTGGCTACGTTTTCATGGCAGCCTTCACTTGACCCGATTTTTCAGAGCGCTTTTGTTTCTATATGAAAAATTACTGACAGTGAAATGTATTATTTTTTTTAGTTCCCATTCTTCAGCGCCATACTGAAATGCACTGTTTACAATTGATCCGTTGTGGGGTTGCTTGCAGTTATCATAGGAGTATGTTATTATGTTACTCGAGAAAGAGACCATGAGTATAAAGAATATGCTCGGAAATTATATATTTTGTTCTCTTCTTATATTATTTGACGCCCTATTAACAATAATAAAACGAAAAACTATGTTTGAAGTTTGCTACGTAGACACGACAATATTTACACATTCGCGTAGCATCGTAGCATGTAGCGATATGCTACGGCGTAGCAAACCTCTACAAATACACGCTAAACAAATTGATTGCGGTAATTTGCACGTACTAGAACTATATTGCACGGATCTAATTACGGAAACCACTTACGGTTATTACGATTAAAACTAGTGTTAAATGGAAACGGAATAAATTTAGAAGTCTGTAATAATTTATTTAGATTAACAATTATGAGTATATCGACGATAGTCTATAAAGTTCTACTTACAATAACGACGGGTTTTAGAAAAGAAAACTGTTATGTATTGAGAAGAGATACAGCATTTTAAAAAGATCTCGATTAAATCTGCCCCGAGAGCTGTAGAGAATTTTGGAAAATGTTCTATGTTTTTGGTTTGGTAATTACACTGGATCTTTTTCTATTAATATCAGAAGAGTTTATCTGTATATAAAATTGTTGTTGATAATTGTTGTTGTTGACCGCATTTTCGCCGTGACCACGGCTCACGGGGATGAGCCGGAAAATCGGGTATACAAAATTATTAACATAACAAATATTATGGTAACAATTATTACATAATATTATCGACAACGATAACAACACTATAAAATCTTTATAGATGAAATGCTGATTTACATCAGTTTTAAACTAAATATAAATACACTTGCAATCCCGGGAAATAATGTTAATCCCCAAAATATTACATACACATACGCTTGTTTCCCTCGGGGGCCGGCAAGGAGCACAGATTACTACTAGCCGCTTCAAACTATATGTGTAACAATACAAAGTATATGTTCGACATCTTCCACCAACTGGACCAACTTGGACCCATGTTTTTACCAGCGACACCAATAACAACACCACTGGTGGGTGTAGTTGGAAAACGTTTTCGACAAGGACATCACAGAATCACACAACTAGTGATGTCGTTGGTAAAGTAAATTCCCAAGCAAACCCACTAGCTAGTGTTGTTCCATGACAGAAAAAATACTGAAAGAGAGAGATTATTATTTTTATATTTTCACATGATGCACTAGTAAGCTCATTGTACTACTGCATAATTTCTACTGCACCCGCTTTAATTCATCTCATTTACGGTTGACTGGTAGAGAATGTCTTAAGACATTAAGTCCGCCTCTAAACAAAATGAATAACTAAATAAATAAAAAATATACACATTTTTACGCACGCATTTTTTTAATTTACGCATTTTTTTTAACTCTGAATGTAATTCGAAATAAAATCTGTATAGTTCATGTATTTTTTTTTTATTTTGTATCATATTTTCAATGCAAATAATTTAAAATAAGGAATCAAATAAAAAATCAAAAATTTAGTTTATACAACCGGCCACGCACTAGTCTGCACGTCTGTTATTCTGCTTGAGTCTCGCTCTCGATATTTGCACGCACGCACAGGCGATACACGCACGCATATTTGCAGAAAGGCGTATGGAGGGGGTAAAAATCTTACATGACGTTACATTTTCTCTCGAATCACACCTACCGCAAGCCGCGTAAAGTAACTTCGTTCCAATAAAATCATCAAAATGTACTGTGATGTAGATGTTACGTACCGGCTGTGGTGAATATCGAAAAGACATTTTCACTTCAATTCGACATCTCAACTATGGTGACAAGTAAATTCAAATGATTTAATTTCATAATTGTAATGGTATTCGGTCAAAAATGATTAGTGTTTATATTTCGTGTCAGTTCAAAAATGAGTAAAGTTTAAATAAAGAACAAATCTAAACATAACAATAAATTAAAAAAAAAAACGACATCTGCACATACAAACTATATAGGGGGAATCCCCCCAGTACCGGACACTTAAGGTTTTTCAGAAATAAAAAATCGAGTAGTCATGTTTTATTATAGCAATTAACATTTTGAGATACACAACCATTATAGGCGTTCGAATAAATCAACATAAACATCAATTAAATAATTTCAAATTACTTATAGAGGAACTAATCATTGGTTTAATTTTGCGATTATTAAAATGTGGCACATAGTACCGGACGAGTATAAATTCGAACCTTATGACCGAACAATTTCATTAATTTTGCAATTTAAATTAACTTAGGTAGGGACAGATTAGACAAATTTACAACGATCACAAACATAAACGTCGGAACATTCTGGAATATCCGCACAGGCTTCATGAGCCCATTGTCTACACAACCCGCACTGGATCCAGTCTTCGTTATAGTCTTCACAACAAACAACACAGTAGTAAGTCTCCTGTTGCTTTTCAATCAATGGTACCTTCCGGGTTTTCTTTATTTTTTCTTTATCATTTGTCTTCTTAAACTTAAGATTGCCTTCTTTTAAACTATGTTTTTTTTTTTTCATCTAGAAGTAATTTGTATGGCGAATCATTTAAAATTTCACTCTTTTCAGTCTTTCGTTTTCTTGCTTGTGCTCTTTTTGTAGCAGCATCTGGTAAAGGTGAGATATTGAGAATGGTTTTTCTTATGTTTGTTATGTCGACCAGCTGTGAAGTCGACTTTTAGTTCAGGCTTACAGCTTGTAGAGACGCTTTACTGGTTGAAGGCTGCGGTGATTGCGGAGCAATAGTTTTCTGTTGTGAATTCTGCGTTATCTCAGACGACAAAATAGGTATTGACTGAACAGTGTCATGAGTTGCAAAGTCAGTTGCTGTAACATCCACTTGATGTTTATTTTGTGTAATCTCAGGCCGTAGAATTGGGCTTAAAACTGTATCATTAGCTACAGTATCAATTGATTTCCCACGATGGGAATTCGTTGCGGCTGGTTCATTTGTTGGTTCATTGCTGTTAAGAGGAATATCAGTGACATCACTGGGTAAATAATCTAGATCCGTGAAAATATTTTTGTCAAATCGGTGGATTCCCGTACATTTGAATCCTGCCTCTGCTATTTCAAAGCGTGCAACTTTTTTAAATGCTTCTGCTACAAGGCTGGCAATGTCATATTCAGTTATTCTTGTTCCAGCATTAGCCCGCATCCACATACCACAGCGTTCATTGTAAGCGTTTTTAAAAGGTTTCATGAAAGATCGGTCTAATGGTTGGAGCTTATGTGTAGTATGAGGTGGGGTGCTAATTAAATGTATGTGATTGACCCTGCAAAAGTCGATGACTTCTAACGTCTTGTGGCTACTATGCCCATCAAGAACAAGTAAAATTGGTGCTTCCTTCGTCGGTCTAGTAAATTTCACAAAATATGACAACCATTTCATAAATATATCATTATTCATCCACCCTTTAGGCTGAGTTACACCTTCACTTTCTGGTGGGGCATTTATCATTAAGCGCTCATTTGATCTCTGATGCGGAAATATGAAAAAAGGGGGAATAAAGTGTCCCATAGCACTCATACAAAACATATGTTTTTTTTTGCTATAACTTTCTCGTGTCTCTGGACCGTTGTAACTCCTGTTTCATCACAGTTATCGATATTTGATGCATGGAAATTATATTTTTGTAAATGTGTCTCTAAATTAGTATAGAAAATATCAACCTGAGTTTTATTAAAGGCAACAACGCGCATTAAGTTCGTAGATTCTGCAGTTCTTAAACTTAAATCTGGATGTCCTTTCACATAATCATCATAAAAATGTTTTCCCGCAGTTTTCTTTTCAACATTGAAACGATATGATAATTTAAGCGTAACAGCTAAATCGTAGGCAAGCTTTAGGAACTCTTTCTTGGTCAAAGACATGCATCGGTTAGCTAAATCTTTGACGTGACGTTCTAACAATTGATCATAGTGTTCCGAGAATGTTTTCTTAAATATTCCCATGACAGGTTTCAACTCAATCTCTTTACCCTGTTTTAATAATTTTACTTTATCGAATAAAGTGCTTTTTGGTACACATGAAACGCTGGGAAGCTTCTCTTATAGTCATTTTTTGATTTAACACATTATCAATTGCTAATTTCAAGTTTTTTGAATCCCAAATACCTTTTTTTTTTTCTCTCCATTATGTGAATATTCTGAAAAGATAAATTAAATTACTTATAAAATGATATCGTATGGGACAAGCACAACATTTACATGAATCGGTCAAAATAAATTTGTCCGGTACTAGGGAATCTGTAATTGTCCGAACGTAGGGGCACACTATACTCTAGTAAAATTTTTGTTATGATAAAGTCAGTTCATATATACGCGATCAAAGCATATCAATACAAAATATACTTACCAATGCTTAAACAGATAGTTCTACAGATGGTCTGTTCTCTCTAAATAATAATTTACGTAATTGCCAATGTTTCTCGGTGCAAAGGATTCCTGCGCAAAATGACTAACGTGTCACCTGTACAACGTATAGCGTGACACTGAGGTCGCTCGCGTCGCGCATGGGTTTTTTCCATTGAGTTTGATATTTTTCTACACACAAGGGCGAACGATAGTGTTATTTCTGGTTTAGACGGTATCTGTCCGGTACTTAGTGCTGTCCGGCGCTAGGGGGATTCCCCCTATGTCGAAAAGCGCTACTATATTTTTCGAAACATTTTTCTTCTTACACACACCACCTCCAAATGAAGGGGCTGGTTGTATTGCATTGCATTCATAAACTTAGAACCAATTTTTACATGCAGTTTAATAAAAGTGTAGATTTTTTTTTTTATAGACTAGGGGGCGGACGAGCAAGCGGTCCCACGTGATGGTAAGTGTTACCGCCGCCCATGGACACCTGCAACACCAGAGGGTATGCGGGCGCGCCGCCGACCTTGCAAAATCCTATTCACAGCTCTATTGAAGTACCCCATATCGTAGCTCAAAGACCTCTTGTGGCAGTTCGTTCCACAGCCTACGGGTTCGCAGTATAAAATACATAATTGTAAAAGTGTATTAAAAGTGTGTAGTGTAGTAAAAGACTTATGAATAATAACTAAATCTCCCTTCTGAGTGGTACTTACATGATAATAAACTACACATCAAAATTACACACATATTTAAATGCATGCAAGTTGGTTAAGTGCATGATACGTGCATGCGAGGAGGAGCTGCAATCATTTGCAGTTAGCATACTCGAATAATTGTACGCTTACACTCCGTTGTTAAACTCAAACGTTAATTCTGTGGGAAGATGATCCACATGCTTATTATTTAATGTCTCGTAATTTTTTCTTTATAGAAAAAAGGTGGTAGACGAGCATGCAGTTCACCTGACGGTAAGTGGATACTGTCGCCCATGGGCATCCGCAATACATTCCAACATCAGTCCAGAATGACAAATGTTGGCATACCCCCGGATGCGCTACCTACCTGTGGAGAAATAGGAATGGACTTGGAGAATGGGATGGACTCTGGCATATCTCACTCACCGAACACGCACGTTTTTTTTATAGTGAAGTAACGTGGCCAGATGAGTAAATTTCAAAGAAAATCTTAGTTAAGTATTTTCAATATGAAGTGATTTTTTTTCAAAAGTTTCACCGTCTATACAAGGTGCAGTAAATAGCTGAAGTTCTAAAGTTTATTCAGGATTCGTCAACAATAATATCAACTCTATATTTTACCCAAATCCGAAGTATTATTATTGAGGATTTTTTTGTCCAGCGTGTCGTTATAAGGCCATATAACCCTCATGCATATTGTTTTGTGTTGACAACTCGAGGCCCATGTCTAGCAGTGCGACGATAAAACGGCTAGCTTCTGTTATAGTACCGATTATCCTATTTAATATTATAAACGCGAAAGTTTGTGAGGATGGATGTATGGATGTTTGTTACTCTTTCACGCAAAAACTACTCAATGGATTTTAATGAAACTTTACAATAATATAGCTCATACATCAGAATAACTCATAGGCTATATTTTATTTTGAAATTTTGAAAAAGAAACTTATAAAGCGAAGCGAGGGCGGGTCGCTAGTTATTAATAATTTCACCCGTATTGAAACCCTGAGTGATGACAGTCCGCTGGCCTACATCCAGCAATGGACAGACACACGCTGATGATATGGTATGAAAACTCGATGATCCCGATCATAAAACTTTGAAAGGTCATACGTGTAACTATAGGTATTCATGTTCAGACTCCAAGGGTCCACATAATCATAAGCCGAAGAAGGCGCAATGCCTATAATTTCTTACTTTGGAAACTGATTGGCACAGTGAGCACTTTTGTTATCGTATAAATTATACAAATCCGTTCCGAACTTAAGTCTCAATACTGAATGGAAATCTTTTAAGAGGATTAATTTCAGAAATAGACTTAACATTTGTCAGCTGTTTTGCTCGCAGAATAAATAATAATAAGCAGAGAACATTAAAATTGTCTTGTGCATGATGGATCTATGACCTTAAAACGGCACCCTGCTTGTCAGGCGGGTTTACAACTCTTTTAACAGCTGATGTAGTTTCTCAGGGCTCGTAGCGGTTTTGTTGTCCCTTAGTCGCTTTTTACAATTCCCACGGGAAATTATAGGGTGGCCTTCTGCAAGTACGTTTATCTAATTTCTCCTCGCACATTTTGGCCCATACCCGGCAAATAGTCTACAAACATTTTAATACCTCTCAGTGTAAGTGGGAGGTAGAAACAAAAAACTATAGTCAATATTATCGGAGCCGCGCGCCAGGAAATAAAATTGAACGTTGCTTGATTACCAGTGTCCTTTTTTAGTTCAATTAACTACTGGATAGTTTATTATATTTTAGTTCTAATACATGGAATATCAACACTCTTGAGAATAAAAGGCATATTGGGAAATTAAAATTAATTAACTAGAGATAATAAAGGATGGTTATTATTTTTGTTATTATTTATATTTTTGTTTTATCCAAAGCTCCAAGTTTTATTTTTTAGGAAGAAGACGGCAGAAGAGCCTCCAGTCCACCTGATGGTAAGTGGACAATGTCATCCATAAACATCCGCGATACATGCCAACATCAGTCGAGAATGACAAACGTTGGCACGCCCCCGGATACGCTGCGTACTTTTGAAGCGTGTAGGAATGGATTTTGAGAAAGGGTTGGTAAAATGGAGAGGGATAGGATAGGATGGGATGGGAATGGGCTGTGTCATATCTCACTCACTACCGAAACTCGTACGTAAATTGGAGAATTGGGTTTCTAGCTCGATTAGAAATTTGTTATCAAAATCACTTATGTCTTTTCTTCTATCAAACACGGTATAATAATTACGTAGTAAATAATCTGCAAACGCATGCCCATTACTGTTACAACAAATTAAAATGATTGCTTTTTTTATTATATTTTTAAAATACTTAATAAAGTTTGAAAATGAATTCCGTTGAGTTCTATTCATACTATGGCCGTATACTCGTAACTCATTTTTACCCTCTTGAGTTTTACTATTTACGCTGTAGTATACAGCGTGGGTACAGACAAAATAAAAGAGATTATTTGTCCTAATAGCTATTGAGATATCGAGTCAATATAATGCAGTTATTACATGTATTTCATAATGATGCGTGAATGGATGTAATAAAATGCATTCTAATTTCATACTAAACAAACAGACACAAAGAATATTATATAATAAAATAAAAATTATAAATGACAATATTATTCGAGATGCTCAAATGAAATTACTAAACGGTAAATTGTCGGTTTCTCTTTTTTTTTGGAAAGTAATAAAATGTTATTATTGATAAAGTATATATATAAGAATAAATATTATTTTTCGATTTTGTTCAATATTTCGATAAGTAAATACAGTTTTAGTCGCATAGAAATAAATATATTGTTTCACGTATTTTGTTCGCTTTATTTTGTTTCATATTGTGTTATTTTGTTTTAAGAATCAATTATAATATCTTTCTGAATAATAATCCTGCCAATTATCATGGATTATTCCTCTTGTAACCTGCTTTCCAGGAATTCTAGTTCTATTGATCTAGGAATTGATCTAAAATAGACTTTTTAGATTTAGACTATTTAGAGTTTTTTTTAGACCAGAGCCTATATTAATTATTTAAACTTGAATTAAGGAGAATGAAGTGGTCAATTTCAGACCTTTATAAAGGAAGAACACAAAAGGCTAACATTTTAAAATTAAACTACTCAATAGAACTGCAGCCCTATTCGTGCCGAAAGGACATCCGTATCAGCTTATACTGTATACCTAAAATGGCGTTCAGCACTGATTTTCAGTAGAAACCCTGATATTCGTCAATAAATACAATTATTGAAGCCCGTATGAACATATATGTAACTATACATTTATGTAACTTTTATATTTAATTTCGTTTATCAGTACCTCCAGCACATAAAAGGCTATTGCGCATTTCCAAAGGCTCGCAAGGTTTCTCTTAAAAGCCGGTCTTTATTTAGTTTCGTTTACGAATGTAGTGGCACTTACCTCGGCTTTTAGTATCTCCCTCCTATCAAAGACTTTGATGTTAAATGTTGGAAGATATCTGTGTCGGTATGTGCATATATTTAAGGTTGAAAGCGTAATGTTAAGCAATACCATAAACAAAGTAATGTGTAAATTAATAACACATTTCATTCTATAATTAAATCTTTTATTAGCGATGCCAGCGGCTTCGTTCGCATGTACATGATTCCCGTGTGAACTCCATAACTGATCGAATCATAATATGTCCTAAATATTATACTGATACATTTGCTACAACTATGCCCAGTTTCATTAAAGTCGGTCCAGTAGTTTTCGCGTGATGCGCGTGCAAACAAATAGACAAGAAATTTAAAAGTGGCTGGCTGTTTTGGGTTCCGGATCGTGCCTTTCCAATACATTCCAAAATTTGAAAAGGGTGAGTGTTGCAATTTTTTTTTCACTCTGATTGATTCGACATTGATATTTACTGTATCTGTACTTGTATCAGCCTATAACGTCCCACTACAGGCCACAGACCTCCCCTTAGTAAATCACTGAGGGGTTCCGCGCCGGAATCCACCACGACGACCCAGTGCGGATTGGTGGATCACATACTCCATATTTGTTTTCCCTCACGGCCGAGCATTGACAATTTAAAAAAAAATGTTCTTAAGTAGTAACTCAGTGGTACGCGCCAAGGATTTAAACTCACCATCACACGAATGTCAGTGGAACATAGATACCACTAGGCTATCACCACTCTCACATACTCGTGCATAATCTAAATTCTAAACGATCTCCCGGACACAACTAGATTCCACATAAATTACACATTACAAATTATGAAAACTCGCCACTATAATTTAATAAAACAGCCAACACGAAGTCTGCGCAAACTTGAAATGGAAATTAAAAAAGTAGGCGACGTAATTTTTCATTTCTGCTGTAATAAAATCTCGTGATGGATGGATACCGGAATTAGTTCTTTAGTAAATTTAGTTCTCGCGCGCTACACACTGTAAATTAGTGCACAAAGGACGAGACTTCTTTCAGCTATAGAATTTATAAACCTTTCCAGTTGACCCACGTTTTGTCTTGAGAATTTATTTATTTCAATTATACATAATGCACAAGGAAACATTGTACGAAAGGCGGACTATATGCCTAGTGGCATTCTCTGCCAGCAATTGGTCGTGGGTATTCACGACTCCTCGGAGTGTTTCGACTCACTTAATCCGACTCCTCTTAACGATTCCTTGACTCCTTCGATTCACCTACTTATATGTTATAAGAGCCTGAGAGTGACTCATTCGCTTTGCATCATGTTCGTTCATGTAACTCAGCAATCCAAAAATGAAAGGAACAAATAACTGCTCGGAGTCGATAACAATTAGCCGGAATCATTATGAGTTTCGGCTCCGCTCGCGGTTTCGGTTCTTTTGATTCATTAAATCCGGAGTTTCCCTCGCAGTTTAATATACGTAGGGTGGTGCATCGTGCAATAAATAAGAAATAACTACAAACAATACATATAATACAATACACATATTGTTCTGGAGCAAGCGAGTAGCGCCTGCCGAAAACTAATAGCAATGAGATGTGCTGATATTTAATTTCGATATGCATTGCATAAAGTACATCACCGTTATTGTTATTAGAAGACTACCCCAAATAGATAGCAGATGAGTGGGCGGGTAACATGATGGCAAGTGGTCACCGCCGCCCATGGACACCTACAACACTAGAGGGCATGCGGGTGCGCTGTCGACCTTGCAAAATCCTGTTCACGTTATTAAATGTATTTTTATAAAATAACTGATTCTACAAATTATACTTTTGAAAGACCAATCCGGTATTAACAAATCTAAAACACGTTTTCAAACTGAAAGTTGTCTTTTGAACAGAAAATTCGTTGCACTAACTTTGCTTCAAGTCCTAGGTTCAATTCCCATCAGACGTTTTCTTGTGAAACGAGCGTTTCCCTCAAAATATATTTTCCACTTTCACTTCGTATATTTTCTTTGGTGCTGACATTGGAAAAGCATTTACTTGTACACAGAATTCGCGCTAACTGAGCACATTTGTCACAGAAACTCTCTCGATATTTCAAAGGTGGGAGTTCATTTTGAATTTTTGAGGACAGTCTTATATATACCCGTTGAAATAAAATTATGGGTACATATATGTAACAAGTAGAACATATGTATGAAGTAAAAATAAAATTTAAGCATGCGCTGCCTACCTTTTGAGGTGTAAGAATTGATGTAGGAATTAATTGTATTGGGAAAGTTAATTGGAGGGATAGGATGGGATGGAAATGGGCTGTGGTATATCTCGCACTCACTACCGAAACACTTACATACATTGGGAAGTAGGATATAGTGGGAAATATGGCCTAGCCTATAGATATAGTGAATATAGTGACCAGCGTCTGTTGAATTGCAGCATGCCTCCCCCCCTTCGATCCAAAGATATATACCTCCAACTGAAGATCTTTTTCTTTTTGACATGCTTTTTGCAAAAACCATGATGTTAATTTTAATTCAAGAAGCTACTTCTAGTCCAGCCATATTCGTTGGTACCCGTAGATGTCCACATAGCCATAATCGTTGATACCCGTAGATGTCCATATAGCCATAATCGTTGGTACCCGTAGATGTCCACATAGCCATAATCGTTGGTACCTGTAGATGTCCATATAGCCATAATCATTGGTACCCGTAGATGTCCACATAGCCATAATCGTTGGTACCCGTAGATGTCCACATAGCCATAATCGTTGGTACCCGTAGATGTCCGCATAGTCTTATTCATTGGTACCCGTAGATGCCTTTTACAACGCCTGTCCATATTTGTAAAAACAACAGTCACCGTTTCTAATAAATTCATGATTGGAATAAAAGCCTTCGTCAATTAAACATTCCAAAATCTTATAGAATCTATTCGAACGGAAGTCTAAAATCTTGTTTGGGAAAGCTTTTTTAATTGTATATACGTCTAACTGTTTACCGGTTTGAACATTATTATTTTCTTCAATAATTTATTTTAATAGTTATTCCATTTTGTGTCCACCTGTTGCGAAAGGACTTAATAGGAGATGTTTATAGTATAATAGCAAATTTCTTATATAATATTCTAGCAAAATAAATTACTTGACTTGATTTGAAATAACATACAAAAGTAACCAAATAATAGCCACCTGTTAGGCCACTGTTAACTGGGCAATAAACGCCTTCTGTCTCGCTGACCCACTGAGATCGTTTCACGGCTTTCTGCAGTGAAAAAGGGCGCCAATTCGCTCTAAATGTACTTCGTTATACGCTTAATATATGTTTTTATTCTAAACTAGCATTTGTCTGCGGCTTCGCCTGTTTCGAATTCGATTCCCAAATTGCTTTGTCAGTCTGCCTAGATTGGTATCTAAATGATTCAATTAAACCATCTCGAAAAAAATAGACTCGCCAATCCACTTGCCCAGTCCAGCGTGACGTTTTAGGAAATAATGTAAGAAGAAAGGGCATTGTAATATTAAAGAAATCACGAGTAACATTATTATTATATTCTATATAATTACAAATAGACAATTGTTATTCGCTTTATTTTGTCCAAAATTCCAAGTCACTATTTTGATTTTAAATCAATGTAAGTTTTACCAAATTAATTTGCATTTCTGTCAAATTATTTGCATGTCTTTAAATGCACTTGTACCTTTATTCTGCGGATGTCAGCACACGTGTACATCCTTTATGCACAGGTAATAAGGTCCATGTTCAGTAATGGATGCTAAAAGGGCTGTATGTGATGGTTACGATGTCCAGTGGAGCGAACAAATCGTAGTGTCAATACTGATTTCACGAAATTGCACAAAGTCACAATTATTTAAGCTTTCCCTCCCCTCCCCTATAAAAATAAAACATCTCTTTTCTCCCCGCAAAAACCGCCAAACATTTCAACGCAAATTTTCAACGCAATTTGGTGAAAAAATAATCGAACAACGTGTATACAGCTGTGTAATGATCCGTCCTACAATTCTGTTAACTCATCATTCGGTTCCAGCGTAACTTGACCTGCCGCTCCCTTCTGATCCCTACTTGCGTGTTTCTTCGAGGGGGAAAAGAGAGTATGCTGAGGGTCTTTGGGAGATGGTTGCGTTGTAACAAATTACATCTCAGTGTAAACAAGCCTAGTGAGGACGTCAGAGTAAGACGAATGTGTTCCCAACTCAAACATTGGATGGATTATATTACGTATTTTGATAGCAATTTATAAGTGTAATATTTTTTCGATTCCGATATAGTGATTGGGGAAATGGATCGGAATTATTGTAGTTATTATTTGTTTTCACGTAAGGAAATTGTAGGAGGTTTCCTTTTGAAAGCTTTTATGAAAATATCATTCATAATTCTTAGAAATATAGTTTGTTAGAAATGTATAGAAATTCTTAAGATACTCGTTGAAAACAATTTACATTGACATTCTCGTCAATTTACAAACGAGAGTTTCAACATACTCGTGATTTACAAACCAAATTCTCAATATACTTGTAATTTACAAACGAACCTCTCAATATACCTACTTGTAATTTACAGACGAAACTCTCAATATACTTGTAATTTACAAACGAACCTCTCAATATACCTACTTGTAATTTACAGACGAAACTCTCAATATACTTGTAATTTACAAACGAACCTCTCAATATACCTACTTGTAATTTACAGACGAAACTCTCAATATACTTGTAATTTACAAACGAACCTCTCAATATACCTACTTGTAATTTACAGACGAAACTCTCAATATACATGCACTTTACAAACGAAACTCTCAACATACTCGTAATTTGCAAACGAAATACTAAATCAAATTACGAATACTTGTAATTTGACTACAAGATTATAATGTAGACTTAACTGTTCTGGTGATGGCCAGGTGACACCCCGTGTGTGGTTGTGGCTTACCAACCGGCACCTTTTGTAACTATTTAATAGTATAACTGTATTAATTGTAATGTTGTTAGATAAATAAATAAATAAAAAATACAAACGAGACTCAACATACTCATAGTTTACAAAGGAAAATCTCACATACTTGCTGAAGTAAAACACCGGAATGTTAAACCGAGACTCATTTTGTTCAAATAATGCAAGGTCGTTCATCCTACATGGTACATCCTAAAATTTAGATATACCACTAAATTAAACAATATCAGTAAATATTAATTTAAAAAAACACTTGTAATTTACAAATGAAATTCAGCATACTCGTATTTTACTCACGTAACTCTCAACCTGTAATAATACCTTTTCAAGTATTCGAGTCCTTTACTGGACCACGAGAGACGACTGGCGACCGCCGAGCAAAAAGAAATGCACCGTGTCGACACGGTTTGTCTCACCGTGGGAGAGACGAGATGGTTTAGAACCACATAGCTATAAAAACAGGAAACCATAAGCGATCTTATTGTAATTATGCAATTACTTCCAGACAACCTACTACAGATGTGATTAGGTAAAGTAGTCGGTGCACCACAAGTGATAATAAAAAAAACGTATCTATACAGAACTATATTATACACAAATAATGAATATACATACTTGCACACCGTAAACATTATTATATATATATAATACATAATTATTCCAGCCCGTTATTAAATGCGGTCAAATCCTCGGCCCGTACCACCGAGTTTCTAAAGAAAAAAACCCACATTCTCCAGTAACAAAAATCTGAGGTATGTGATCCAATCATCGGCCGGAACCCACCGTGATTTACTAAGTGGAGGCCTGTGCCCTATAGTGGGACGTTATAGGCTGATACAAAATATTCCAATACATAAATGTTTATACATATATATTAGGAATTAGGTAGATTTCTTCAGATTCAGAATTATCCTAAAATCTGAGCGGCATCAGGTGTGCCGCCAAACAAAATTGCCCAACACGTAATACATGAACATTTATAAAGTGCGAGTAGACGTTCGTACTCAATTCGCCCGAATCTCATTATCGCGTCTTTTTGCGTCCCATTATATTCGCCTTTCGTCGCCTTTCGTCGCCTTTCGTTATCGAACTCAACGAGGTTACCCCAATGACGTTTTTTTTATTGTACTTGAGGGTAGCTTCACATATTTCCGCATTACACGTGTTTTGATGCCATGAAGCATGTATATTCAGGTCGTTTTATGATTCACATTCTAATTTCAGTCAAATTTATTTTTGTTTTGATTAAGAAGGGGGTTTTAACATTTTTGTATGGAGCCTGGCATACCTACTTTCCGCCATTTTGAAAAATTCTCGATTTTGCGGCCCCCAACCAAACCTCAATAAATCGATAAAAAACGTCAAAAAAAAAAAAACAAAAAATGTCCTTGGTAAAATCTCCTAAAACGTCTTGGAACTGAGATAATCGATAGTTATAGCTTTCAATATTGTCCTTTTTTATAGTAAGAAGGCGAACATATGGTTCATCTGGTGGTAAATAGGTACTGTCGTCCATAGACATCCACGATACATGTCAACATCAGCCCAGAATGACAAACGTTGCCACGCCCCCAGATGCACTACCTATATTTGAAATTTAATTTTGAGAAAAGATTGCAAAAATGGGGAGAGATAGGAAAGGGTTTGAATGGGCTCTGGCATATCCTACTCACTTTTTTTTTGTTTATTTTGATGTCTTCTGTCGATCTATTACATCTGGTTTGGACCTCATAAAATATTTTGGACCAAGATGTTTCGAAAAATACTAAACTTTTTTAAACCGAGTAAATTAAAGGTGTGTATGTGCTGGTGATGAAATATATTTTTATGTCTAAATTAAATGAAATGAATCCATAGAAGACATCAAAATAAACAAAAAATACTCTTAGGTAAAATGACTAGAAATCGATATAATAAATATTGAAATTTACAACTTTGTCTTTGATTATACTATTTATTATTATATGATATTTATTATAATATTATTATATTTGAATTTGATTTTTACATTTAGTCTTTTTGATTGTTTGATTGATTATATTGATTGTTCTTTGATTTGTCTTAGTTCAAAAACGTTGCAGGAGTTTTTTACCTAGCGATATATATATATTTTGTTTTTTTGTCTTCTATCGATTTATTTAGGTTTGGTTGGCGGCTGCAAAATCGAGAATTTTTCAAAATGTCGGAAAGTAGTTATGCCACTTAGGTCACATGCCCTTTATTGCGTATTATCGTACAAAAGGAAGACGTTAACCTTAATTAACACATTCTCTACCAGCTAACCTTTAGGTTCTTGGTTGGGTGATGAAAAGTATTTATACTTATATGTATAACTTACATGATAAACATATATATGCACCATTGATGTATGGCTTTAAAAAAGCACACTGGCCAAGCGGATTGATGAATCCATTCTTTTAGAGGGTGCTACAAATCCTCACGGCTTCTGGTGGCAGCTTTGTAATCCTTCAGTCGCCTTTTACAAACGTTTTTCCTATCAATAGCTGTGAAATGAGTAGTACTCGTAATTTATTAAATAATTTTATTGTCTGAAATCGTGCATAATATGTGGTGTGGTCGGCGGGGCTTTAGAGTAACATCTCGTCCTGCGGGGTCGTAAGCGGCGACTAAGGAATAACAACACGGCTATACTGGCCCTAAGATTTCTAGGTTACATCTTAGTAGCCCGCTCCGAATAGATCTGAAAAGGCACTCAGGGTGGAAGTGTTACAATGCACGCAACGTTGCCAGCTAGCGCTGTAGAATGCCAATGACATCGACACACCTGAGCAACATCGACAGCGAGGTCTTTATAAACTGCACATAAGTTTCAGGTTGTGGAAAAACGTGTAAACAATAAGTGATCGTGTTAATTTTCTGTAATCTTTTGTACGTTATTTAGACAATTTCTGCACTTTCTTTCTTTTTAGTCTTTCTTTTATGTCATTAATGTTTAGTTATTTCCTTTATATTAATTATTATTAATTTATTGGTTTCATATTAATATTAATAAATATTTATACAGACTTATAATGGGAATGATGCAATGTTTCTAATACCTACCCTGATTTTTGCGTACTTTTATATAGAGCATAATATTAATAATATATAGCATAAAGATAATAATCGCAGAGTTATAACATTTAATAATCTTCATGTATTAAAAGTAGCGTGACGTCACAGTACGGTGCATGCATACACTTATAGACTTGTCACCGGTCTTCATGTAATTACTATACAACAATCATACATGTATTAATTTTAGGCAAATTAGTGAAATTTGCCCGTACAAATGGAGCAGCAACATTCATTCATTGTTTCCAATGCAACATTGACGTAAATAACCAGAAATTCAAATTCAGATTGAAAGAAAACAAACTGCAGCCTGTTCACAACAAACAGATTGTTGCCACAAATAAGAGGTTTTTTTATGTTTTTGCTTGTTTAGCTCGATGACATGTGACAGTGAAATTTATTTTGATTTGTAGTGACATAACTTTTTATACATTATTATGACAGAAGTAGCAATCCAAACAGCCGTAACTGTGACGTCATCGCCTATATGTGACGTCATTTTTCGTTATAATTTCTTAGTCATTTCTTAAAAAAAAAAGAAACTCGTGCGAGATTTTCTAACGAATCATTAAAAAAATTACCCCATCGCCATTCACGTGCAAATATATTAGTAAAAATGTACTTAAACACCATACAAATATTCCGTACCACGAGTTACCGCAATTCAATTGGTAAATTACCGTGTTTAACACGAGGGGAACGCGTCGCCGCATCTATCACCCTCGTCCCCTACCACGAGTGCACGTGTGTTGTAAATTACATAACGAAGAAAGAAACAAGGTGGCATTGCATCCGGTGACTAAAATTACACAACTCAAGGCAAAGCCTAAAATGATATTTTTATAGAAAATACGTAACAGTTTATGTCAATTAACTAAGAATCAGTTGTCCAAAGTTTTATGCTTAAATAATAAACTGTATAAACTTAAGATATTGGACAATTATAAAATTTAAAGCATCGCCTCAAAAATAAGTAAATGTTTATTATTTTTTATTTGCAACCCTATATAAAAGTAAGTTATTTTAGATCTTCTCCAATCAAAATAAATAAAAACTTGTCACAGCTTTTATAATATACTTTTTTACATGTTACGTAACACAAAACAAGTGACAATCCGTGCCCTCTATCTTCTTATTTCTTGAGCTACTGCCGGATTATTTACTGTGTTGTTATTTTATTAACAAGTAAACAAACGCTCGTCATTTATTCATCGCTGGGCGCCGTTTAATTTGTTTAGGCCCTTTCATTACTGCCTGCGTGGTCTTTGATAGTCCTACTAGGAATTCTCGATGAGATTTATTTAAATATTTACTTCGTTTGCCACAAAAAATAAGCACATTTTAAAACAACTTTTTAAGAAACTTGTAAAGAATCTGGTTGGTCGAGAATCTGTTAGATGAGTATTGAAATTCGTGTTAAGGAATGTTTGATTTTTTTGCGTTATTGTCAAAAATACATTGATAGATGGATAAAGCCTCTTTATTGCGACCATTCCATCACACAAATATTACATATTATACAACATTATCAACATTACAAAATTATAATGTGGATTAAATTATTATTTCAATTTTAATTTCAATAAAAAAATCTTATTATTATCACCTTCATATGTGTATTTTTTATTTTTTTATTCCTTATTTTTTTATTTAACTTGAGTTGCAAAATTATTTTGTCAGCTGGCCCCTTAGACCAAGGCCTCCTTCAATTTTTTCCATCCTTTCCTACTCTTAGCAATCCTACTCCAAGTGAATACTTGAATACCAAGTGAATACTCCAAGTCCAGTACGTACAATGTACGTACTGGAATCAGTAGAATTGTCAAAAACAACGTTGCTTAAATACAATTGTTACTTGATATTAAATAAGTAAATGTTCAAATTGTGACTGTGAACAATAAAATTGTAACATCTAGTGTAGATTAATGTCAAATCCACACTCCCACAATAACATTATACATCGGAAAATGTGGTTATCTCTTTGTTATGTCTTTAGAACTAAACTACTAAACATATTTCAACGCAATGCAACGAGGGCCCTTCAATATCCACTGCTGGACATGGGCCTCTTCATGCACATGATTGCCATGAGGAATGTAGATTTCAATGAAATTTGGCCAATTCAACGAGAAAAATAAACTTTAGCTATCCCGGAAATTAATTACATTTTTCAGATAGAAAATCCACGCTCGCGAAACAGCTAGTACGAATAAAACTTGGCACTTTTTATAAGTACTTGGATATTAATTATAATTTTGTTATTATGAAAATAAGGAGGATGGTGTAGGGGAGCTGTAGGGGGAGAGTGCACGCTGCATTCCCACAGTCGCCGGGTGTACTTGACTGGCCATGTTACCCCTCTCTCACTGAAGACTACCTTGAAATGTGCAGTACATATATTAAACCTGTATATGTGTAAAATGTATTCCTAAAGACTGAAAACGACGTATTCTGCTAATAATTCTGAGCTAAGTGACATGAAAATCTGCTCCCTTTCGCAAAAAATTAACCTCCTTTTTTTATTTTTGTTATATTTTGATACATATTTGCTACCTTTAAAAGTACTGCATTTCCTACTTTATCGTATTTCCTCAATGTACGTACAGATTTCGGTATTGAGTGAGTAGTTTGGTACTACCCATTTTCCCTTCCATTTTTTTCCATTCGTTTATCTGCAAAGGTGGGCAGCGCATGCGGGGACGTGCCAACGTTTATCATTCTGGAATGATGTTGGCATGTATCGCGGACGTCTGTGGACGACAGTATCCAATTACCATTTCTTTCTATAAAAAATAAATATTTGTAAAATAAATTCACATCCCGTGATGGAAATTTCAGTGACTTTCAATCGAGTTCCCCTAGTAACATTCGCATTGAATATTCACAGCAGCCGAGGGTTGGTTTCATTAAATTTTGATTTTTCCGCTGTATTTACTGACACCCTTGTAATTGAGCGAAGCTTTCATTCACATCTAGTCCACAGGTTGAGATTCACTAGCACCTTATTGCCTTGACTTTAAGACTACTTTCGTTCGTTTTCCAAACCATGACAAGTTAAGTCAGCGACAATCCGAAATGCCAGGTCATAAAAACCTTATCTTGATGACTTTAAAGTATATATTCGATTGTTTTATGCGTCATATCATCAGTTAGTCCACGACGAGTTAAGTTAGCAATCCACAAGGACTTTATCTCTTTCAATTTAAAGGCTATAGTTGATTGTTTCATATTTGAAATTACCGTATTTATTTGTTGCTCAGCGCCCTTTTTGAATAGATCTTGCCCACACTTAATTTTGCATTACTGGTGTAAATTGGATTGTATGAATTAGGATACAAGATATAAATACATGATGGACTGTGTAAAAAATTTAAAGAGAAAATTTTTATTCCCAGATATGCCTATTTATATAAGCAAGTGCTAGAAATTTTGCCTCTCGTCTCACAGTCGCCCTGTAATAAATATTACACGCTGTTTTGATTCAAACTTATCTTATCTTAAATAGGTAACCTTCAATCTTAACCTTTATAATGATTATTAGAGGGCGACACTGAGACGGGAGGTAAACTTTCAACTTTGGACAATTTGGGAAAAATATAATACAATATGTTAAAAAAAATCAAAATCATTAGAAAATTAGCTAGATATGAGCTTGATAAAAATTGTGGTATCAGTCAAGCGTGAATCTGTTGGTGACGTCATTAACACGCTGATGCACTCTTTTTGACTTCTATAATCTCAATTTTTTCCAATCTAATAATTTTTCAATACATTTTGATACTGATTTTAATAGTCGATTTTCATAATTATAAATCATTAAATGAAATTATTATTTAATTAATTTAATTATTCATTATTTCATTCTTCTATTACCTATGCTTTAAATATTATTATTATTTATTCAGTAAACAAAAATCTCTTTTCTCCCCTTTCCTCAAAAGGGAAAGTTATGACCGACTTAAAAACTTTGAAAAAACGACTATATTTCATGTTCTTACAGAAACCGGTAAAACCGGTAAAATCATCAGACTCCGCGTCAAATGTAGGTATATATATTTACAGATGACATATCTCACATTCCAGTGGCGCCCCCTGCCGCAATAAAAACTCCCAGTAGCCCTCACTGAGATAAACATTGACAGACACTCAAATGAAATAGCAAATTACGAACGTTTCATATTTTTGCTTGGGCGGTGCTGGCAGGGTTGGGGTTATTTCCAATTTCCGTCTCCGCACACAGCTGGGGAAGATGACGTGTCCTGTGTGTTGTTTTGTGAAAAGTGAGAATGGAATTCTTGTAACAATTGTACAATATTTATTTATTTGTTTTATTTTAAACAGTACACAACAGAAGGGTAACCGAATAATAAGTTATTTGACAAAAATGCTAGTTGACAACCTTTAAATATGTACTGACATCAAGTCCAGATAACAATTTTACCCGTGATAGACTAAAACGATATATATATATAGGGGATAACAAAGCCGCAACTACTAGACCTGAGGAACTACTCGCCAACCCGCTCGGCCCTCGTGGAGTTTTAAGGCCATACATCCCTCACACACTAAACAATGCACGTGAGGAGGCCCATGACCAACAGTAGACACTGAAAGGTCTGGTTGCATTGCATTATACGTTTATATAGATAGACAGATACATTTTATTGTACACCAAAAACATATAGAGAAATACAAAGTACAAGTAATTAGAAATACAACCGGCGGCCTTTGGGTTGGGAAAATGGGTAGGGATTGGATGGGAATGGGCTCTGGCACATCTCACTAACTACCGAAACACGTACGTACATTAGGGAAATAAAATAAAGTGTGAAATGCAGTACATTTCAAGGTAGTCTTCTGTGAGAGAGGGGTAACGTGGCCAGTCGACCGCGCCCAGCGGCTGTTGGATTGCAGCGTGCACTCTCCCACTCAAAATATATACTAAGACATATACAATCACATTAAGAAAGAAGTGAATGAAATCCAAGACACTTTTTAAATATCTAAATTTCGCAAAATTATTATACTGTAGAAAAATGTTGTACTGTATCTGACAAATTAAAGCTAAAAATGCTAAAGAATGGTAAAGCGCGGTAAATTAAAGAAAATAGGTTATCATTAGCATTTGCATTAGCCTAGCATCTGCTAGGATCATTTTATTAATGGACTAGCGGTGCCCGCGACTTCGATCACGTGATCACGTGATCAAAACTACCTACCCTAAATGTTAACCCGGCGCATAATCTATAACTATGCCAAGTTTCATTAAGATCCGTCCAGTTGTTCAGACATCCGTGATGCGCATTCAGACAGACAAGCAGACAAAAATAAAAAATAAATATGTTTTGGGTTCTGTATCATTCGTACTTTAAATCGCAATGACTTTTTTCAAAAAATATTCCATATACAGATTGAATTATATGTATACGTAGATACAATTATCAAAATTGCTGTTCCAACTATTTTTAGTGGTAACGACATTGTCTTTATCCGGTTTCACAACTTTAGACCTTAGCGCAGTAAAGATTAAATTAAGAACGAATATTTTTTTTCAAATACCGAGAAATGTATTCTAATAAATTTTAATCTTATTCATTTTGTTTGTTTCAGGTAAGGCTTTTTCTCCAGTTATTGATACATGAATTACTAAGGTGAGTGTTGCAAGTATATTAACCATTAGTATACAGTTGTGTAATGATTTTTTATCATAGGAGCGTATGGCTATTCGCAAAATTTTTCAGAATATACCAATTTTAAATAGCGCTCAACTTTGATCTAACAGATTCCCGAACAATCGAACTTGTTACATACAGAATCTTTTGTGTCAAGTAGATTTGTCATTTGGAAACCCGTCGCAAACGCTCGCTGCAAATGACATAGAATTTTGATTGGTTTCCCAGGGGAACCAATTACTTTTAAAACAAACTCCACACTGGCAAAACCGCCGGCAAAAGTTATAACAATAAATTTTAAATGTACAAAGTAAGTACAAGTAATTCCAAAGTACAAAAAAAACATTTATTTTTATTATTTTAAATCAATCCACATGGAACTAAAAGATATTGTTATTGGGGGAAGTAAATTTAAAAACAATATCACAACACGCTGTCACCGGATGAACCAATCAAATTGACTTTATTCTGAATATTCTATTCGTGTGTAAAATGACACATTTCAATATTTCACATTCAACATTTCAATCTCGACTAATGGTAATCGAAAGTTCTCAATGCTAGCGTTGTTTACTTGTCCTTACCTAAAATATTAATAGATAGATCAATAAATAGATCGATAGATCAATAGATAGATAAAAGTATTCATTGCATATCAAAACAAAACAATAACTACCAGTAACATTGCAGACACAAAAATGCACAGAGGGCGGTCTTATCACTAAAAGCGATCTCTACGTAAACAATCTTTGGGTAGAGCGGTGATTAATTTAATATTAAAAAATAGTGAATATTAAATAATGAAAGAATAATATTATATATACGAGTAATATGGCAGCGCAAAGTTTCTATAAAAATATATTTATTCGGTTGCATTAAAATGGCACTCTCTCGAGATAATTCTTAAGTTTCCTAACGCAAATATTTCGCTACTAAAAATGCAGGAAACTCATGTCTCGCGTCGAGTATATAATGAAGTATATATTTCAACAAGAAGCGTCAGGTGCCTGAAGTCTAGAGTAAATTACTTCGCTTAGATCCAAGCGGTTAACTCAGATGTAGGTACTTTATAAAAATAATGAATCAGTTGTGTATGAAACTCTCGTGTCGTACAAATTTTAATAGAATTTTGCTAGTGGCTTTACCCTACTTCGTATTGGAGTATTTTAAATTATATTTTTATATGTTATTTTATTCATTTTAGAATAGATGGCAGACGAGTGGGCGGGCCACATGATGGTAAGTGGTCACACCCGCCCATGGACACCTACACCACCTAGCACAATAAACAGACAAACGGATACACCTCAGGTGGATATCACAATTTTCGCGTTCACGGTATAAAGTGTCTTTTTGACCGCGCGACGATGACGAGCGGTTCGATGGTTATAAACTTGAAGTTGGCATCAAATTGAAATACTCTTCAGACCATTCCCCATTATATAGGCGGTAGAAACCGCAAAGATACCGAAGAAATATATCTTTTGCTGAGATATTGTGAGCAAATCTGAAAGCACATTACCATATCATACCACCAGCCTATATCTCTCCACTGACGAGTACAGTAATAAGGAGATTCCTTTGTCCCATCATGGCTGTAGCTAATAGAGAATATAATATATGTATACTAGCTAATAGAGCTATAGCTAATAGAGAAGATATATGTATTACCTCTTTCATATCATTACACTCCTCGTTCGATGGGATATTCCCCATTCAAAAACGTAAATTCATTGAAATACAAACATGGTACATTTTACCGCAGTGTTTTTGCGTGTGAGGTAATTAGCATGCAAGCTGTGGGATTGTATTGCATTGCAGTGTGGTGTCGGTCGACTTAAAATAGCACCACTACTTATTTCTTCTTGTGGTTATCATAAAAGGCGACTAAGAAACAGCAATGCCGCTCCCACAAGCCCTGGAGAACTACACCGCCTCTTAAAAGCAGATTCACCACACCGCTTGACCAGTGCAGCTTGGGACTTTAAAGTCATACATCCCTCATGCACAAGGCAATGTTCATGTGGAGACCCGTGTCCAGCAATGGACTACAAAAGGGCTGGTTACCGTTAACCTCAATAAATAAACTACAAAATAATGATGATTTTCAAGTTTTCGTAAAATAAACTCCCATCTTCACATACCATGTGTGGATAGAAAATTCTTTGAATGGAGTACTCCTTTATACGAGATTGTTGCGTTGAGTGATGGATCGCACTTCCACGCTTACTCGTTGCTTCATTCTATACAATCATGTCATGTGTAATGTTTTATTATATTTTATAGAAAAAATACAGAATTGATTATTGCATGTATCTTATTCAAGGAAAATTAAATGTATATTTGAAATTTTATTATTAGATTGGCTAGTCTACTGTGTCTGCTGCGTCTGCTGTGTATTTTGTGTCTGCTGTGCAGGTGTAGGTTGAAAAGTTTACACCATCACACTAAAACTAATTTGTCTTCTCGTCGAACTTAACCGAGATGTTTACGATGCGCACACTAGGCGCGCACCTGCCTCGCGTTACGCGAAAGCAGCCCGAGGAATGTGCACTCGGGCCCAAATGTAAAGTAAACTTACTCAATATATCCACCGAAATGGTGGGTAAGCACAATAATCAATAATTTACACAATTTATAGGTCTCACTTACCCCAGGTGGTTTTACCCACGCACAAATCTGGAAAGTGTACCTACGCTAGTCCCTACTAGACGTGACCTATCTTAGTGTAATTAATAAATACATAAATTCCCAATAAATACTTGTGTAGTAATCCAAGTCTCGTTCCGTGGTGAGCCGGTGGCCGCTATCGTTCGGCAACTCACACCCAGCAGCAAATCACCTCGAGAATCACTTCCAAACCACAAGCACAATCACAACAAATCCAACCAAAACACTCGCGTGGCACAGGATATCAGCGAACAAGACCTATTACTAGGCGCTAATAACAAATAACAACTGTCCGAAGCCGCGGTGTGAATTTTACTCCATTTAACTCTGCTCGCCGCCAAGCGCGTGTTACTACTCAAATTCTCAATCCGCCTTCAATATGGCGGGGACAAAAAAATGTTGCTTCAAATAATCAAGGTATGCGGGTATGCAAAGATGCTCGCGCCAATTCCAAACACGAGATATAGACCAAAACTACTTTTCTTCCAAAGGGCATGTGATCTAAGTAGCATACCTACTTGTGAAAAAATCTCTATTTTGCTGCCGCCAACCAAATCTAAATAAATCGATAAATTGTTGTTACAAACAACAAACAAACAAACAAAAAAATGTTGTTATGTAAAAGCTTCTTAAACGCCTTTGAACTGAGATAATCAAAGTCAAATTTGTAACTTTCAATATTAATTTATCTCGGTTTCTAGTTGTTTAATAAGATTTTACTTAAGAACATTTTTTGTTTACTTTAATGTATTCTATCGATTTATTTCATCTAATTTTGGCATTAAAAATATTTAGTCACCACCACATACTCCGTTATATTTAACTTCGTTTAAAGAAGTTTTGTATTTTCGAAACATCTTGTTCCAAAATATTTTATGAAGTCTAAATCAGATGTCATAAATCATAGATCGACAGAAGAGATCAAACAAAAAATGTTCTGAAGTAAAAATAGATAACATGGAAAGTTATAACTTTGACCTCGATTCCGTGACGTTTTAGGGGATTTTACCAACGAACATGTTTTAATTCTTCTACCGATTTACTAAGGTTTGGTTGGCGGCCGCAAAATGGAGAATTTTTTAAGGTACCTAAGGTATGCCCTGGCCATACTAAAATGTCCCAACCCCTTCATTTCAATCCATTAAGAAACGCGCCCAGCAGTTTGTATACTAATTTCGTATTTACCCTGGTGACATTTATCCGAAATTCAAAATTTGTGGTAGCTTTGTTCAATATCTACCTAAATAATTTGTAATCGTGCTAACCCTCTGTAGACCTGCCTAGGTTACCTTAGCAATGAGTAAAGGCATAGACGGATTACTCTTAACCCATTTCCATTCAATACAATGTATCCGTTGGTTACATCATAATTTTCCATACAAAATAGTTTGAATGGACGAATTCCTTTATATCGTCCCACAAAGGCGTGAATCGATCGTCTCAATACTGAAGCAGCGGGGTTCCGCAAACACATTCGTCTTGTTGACACATCAATGGGCCGCGGACCCCAACAATTATTTATTTCCCAGAAGCTGTTTAGAAAAATAGGAACTCGTTTAATAAAAATATAAGTAATATTAGTGCTAAGGCTAGATTCTATAAATCTTAGCATTTTTTGGGACGAAGATTACTTAAGGCCTGTTCAGATATAAGCGATATTCGCTGCCGCCCGCGGCAACTATATCCGCGTGGGTATGCGATAATTCCTTCTTTCAGACATAGGCGATATTCGCTAACCGCTTCCGGTAACGATATGCCGCGTATAGCGGCCTAGATCCAGTGTTAACAGTATCGCTTATCCGAGAGTTTCTTTTTTCGAAATGGCTAAATTCTTGTGGCCCTAATGGCCTTTCATGAGTCACCGGACATGGGGCGTTTAGGGCGAGCGCAAAAGGCGCTCAGTCAGGATCAAAGAGTGCGTGCAGCAACGAAGCCAAGTGCTCCCCTGCCGGTAGACCGGCGGAAGAAACGGATCTCGGCTTAGGTCGTTGCTTTGGGAGATTACTGCGGGATCGTCAGTTAGTGAGAAGCGCCCGGGCACGTGCCGATACCTGGTAAAAGTGTTGGCTGAAGTCCGGTGTGTGTTCACGGTGTAGCGAGTGGGACGTCCTCGTCTCCGCCGGCGGGGACGGTGTATATGTATAGCATGTGAGTGCAGTGGAAGAACCGCATTGGCAGCAGTAATTGTGTCGTCGGAGTCGCCTAGACGTGCCGAGGACGACGACGGCAACGGGGTGGGTAATTCCTATCTTGGACATAGGTTAGGCTACTAGATCAATTCCTAGGGGGTTGGGATGGTGCGAGACGTCCTAGTAGCGTCGAACGGAGTTCCAGTGACTATGAGTATTTGACGATGGAGGGAAGTTCCAAGTCCTTGTGGAAGTCGACATTGTGAGAGTACTATGGGACAGCCACGGCCTTAGGCACGAATAAAGGTTTTCTTGGAATAGTTTTTTTTTTTTTATGGACGAAGGTGGCAGACGAGCATACAGTCCACCTGATGGTAAGTGGGTACTGTAGCCCATAGACATCCGTGATACATGCCAACATTAGTCCAAAATGACAAACGTTGGCACGCCCCCGGATGCGCTGCCTACCTTTGGATATAGGACTGGATTTGGAGAAAGGATTGAGGAAATGGAGAGGGATAGGATGGGAATGAGCTCTGGCACATCTCACTCACTACCGAAACACGTACGTACATACGTATACATCGTTGGTTGTATACGAGTACATCTCTTGTATACGAAAATGATATATTATTATTAGTGTTAGTTTAAGCACTGTACTAGGCCTGTGATGTGGATTAAGGTCCGAAACCCTGTTGTAATTTCAAGAGGAGGTCTACACCAGCCCTTCTACCACCCACTGTTGGATGTCCTGCTGGAGTCCATTGTCTTGTGCACGAGGGATGTGTGGTCTTAGAACGGCACGCTGGCCAAGCGCGTTGTCGAGTCCAATCTTCTAGAGGTGGTGAAGTACCTTAGGACTTGTGGTAGCTGCTTTGTTATCCTTTCACGTCACCAATGGAAGGAGATGTGGTGCTGTTATTCGAAAGAAAATTGTAAATAAAGAAGTAATTTAAACTTTGATAATACATTTGTCGACAACGATTTGTGTCATTATTCGATTGTTTCTCAGAGAAGGAACCTTATGGTCGGTTTCATTTCTGAAATGCTGATTACTTTACGCTTAAAAAAAGTACCATTTTTTCCTCATTGCTTTATCAGACATCAGAGCATGTTTCTATTATCTTGAAACAACGAAAATTTAAGTTTGAAAATCTTAACCAAAATCAATAAATCAAAACTGGCAATAAAGTTCCTTAGCTTCGATATCCTAAACAGTACAATCAAACTAAGTTTAGGCAGTTAGTAGTAAGTTATAAGGTAAATAATTTTGACCTCTAACTAAATATTCCTTCCCCAAACTAATTTTTGGTGATACTAAAGTTAACTCTGATCAAAGTCAAGTTATAACTAAGTAAGCGTAACTAACTACAACAGTACGGTAAGTACAACACAAGTGGCTAGGGCGGCGAACTACTAATGAATTTATGAACTTGTCACTGCTGACAGTTGATGCGCGTGACATACTGCCTAATGGAGTCCGCGAGCGGAAATGCTCGGCAACGTCAAATACTTGATGTGCGTGTACTTCTTTCCGTATTTCTCATCTTATTTTTCTCTGTATTCTTGTTTTCCTAATCCTTTTTAAAAGATAAGTGTTTGCGCCGCTTTCGTATTTTGGCCCGTTTTCGAACGCGGCTTTTTATTCCACGATAGGGACTTTTTGGCGGGAACCCGAGAAGCAAAGTTGAATTTTTGTTAATGTGTGTATTGTGGGTTTGTGGTTTAGTGACAGTTTATTAAACTTCAAAGTGCATAATGTTTGTGATAATTAAATAAAAGCGTGAGACCGCATTTTTAGTGTTCTTCAGTGGAGTCCAATTCTGTCCTCAGTAAACGTACTATCACTTTATTTTACGCATTAAAAACCTCTATTTTTCCTCAATTTATTTAACACCTCGCATCGCAGTCATATTTAGTGTCCATCCCATCGCGCATACAATACGTAATATTCAGTTATAAACTAAATGGTAAATGCATTACTTTTGTATAATTTTTGAAAGGAAAATTAACATATGATTTATATAATTTAACAGACAAGCCTATCAGGATTATTTTACAATAAACGCAACAATCCGTTGGCTAACGCAACAAATCCGTGCTAAGTCATAAAATTCGCGATAGCCCGGATCCCACGCGTGTCCGTTTTTTTTTATTTGAGAGGATTTTATTATTGTAGACTATTACACTTTACTAAAACATAATTAGTTTTGATCAGGATTTAACGTGTGTGTGTACGACACAAATTATAAAATTTGTGCTCAAAACGTTTTTAGATTTTTAGTGTACGATTATACATTAAAAACGGATAGAGTCACAAATAAAATTTTAAGGCACGTAAATAAAATTGTCGTCGTGGCTAACAAACAGGGACAATACATTGTTTATTGAAACATGAAATATAAACGTAACCTGTAGTTTCTTTGACAAATCAATTTTAATAACACTAAGTATCAGGAAAGTCAAAGTCAAATATTTATTTGACATCAGACATTATCTGACATTTATCATACATTTTTTATTTGACATTATTTTTACATCAGACAAATTAATAATTGACATTTGAAATAAGAAACTATATTTATCATTGGCAATCTTATTATGCTTTTTTCAATGAACATCTATAACAAGTTCCAGCTCAATACACACAAATTTATTAAAGTAATTTTCTATATGTATATCAACATTGCAATTAATTTGCTCGATGATTTTAGTGACAATGTGTCTAAAACACGAGTTGTACCCAAGTATAACAGGCTTGATGGTAACTTAATATTATCATTATTTACATCGCCCGTCGCCGTCTCGCTTCAACTATCATCTATCTCGTTTCCGCTCTAGTTTATTGAATCTTCTTCATAAATGTCACTTATGTATTAAAACTACGGTAACATAATTGGAATATTATTGTAATATGACCATAGAAATGTCGATATTCCTTGTGAGATAAAATAACAAAAGTCACACCACGTATCTCATAGAAGCAGTGCATTGAATTGGCAATGGCCAGGCTTTATATCCCGAAGAATCGACAACTGATGGAGTAGGCTAGTTCTTGGACCACATACCGAGAAGCGTACTGTGTGATGTACTCCGACCGGGAGAACTGGAAAACTTTAGAGCCACACCGCGGTTAGCCGTCAGCGGCTGGCTGTTGCAGCAGGGCGCAAATCTGTTTTTATACGAAACCGTAAGATTCATACGCACTTTGCGACGGTTAGCCGTCAACCGCTGCGGTTGGACAGAGGACGCGGCTGACCGTCCGGTTGCCGCCGCCGCATGCCTCTACGCACTATTGCGGCCAGCCGTCCGCCACTCGACGGCTAGCTGTGCCCGTTTGAACATGTATTCTCTACGTACACAAAGTTGTTATCACAATGGATTTAGATTTCGATACGTAAAAAATATTTTAGAAATCAGAGAACGTCCGGCCATTTGGAATACCAAATCAACAGATTATGCCGATAGACAAAATCGATTAGATGCAAGATGTGATATGATAAGGGTTATTCGAAATGCTCAACAGAGTTCATATTACAATAACCATCAATATCATTATCCAAATGCTGATTGGGATCGCAGGCAATCACCATATAATGAATATACTGAATATATAAAGTAAAGAATATACTGAGGTGCGGTGGGCGGGAATGGCAAAAATAGCAGCGGCCAGCCGTCTAGCGGTTAGCCGGTAGTGCGGTGTGGCCCTTATAAGGGTTGATGATAGTCGCTGGATAAGAACTGGATTCATCTTACGTGTGGTGACAACCCTTGAGATGGGCCTACAGCCAATAACTAGTAGAGATGGGCATAGTTCGATGGTATGGTATGGCACCTAATATGCTGTGGTAATTACTACAACATAGCAGACGTTATCAGTGGATTTAAAAAAACCTTTAAAAAAATTGTCAAAGAACATTTTATATCTTTAATGTAATTATTTTTGTATCATATTTTATCTTTACTTTTATCAATTTATGTGTATGTATGTATTTTGTATGTATGGATGTGTATGTATTTTGTATTATCGTATTAGGTATTAATTTTATATTTAATTATTAATATTGTATTAAGTAATTTCACTGCCCATTGATTGCCCGGAAAGGATCGCTTTTAGCGACAAAGCCGCCTATTAAATCTGTACTCTTACATGTTTTTACGTGTAATACAATTATTTAGTAGCAAAGAGACTGCAATAAATAATTTTCATTCATTCATCTATTCATTTCATGGTGGTGAAATATAGATCTAAGCAGAATTATCATCACATAGTATGTAACGTTAATCCGCTTGTGTATTTCCTTGATCCTCCATTGACACCAAATCATCACAAACCCTGTAGTCTCCAGTTAACGAATGATGAATATGTAAAACATTCATATTTGCATGAACAAACACTTAACCGAATTCACAACAATCAGTTTCAAGCTAGATGAAAAGTCGTCCAAAAATGAGAGAAACGTGAATAAATCAACTGAGGCTGCGGCGGTAAAGCAAGGGTTAATTATGTATTTCGCTCCCTTGAATGCATTTCATCTTATGAGTACTTTTCGTGCTATAGTTTAAAATCTGACTGATATTCAGACTCGGTATGTACGAGTATAAAGATTATGTAGTACAGTAATATTAAAGGATCAAGTGTGAAGCCTTAGGGGCTAGCTTTTTTGATTGCATATAAGTGAAGTCTGGTGAGATATTTGTACAAATAATTTTATTATATCGCTTTTTGAAAAGATGTTTACTTAATATTGTTATTGGCATAAATTATAGGATTTTGTTACTGAATTTGCTTCCAAATTTAGTAATTTGCAAAACATTCTGTTGCTAGAGAGACATTACAGTTCCGATAATGAAATTGTAAATCGTATAGAAATGTTTGGTCGACTTTATTTAGATTTTTTTTTTTTTACAGATAAGAGGGCGGACGAGCAAGCGGTCCCACGTGATGGTAAATGTTACCGCCACCCATGGACACCTGCAACACCAGGGGGTATGCGGGCGCGCCGCCGACCTTGCAAAATCTTATTCACAGCTTTCTTGAAGAACCCCATGTCGTAGTTTAATGGGAAGACCTCTTGAGGCAGTTCGTTCCACAGCCTACGGGTTCGCGATATAAAATAATTTTTGGACCGAACAGTGCGCGACACCTCCGTATCGAGGAAATGCGGATGGACCGCACTTCTGTGTCGGGAGGTGCGGTTGTAGAAACCCGAGGTGGGAATTATATTGAACAATTCTTCAGAGCATTCCCCATTGTACAGGCGGTAGAACACACAGAGAGATGCAACGTCTCTCCGAACGCTGAGGGGTTATAAACTGCCCGTGAGAGTGGGATCGTTGACAATACAAACAGCACGTCGTTGGATGGAGTCAAATGGGTCTAATTGGTATTTCGGTGCGCCGGCCCAGAGATGTGAGCAATACTCCATATGGGGCCTCACCTGAGATTTGTAAAATATTAGGAGTTGCCCAGGGGTGAAGTACTGCTTCGCTATGTTCAGCACACCGAGCTTTTTGGAAGCCATTTTGGCCTTACTTTCCAGATGACACCTAAATTCGACTTTGCTGGAAATGTCGACACCAAGGATCCCAATACTCTCCGAGATCTTAAGAGGTATGCTCTGAAAGCGAGGTGCTACGACAAAAGGGTTTTTTTTAGCGGTGAATGCACAGACTTGCGTCTTACTGAAGTTGAAACCCACTAGGTTCAGGGAACCCCAAATCGAGACTAGATCTAGAGAGTCTTCGATTTCAGACACAAGCCTGGCGCGACTCTCTTCCACTTCGACTCGAGGGATGTTGGTGCGGCCCCTATACAAGGCGTCTCCAGTACTGTCATCCGCATAGCAACGTATGTCACCAATTTGCAACAGGTCGTTGATATGCAGAAGGAACAGAGTTGGAGACAGCACGGAGCTTTGCGGGACGCCAGCGTTAATAGACATAGTGTCGGAGCAGCTACCATCGATAACGACTCTGATGCTCCGTCCAGTCAGGAAACTGGCAACCCATTCGCATAGTCCCTCGGGTATCCCGAAAGATGGTAACTTAGAAAGCAGCGATTTGTGCCATACCCGGTCAAAAGCTTTCGCAATGTCTAGGCTTATAGCCAGAGCCTCGCCTCTACTCTCAATGGCGTCAGCCCAGCGGTGTGTTAAATACGCTAAAAGATCACCAGCCGAGCGATTATGGCGAAATCCATATTGACGGTCGCTAATCAGCTAGTGATCCTCTAGGTACCCAAGGAGCTGTGTGTTTATAACACGCTCCATCACTTTGGAGAGGAGGGAGGTGATCGCTATTGGCCTGTAGTTGGCCGGGTCGGTGCGGTCACCCTTTTTAAGCAAAGGGTGAACATGAGCTACCTTCCATGCTGACGGGAAGCTTTTTGTGAAATATGAGACAATATGGAATATGAGAGATTGGATAATCAATAATTATCCTATATAATTATAATTGGTTATAATTAAGTATAGGTACGTGTATATAATTACGTATGTAGTACCTACGTATTACATAGGTAGGTAAGTATATAATTACGTGTATGATATATATTTATTAACAACTAGCTGAGCCGACAGACATTGTCCTGTCCAAATTTCAATAATACAATAAGTTCATACAAAAATGGGATTCAAAAATGGGTGTTTTCATTCAAATTCCTGATTATTGAAATATTTTCACAATGACTTCCTTTTGCAGTAAAATAGTAATATCTTTTTTTCTACAATAAAACATGGCAAATTTTATACTATTTTCCAAACTACATTAAGGGAGCAATATTTTAAAATAACTTGCCATGTTAGCATGGTACTTTTTTTTTCAGTATGAAAAGTCGAAGTTAGCTAATAAAAAAACAATAATTCGTGAATCGGGGAAAAATGTTTTTTTTTACAAAGGTATTAGCACTATTAATTTAATTTTGGACTGTGATCAACAGCGGGGTTATTCAGGGTTGCGTAACATAAATTATAATCTTACAATATCCAATTTTGTAGCTGTGGCACACAAGAAACTATTGTAAGCTGTCGATTTTCTCAAAATTCATAAAAGTACCATTATCTCAAAACTAATGATTTTTTTACCAAGTCATATTTTGTTATTTAGGACAGTTATGAGCTGGTCTATCAACTCTCCAAGAGATGACGTTGACTTTTTGACACCCTGTATGTATAGATATGTATCTATATCTTACTACCGCCCATGTGTCACCTCAGCTCTAGCTGAAAATCAACATTTAAATGCTCGTCTCCATCATTGAGCATTATGCTGAGCTGTAGACCTAGGTTAATTGCTACGTAACAGTTTGTAAAATATGTTTTCTCATATTGCCGTGTACCATTTTCAATACCCAATGATTGCCTGGAATAAATCGCTTTAGTGATAAAACCACATCTTATACTTCTTATGTTAAGTGTATATTTTTGCTTGTTTTGTTGAATAAATGTCTCTATCTTTATTTGCGAAATACATTTTGAGAAATTTTTCATAATATTTTTTCAATTCTATAAGCATCATATCCAACGAAGTATGTTATTGATGCCTTCTATTATACAAGCAATATCTGTAGATGATCTGTCAATCTATTAAATTGATCTTTGTAATCAATATAGTTAATTGATAACAAATGGAAAATTAACGGAAGTTTCCTGTGAGACTACAAATCTACTATACTTCCTATTCTGAAAAGTGGCGAGGGATTAACTTTGACGACCCAATTAGTCGCAGACTCCGCTAACAGAATAGAGTGGTTTATTATAGATATTCCTTCTTTCTCTATGAATCGTTCGGTTTCAATAAAAATACCTACTTATAGATCATTTCGAAGAAATATTAGCTAATGCAGAGACCGTTTCCGAATTTATGAAATGTGTCTGCATATTCAAAATGGCATATTCCAAAAAAAAATATCAGTTAAAATTTTGTCTATACGGAACTACATGGCGCATCTGTTGACCTTGAAATATGGCGCAAAAATAGTTTGGGTCTACATTTTCGTAGTTTGTAAATGAGCTGAATCCCTTTAGTGGTTACAAAATTGTGACGATTTAAACATTCTCCGAAATCCAAAAACATTGAAAGCCGATATGATGCTGGTTAGAGTTCGTATAACTTTTGTTTAAGTTTTTTTTAACACACATTATATAGGTACATAGGTAAATACTTGCACACACACATTACACACTTCGGTTCTTTTGTATTTTATCTAGATAGTCTCTAGTCACGGCTTAATCATGTAATATTTTAAGGATGTAACTTGGTGTGTAAGAGCGGGATTTCCTGACACAGATATTTCTTATAGTTTAAAAGAAGACCCCAGCACGTGTATAAAATCGTATGATTAAGCTAACGAAATAAAACCTTTTGACTTTTTTCATTTTTCTAAGTTTGTGACAAAAATCTACGCAATTGATGCCTGCCACCCGCTGCCATTCTATTTTAAACTCACACACTTATTGCAAGTTAATCATCACTGAACTGTAATGTATTTTATTTTTGGTACTTAAAATCATAACTTGTAAATCCAAGTCTGTTGTCATTGAAAAATAAAGACTGCAATTTTCTATGCCATCGCGCCGTTCACTTGCGTGACTTTGAATTTTAACTGCTGACATTCCATTAGAATTTAGTACAGCTTTATATTAATCGTTTTTGTCTACATTCATTGACTTCATCGCCAGCTCTTGTCACCTCGTCTTTCGATCTAACTCGTTACACAATTTCTTTCATTTCATGAATATATAAAATTTTAAATTTCATTCTTCAAGTTGCACAAAGAATCCGGGATGAATGCAAAATCGACTTGCCAATATTAAAATTTGGACTTCCGATTTTCTATTTAAAAGTTTAAACTGGAAGAACTATTTTGGAAATAAACCAAAAGAAGAGAAGAATGTCTTCGCTCGCCGTCGCCGAACATGCACGGATGGTTTTAAAGTTTTGGAGGCATGCTACCAATGTGATTTCAATTTAACGTGTTAAACTTGTGATGAAAATGCATAAAATTTTACCTTTGAATTATGACTTACTTAGAGGGAGGGAGTAGGTTCAATCCACAGCCTGTATAATATACCTGTATACTGTAACTGCTGTTTACAGTCCATTCCAGCAAGCAATATGCAAACCAATAATTGTGTAAAATCACAGAGCTAAAACTCTCTCATATATTATATTTTCTTAGGTTTTCGCGATTACTATACATTGCAATTAAACAACTTTTAACGGTTTAAATCGCGTATATTTGACATGATTTATATCCCGACGTTTCGAACACTTTGCAGTGGACGTGGTCACGGGGTGACTAATTGATTTTATTTGTCACTTGAGTTATTAAGAAATTATTACTACCGTCTGAAATTTTTTGAACTACCGTCTGAAATTTTTTAATCATAACATTCCCTATGCACGCAGTATTCGCTCACGGTGTCCAGAGGTCTTGCAGTATGGCGTTGGCCTTGTGATTTAATTAATTTAATGACTGGATCCCAAGCTGGTGGTACTTGCCAACCATCTTCTCTATTGAAATTTGGGTGTTTCTTAATTTCAATAGCCTCGCGTAACATTCTTGGCATGTACCGGGTCTCTCTAGCGAGGATTTGTGGATTATCAAATCGAATGTAATGGTTGGGTTTGTCCAGAGCATGTTCACAAACTGCAGACTTGGTCGAGCGTCTGTTCTTCATGTCAGCTATGTGTTCTTTTATCCGGATACCGATGCTCCTCTTTGTTTGCCCAATGTATGATAACCCGCATTCACAATCAAGCTTGTAAACACCTGCATCTTGTAGGGGGATATTGCTCTTGACCGGTCTTAAAAATTGGCTAATCTTCTTGTGCGGCTTGAAGTAAGTTTTAATTGAAGCTCGTCTTAAGATATTGCCAATTTTGTCAGTGATGCCCTTGATGTATGGTAAGATGGCAGGTTGTCGCTCAACTGTAGGAGGCTTGGGGCGGCTTCTGTGACGCATTCGTGGGAGTTTGTGATTGTTGCTTCGCAGTACTTGTTTCACATGCAGAAGCTCTTCCTCGAGGTGGTCAGTGTCACAGATGCCGTGTGCTCTCTGTAACAAAGATTTGCCTACGGTAGTCAACTGACATGGATGGTGATGGGAGTTACCATTGAGATATTTATCTGTATGGGTGGGTTTCCTATACACAGTATGACCAAGAGAGTTGTCAGGATTTCTGATGACTGAAATGTCAAGGAAAGCCAAGGATTTATTGACCTCAGACTCCATAGTAAATTGGATTTTATCATGTAACGAGTTTAAATGATTTAGGAATGCAGAAACATTATTTTTGGGGAGGACGGCAAAAGTATCGTCTACGTACCGTTTGTAGATCTTCGGCATAGCCACAGCTCTGGTGAAAGCCTTCTCCTCGAAGTCTTCCATGAAAATATCGGCGACAACGGGGGAGACTGGAGAGCCCATTGCTACACCATCGATCTGTATGTAGAATTTATTATCCCAGAATAGGTAGCCAGATGTTAGGCAGTGTTCTAGTAGTTCTGCATATTCTATGGGTAGGTCGTGCTCAGTTAGTTTTCTCTTGACAATTTCAATGCAATCATGTACAGGTAAGCATGTAAATAATGATTGTACATCAAAGCTGACCATTATTTCATCATCAGTCAATTGTAGATGTTTGATTTGGCTGACAAAATGGTAAGAATCCTTGACATGCGCACTCGTTTGACCACGAAGTGGAGACAGTATTTTAGCAAGATGTTGAGCTAGTTTGTATGTCGGCGAGTCAATTTGGCTTACAATTGGGCGCAAAGGGACGTCATTTTTGTGTATTTCCGTGGAACATTGTCTCACAAAAAACAATGTAAAGAAGGAAGATTTGGAGGCGTTACGCCAAGATATCTCTGCTGTCTTGCGTCGAAGTAAAGTGCCCACACCGAATCTACCTCGTGAACAATATCTTGCACTCACCAACCTACGCAAAAATCCAGACATAACCATACTTCGAGCAGATAAAGGTAATTCCACTGTGATCATGGATACGTCAGATTATAACCTAAAAATACAAGAACTATTGTCGGACGAAAGCACCTACAAACCAGTAAAAAGCGATCCCACGGCCAAAATTGTAACTAAAACTAAAGAAATAATTAGTAAACACTCCGACACACTTGGTTTAGACGTCACGGCACTGGTACCTTCGTGTGTGAAACCACCAAAACTGTATGGATTACCGAAAATACACAAAAATGACGTCCCTTTGCGCCCAATTGTAAGCCAAATTGACTCGCCGACATACAAACTAGCTCAACATCTTGCTAAAATACTGTCTCCACTTCGTGGTCAAACGAGTGCGCATGTCAAGGATTCTTACCATTTTGTCAGCCAAATCAAACATCTACAATTGACTGATGATGAAATAATGGTCAGCTTTGATGTACAATCATTATTTACATGCTTACCTGTACATGATTGCATTGAAATTGTCAAGAGAAAACTAACTGAGCACGACCTACCCATAGAATATGCAGAACTACTAGAACACTGCCTAACATCTGGCTACCTATTCTGGGATAATAAATTCTACATACAGATCGATGGTGTAGCAATGGGCTCTCCAGTCTCCCCCGTTGTCGCCGATATTTTCATGGAAGACTTCGAGGAGAAGGCTTTCACCAGAGCTGTGGCTATGCCGAAGATCTACAAACGGTACGTAGACGATACTTTTGCCGTCCTCCCCAAAAATAATGTTTCTGCATTCCTAAATCATTTAAACTCGTTACATGATAAAATCCAATTTACTATGGAGTCTGAGGTCAATAAATCCTTGGCTTTCCTTGACATTTCAGTCATCAGAAATCCTGACAACTCTCTTGGTCATACTGTGTATAGGAAACCCACCCATACAGATAAATATCTCAATGGTAACTCCCATCACCATCCATGTCAGTTGACTACCGTAGGCAAATCTTTGTTACAGAGAGCACACGGCATCTGTGACACTGACCACCTCGAGGAAGAGCTTCTGCATGTGAAACAAGTACTGCGAAGCAACAATCACAAACTCCCACGAATGCGTCACAGAAGCCGCCCCAAGCCTCCTACAGTTGAGCGACAACCTGCCATCTTACCATACATCAAGGGCATCACTGACAAAATTGGCAATATCTTAAGACGAGCTTCAATTAAAACTTACTTCAAGCCGCACAAGAAGATAAGCCAATTTTTAAGACCGGTCAAGAGCAATATCCCCCTACAAGATGCAGGTGTTTACAAGCTTGATTGTGAATGCGGGTTATCATACATTGGGCAAACAAAGAGGAGCATCGGTATCCGGATAAAAGAACACATAGCTGACATGAAGAACAGACGCTCGACCAAGTCTGCAGTTTGTGAACATGCTCTGGACAAACCCAACCATTACATTCGATTTGATAATCCACAAATCCTCGCTAGAGAGACCCGGTACATGCCAAGAATGTTACGCGAGGCTATTGAAATTAAGAAACACCCAAATTTCAATAGAGAAGATGGTTGGCAAGTACCACCAGCTTGGGATCCAGTCATTAAATTAATTAAATCACAAGGCCAACGCCATACTGCAAGACCTCTGGACACCGTGAGCGAATACTGCGTGCATAGGGAATGTTATGATTAAAAAATTTCAGACGGTAGTTCAAAAAATTTCAGACGGTAGTAATAATTTCTTAATAACTCAAGTGACAAATAAAATCAATTAGTCACCCCGTGACCACGTCCACTGCAAAGTGTTCGAAACGTCGGGATATAAATCATGTCAAATATACGCGATTTAAACCGTTAAAAGTTGTTTAATTGCAATCTCTCATATATTTATAATAAAAGAGCTAAAACTCTCTCATATATTTGTAATAAAAGAGCTAAAACTCTCTCATATATTTGTAATAAAAGAGCTAAAACTCTCTCATATATTTATAATAAAAGAGCTAAAACTCTCTCATATATTTATAATAAAAGAGCTAGAACTCTCTCATATATTTGCAATAAAAGAACTTTAAGTAGATATATATACAATATTTACAAAATAATCGCAATGTATTTTTTTGTAGAGTAACTTTTGAGCGGTATATATGTGCTATAGCTAAAGCTTAAGATTTTCTGTAGCTAAATCTAAATATCTTCTATAGCTAACTAAAGCTAAATATCTGCTATGTATAAAAGTAATCTCCGCATAATTTGGCAAGGGGAAAGTCAAAAACAAATTTACATCGAGTATTCAAACGTTCAAATAAAACAGTTTTTTAATCCATTACTAAAGTTCGAGTATTATTTGCAGAAAAAATACTTCCGTCAAAACTACAAATTTTGCAAATATGCACAAAAAGCGAAAACTTCCGGCCAACTTATAGAACAGTGACCTAAAAACCATCCGTAAATGAGCACGTAATTAAAGAGCGGGGTCTATTCAATGAAAAATAGGGAGTAATGGGAAAAGGTCAGTACTTACGGATGTATGCCTCTTCGTATGACGTGATTTTAGTGAATGAAACAATTATCTAACAGCCCATGTTCAGTTACATAAGTCCATATTAGCAACCTTTTGGGTTTTTGTAAGGATTATAAACCCAATTACGTAATAGGTTCTTCGGGAAGAAGGTATTTTACAACCAAAAAATTTAAAATTTATACCATTAAAATCATTTTATACCGCGAACCCGTAGGCTGTGGAACGAACTGCCTCAAGAGGTCTTTCCATTAAAACTACGATATCGGATTCTTCAAGAAAGCAGTGAATAGGATTATGCAAGGTCGGCGGCGCACCCGCATACCCCCTGGTGTTGCAGGTGTCCATGGGCGGCGGTAACACTTACCATCATGTGGGACCGCTTGCTCGTCCGCCTACTTCAATATAAAAAAAAAGCAACTGCGCAGTCGGGTTGTACTGTTGGAATATATTTTTTATTTTCAATATTTTTGTTTAATGCTTTTCATTCAATATTAAAATTATGCACCATTTTTTAATACAACCACCTAAATGTTTTGAAAAGAAAAAAAATGTTCGGCCTAGATTTATTTTCAATTTCCTCCATTTTGTTTTTTTCTTTCAAATATAATATATCCTATGACTAACGCCTTCTTTGTTGAAATTAGTCCTTTTTGCAATGCGATATCCATACGTATATAAAGTATTGGCCAATCCAGCTTTCGCACAAATACAAACTCGTTTGCAGCTCGTTATCAACTTGCAATAAGCGGTTAGATCAACTACAGATATAACGTTGTAGAAATAACCCATTCATTCCGTTAGAGCAACGGAAATGTATTTTAAAATCACCCCCATAATTTCTTTATGAAGGCAAGAAATTTGTAATTGGTTGACCCTCGCTAAATTCATAGCCCTTCCTTTTATACATCGGAGGTGGTCGGGAAAAAAAACAATGTATCTAAATTTTATAGGATAAACGTCGGACAACGGACCCGTAAATATATAGCTATTGAACGATAAGATAATCCTAATCCCACCCAGGTTTGACCTTCTTTGGGACATATCCTAGATATAACCAGTCACTTGGACCTAATTTGAGCTTTTGTGTACACTGCACGATAGAATATCATTGGCAACTATTTGGTCAACATGAAACTAAGATGACTCGTCACTTGCTTGCTATCAATATCACCAGATTTAAGGAGATTTCAAAGAAATCTACACACCGCGTGGATCTCAACTATCTAATCTCGATAAAGAAATCACTACATTTCGACTAATGGCTCATTTAAGTACGAGTACTACAAGGCGAGTTTTACGAACTGTTCGGGCGAAAATATTGTATACTGGCGACCCGCCCTCGCTTCGCTTTGGTTTATAAGATTTTTTTTTTAAATTTCAAAATGAAATATAGCCTATATTAGACACGGATAATGTAGCTTCCTATTTGTGAAGGAATTTTTGAAATCGGTTTTTTCAACACACATTTTTTTCAAATGAAATCAAACACAATTTTACCTCTTTATTATATTAGTATAGATAGTATATAGTTAAGACTATTCTCATATGCTACCAAACTTCATACGATTCTCGCCTGCAACTGTTCATATGATTATGAGTACTCGATGGTGACAGTTTATTTATACTAGGCAAGCATATTCTTGTCCGATTTGCTCTCCCACACGCGTTCAAGAAACTCTCTTTGTGCAATAATTAATTGTCACCGACTTAATCCAAAATGATTATGGTTCCAAGTAACAATAAGTTTGCTCCGGTCCAACGAAAATGGTGAAAAAAAACAAATTGATACTCAAAAAATGATAATTTATTCTTTCTTGGCAAATTGGTATATTGACCTTATGCCTCGAATCAATCCAGATTACTTCCGCGTTCCATAGCTTGAACTATCAGAATAATTTGTTCGAATTATAATTGTTACTTAACAAGTACAATCAACTATTCCACCACATTCCACATTTAGCCCACATTCCATCCAATTTTAGAGCGACATTGGATCCACATACGCCTGTATAGCGCCACCCATGCGGCCGCGCCACTGGAATCCATAATTAACCACAAACAAAAGAGACACATTATTCAACGCCGCGTCCGTTCCGTATCTCAAGTACAAGGTAAATGAGAAACGGCATTGGTATCCACGGTTTTTCGTAAATTTCGAAATACAGTTTGATGTGTAATCATAATTTGTATCGTTTTGACAAATTATCTTTGATTACGATTTTTAAACTTAAAATTTTGTGGTGAAATAGAAATATATCGGACAATATTAGTGGTCCAATGAAACTAGCTTTCGAAGTACCTTTTTTTTTTCCTGTTTCAGAGTAGGTATTTATTTTTATTTTTTTAATCTATCAAGCTGTGTGATCTTTGACCTTATTTTTTTTTCTTTTATAGCCGTTTAGTAGCTCAGTTGTGGCAAGCCGCGTTTGACTAGTAAGACAAAATATATGTTTCAGTACATTATTTCTCAAATTTTCGAATTGCAAGAGAAATATACATAGGTATCATGTAGGTATGTAGCACCAACACACTACCTTTTTTTTTGTTTCAAACCAAATTAACTTCAAAAATGCTAGTAAAGAAAAATATTTATTCGAAGAACTGTTTATGAGGAGATTTGAATATCTGAAACTGGGTAACCCATACAAGCCCAGCTAACAATAACAAAAAACTAACTAACATGAAAAAAAATAACTAACATTGTATAACATAAGAATTTGCACGCCAGAATATGTATTTAAAATGCAGAATATGTATGGAATCAATTAATATGATGTGCAACATCTACTATATCCCCATACTGTATAATATCTGACCTAACATATCCATACAAATAATGATCTGAATCTGACTATTTCAATGTGTGCATTACAAATAAAATTAATCAAATGACAATCCCAATCATTTCGAGAATAGAACTGAGTTCACTTACTGTCCGTTTCATATCTATTGTGGCCCCTGTGAATCCCTGATTTTATTCATTGACTAGGTGCATCGCATTTTGCCTCTTAATTTTCACTATCCGGCTCTGAATCCGGGGTAGGTAACTTTAGTTGTGTTGAACACTCTCTAAAACCTAGTTAGATTTGCGATCCCGGAACAAGTGACACGAAAATCTATTTATGTAGATTTTAACGCGCTTTTGAAGCAATCTACGTATTGCAGAGATCAGTTTCAAATTTAAAAAAAGACATTTCTGACGTCTTCTAGTTAGTATTGTGCTCCTTTTCTAACTTGTGATTTGTGAGTCATGTAGCTTAGCTATTTTCAAATATTTTTTTTTATGGTTTTACATTGTATTATTCACATTTTAAGTATTTCTTTGTTATTTTTGTGAGGTCCGATTTGTAGGCACATTAGACTCAGTCTGACTTGAATGATCTACTGATGTTTTATTCATTTTTGCGTTCATTTGTTTGCTTGTATGTCTGTCTATGTATTGTTTGTGTACATTGGGGAAATAAGATAAAGTGTGAAATGCAGTACATTTCAAGGTAGTCTTCTGTGAGTGAGGGGTAACGTGGCTAGTCGAGTGCGCCCAGGGGCTGTTGGATTGCAGCGTGCACTCTCCCCTAAATCTCGTCCATAAATCCATAAATAAAAGTAAACAAAATACTATTTGCACTTTGTATCCGTCGGAGTTTGAATTAAATTCGTGGTGAGTATTAGCCAGTAGGAATGCAAATTGTTAAATAATTTAGCAATTATAATTGCATCTACGGGCGAGATTCGTGGTGAATTATATAATTCATGGACGCAATACAAGGCCCGGAATGTGAACATGAAAGGTTTGTGCCACACATAATGACGCGAAGCATTATTTTTAAAATGACTGATGTCTGTAATTTGGTAGTTTCAGAATCAATAAATTATCACTTTTTTTATTTTATTTAAGTGAAATACAACTACAGATAAAATTACAGATAATACAATTGCGAAACAATTGTATTTCATTACAATTGTAATAACTTAAATTTGGTAGAGGGAAGTGTACGCTGCAATCCCACCGCCGCGCGCCGCTGGACGCACTCGACTGTCCACGTTACCCGTCTCTCACTGAAGACTACCGTAAAATGTACTACATTTCCCACTTATTCCTATTCCCTCAATGTACGTACGTGTTTCGGTAGTGACGGAGATAATATGTTAGATCCCATTCCCATCCCATTCTATCCTATTCCTCCCCATTTTCCCAACCCTTTCTTCAATCCGTTCCTAGATCTCCAAGGGTAGGTAACGCATCCGGGGACGAAAACACGTTTGTCATTTTAGACTGATGTTGACATGTATCGCGGGGGTATCCATGGGCGACAGTATCCACTTACCAACAGGTGGGCCATCGACTCATCTGCCGTCTTTTTCTATATATAAAAATAAACATTAGGTATCTTGCTTCAAATTTTAGACACAACATTTTCATAGCTCTTATTATATTTACGCTTAGCAAGTGTGACACTGCCCTAACATGCATACGAAATTCGCATAATTCAGCTCATCCCAAAATTTTATTCATAATGGCGAACGATGAATTTTAATTATGTGTGTGTGCAAAGACTGCACAGCTTTTGCAGAAGACATTTAATACGAAAATAAAAAGACATTTATTGAAATGGTCATTTGCAATGAGTCACCAAAATAACGCTCAACGTCTAACCTGTCAACCAGTTTAAAATATACAAAACCGCTTTAGCGAAAAATAAAATCATTTTAAGAAATGAAGTAAAAGTTACAAACATGCAAGGCTTTGTTGTCCTGTCTAAAACGTTCGTAGAGCTCGTTGCTCACACAGGGCAACTAGGCGGCGCGCGCGACGCACCTCTAGCAACGCCCATAAAATGAAAGATATGTATACCAGAACTATCGGATATTCGAAATTCTTTTTTTTTTTTACAGAGAAGAGGGCGGACGAGCAAGCGGTCTCACGTGATGGTAAGTGTCACCGTCGCCCATGGACACCTGCAACACCAGTGGGTATGCGGGCGCGCCGCCGACCTTGCAAAATCCTATTCACAGCTCTCTTGAAGAACCCCATGTCGTAGTTTAATGGGAAAACCTCTTGAGGCAGTTCGTTCCACAGCCTACGGGTTCGCGATATAAAATAATTTTTGAACCGAACAGTACGCGACACCTCCGTATCTAGGAAATGCGGATGGACCGCACTTCTGTGACGAGAGGTGCGGTTGTAGAAACCCGAGGTGGGAATTATATTGAACAATTATTCAGAGCATTCCCCATTGTACAGGCGGTAGAGTACAGAGAGACGCAACGTCCCTCCGAACGCTGAGGGGTTCTAAACTGCCCGTGAGAGTGGGATCGTTGACAATACGAACAGCACGTCGTTGGATGGAGTCAAATGGGTCCAATTGGTATTCGAAATAAAAAAAATACTTGAAACGGGATCCAAAATAAAAGTGTTGAATTCTGTTACAATTTCTTTTATTGCCTTTAGGGGCGAAGTTTAAACGAGACCAGTTTTGACAATTTCTTACCGCTTGCATTGGCCTGAGTCGTTGTTAATTACTGTACTAATTATTACACTATCCTGTAAAAATACACCCAGTAAGATTGTCACCGTCAAGTCAAATCAAATCACCGTACTGTCGGTGAATATTAGTGAATATGTTGTCAGTGAAACAATCAGGTGAATGTTAGTAATACTTTTGTTATTATAGCCTTTAAAGTATACTTTAAACTTTATTGGTATTTTCAATACAATTATTTTGACGATAGCAGCGACCCTAATTGGTTTTATTTTCATTTGCTTTCAGTTAGTGATACATTTGTTTAAAAAACTTCATTAAACATATATCCGTAATCGAAACTCTCAGAAATAAGGCCAAAATGGCCTCCAAAAAGCTCGGTGTGCTGAACAGAGCGAAGCGGTACTTCAAACCTGGGCAACTCCTTATGCTTTACAAATCTCAGGTGAGGCCCCATATGGAGTACTGCTCTCATCTCTGGGCCGGCGCACCGAAATACCAATTGGACCCATTTGACTCCATCCAACGACGTGCTGTTCGTATTGTCGACGATCCCACTCTCACGGGCGGTTTAGAATCCCTCAGCATTCGGTGAGACGTTGCGTCTCTCTGTGTGTTCTACCGCCTGTACAATGGGGAATGCTCTGAAGAATTGTTTAATATAATTTCCACCTCGGGTTTCTACAACCGCACCTCCCGTCACAGAAGTGCGGTCCATCCGCATTTCCTCGATACGGAGGTGTCGCGCACTGTTCGGTCCAAAAATTATTTTATACCGCGAACCCGTAGGCTGTGGAACGAACTGCCTCAAGAGGTCTTTCCATTGAGCTACGATGTGGGGTTCTTCAAGAGAGCTGTGAATAGGATTTTGCAAGGTCGGCGGCGCACCCGCATACCCCCTGGTGTTGCAGGTGCCCATGGGCGGTGGTAACACTTACCATCACGTGGGACCGCTTGCTCGCCCGCCCACTAATCTATAAAAAAAAAAAAAACAATATCAGAAATCATTTCATATTCGTATCTGTAACCGAACAACCGTACTATTTTTTTCACAACTTATTTGAACACTGGCATAGCCATTGGTCCACGCGCATAGCGAATAATAAAACGGATTCATTGTTATTATCTCTGTAACCGAACAACCGTACTATTTTTTTCATAACTTATTTGAACACTGGCATAGCCATTGGTCCACACGCATAGCAAATAATAAAACGGAATTGTTATTATCACGTCATTGTTCAGTCCCGTCGAGTAGGAATAGCTCAGTAGTGTTACTGGGGTCAGAGTTGGACTCCTTGGAAGAACACGAAAAATTCAGTCTCACGCTTTTATTTAATCATCACAAACATTATGCACTAACACTAGGCACTTCGTAGTTTAATAAACTATCACTATTAAACCATAAATTCTGCAATACACAATTTTTACAATAATCAAACAAAAACTCAACTTTACTTCTCGGGTTACCGCCAAAAAGTTATGAACAACCCTACTGTAACCTAAAATCATGAAAGAAAAAACTATTGTTTCTTTTCAGCTTTTCAAATTCAAACTGAAATTCAAATTAAATTTATTTGCTTGAAACAGGTAAATACAGATGACATTCAAATTATTGCACAACTGTTTTGCCCGCTCGCGGCCGTACAAATTTTAAGTACAAACAACAAAAAGTAAACTTGAATCGTGGATTACGTATTATTAACTATTTATATGCATATTTCAATAGCGTCTCTTAATTAAACTATTTTTTAAAACGTCACAACCCAAAGACACTCGTTAAACAAAGTTAAATAAATTATAAATTAGTTAATAAGACATACTTTTGAGTCATTTCAGTGACTCGTTGTGTCGCTAAGGCTATTTTAATATTGATGAAATGGTAATTTGGTTTACTGGGACGTTTTAAGACCGTCTCTGTGATCAAACCTTTTGTTTGCCGTACACGAGCCTCGTCATGTAGAGCATTTTTTTTTTATATAGAAGGGGGCGGACGAGCAAGCGATCCCACGTAATGCTAAGTGCTACCGCCGCCCATGGACACCTGCAACACCAGGGGGCATGCGGATGCGCCGCCGATCTTAAGCATGACGAATGTAAGGACTCAAAACGCCACGCTGGTCAAGCATTTTGGCGAGTCCATTCTTTTAGACGTGGTGTAGTTCCTCGAGGCTTGTGGTAGCCGCTTTGTTATTCCGACACCCGCGTGAAGAGATGGGATAAGTCCATTCCATAGCCGGCCGACATCACACGGTACGGACCCAAAAATGCTACGACACCACAATTAAATCAATTCAAAGTTACACATCTTTATTGAATCACATTTATATAAATAACCATGAATAAAAGTAAAACATCTTTAGTTATTGCATTTTGGTTATATTGTTACTTACAATAGAGTCTAAAAAAAAATCATAACGTTTCAATTCAACCCTTATCACCAGAACTATGCAAAAACCACTTAAGCTTCATCCATTGAAGGCATACACTAAATACTCTTAACTCTCACAAAAAGGAGGCGGGTCGCGGAGACCCCACACGCGTAATTAACCAGCTATAGCTCCATTACACCCTTTTAGGGTCAGGGTATTATGTCGCATGTCGATTATCATTCTTGGGTGTTACACGTTTTAGGTGCCCTTTTTAAGTGTTAACAATATGCTTGTCTGTCTGGAAGGTGGTAGGGTCCATTGAATGGTTACCACCTGTTACTTACTAGGGCTTCTGAGGATTGCTGCAGAAAAAATATAAGGAGGGTTTCTCGAACGGTTGAACCGATTCTTGGACCAAACTTCATACGATTCTCGCTTGCAACTGTTTACGTCATGATAATCAAAATTCGATGATACCAGTGACCACCTGATGATAGCGTTGTTTATAGTAGTTTTTTCGCGTTCGAGAAACTCTCCTTGTGTAAATGACCCTTTAATGCAACAACAAAAATGCCACACCATAGCACAGCCTAATTATCTTCAGGCTCACCACTGCACACAGACTTTTCAAATTCAAACTCTTTATTTGCACAATGTGAGTGCAGGAGCTGTTATTAGTAAATTGATTCGTCACATTACCATTCTGGCATGCAAACACATTGTCATATATGTATAATATTGATTAATAACTCTTAACAACAGATTAGCGCCTATATTATAATGTTCCAACCATAGATCAAATCAAAAGGAGGAGATAGGACCACCGCGCGTGGTCCTTCTAAACTGAGCCTTACGGGCTTGCTTCGTATAGTCACCGATAGAACAACGACTTGCTTACACGTGATACGCTCACACAGTGAACACAATTTTGTAGGGGAAAATACATTTAAAAATTAATTCCCGTGCATTTATTCAGTGCACAAATCACTCAAGGAGCAAAAACGTGACAGAATCACATTTCATGCCAAAGTACACCAAAAATTAATAATTTGTAGAAGTTTTTTTTATTAGTTTACATGCGGCCATTGGGGAGTGAGCGAGATAAAACTATACGAAACATGTGCGAGCGACACGTTTAGCTTGTTTCACTCTTGCTACCGTCCAAGCTCATCGCTCTATCTCTATCTTTCGGTGTCGTACAACGTGACTTCAATCATAGCTGGTACGAGTTTGTGTGCATGTAGTTGTGCATTCGAGCCTATTTTCAGTTGACCCAATGTAAGAACGTACCGTATCTTCCCCTTTTTTCTTTGATCTAAGGTTCCAACGTTGTTAGTGTCATCTCATGAATTTTAAATAAGATTGCACAAAACTAGACTTAAACAAAATAAAAACATGCCTGATTTCCTTAGCTCTTCATTGGTTGTATTCAGATGCAATCTCCTAAAAAGGCTGCAGTTTTGATAATTGTTCTTTGGATTTATTTTTATAGACTAGCGGGCGGACGCACAAGTGGTCCCACGTGATGATAAGTGTTACCGCGGCCCATGGACACCTGCAACACCAGGGTGTATGCGGGCGCGCCGACGACCTTGCAAAATCCTATTCACATCTCTCTTGAAGAACCCCATATCGTAGCATAATGGAAAGACCTCTTGAGGCAGTTCGTTCCACAGCCTACGGGTTCGCGGTATAAAATAATTTTTGGAACGATCAGCGCGCGACACCTCCGTATCGAGGAAATGTGGATGGACCGCACTTCTGTGACGGGAGGTGCGGTTGTAGAAACCCGAGGTGGGAATTAAACAAACAAAACAATAATTAACATAATTATTAAACAATTCTTCAGAGCATTCCCCATTGTACAGGCGGATAAACCCATCCGGTCCCAGACAATCCCACTTCGGAATCTAAACAATGTACGAGTACTTATAGAACGGTAATATCAACAAATACTTGTGTATTATATATCCGTAGTAATATACCCGTGTACCTGTATATATCCGGATATATTCTTGGAGCTCTGCTGGAATCGGGCGGGGAATAATTTTAGCTTGGTATCGATCCGTCTGCATTCAAACCAGTCTTATTAACTTCATAACAATATTGTGTCGGGGCAAACAACTTCTGTCGTTTTAGGAACTTTATATACCAAGTTTGAACACTGTACCTTTATTGGACATTAATCATTAGTAATGTTAACGACGACGCCTCAAGTTAGCAATATAAGATGTATTTGTAAATATAGTTTTTGATGCCTTGTTGTTGTTAAGAATTTGTGATATATATTTGTGTGTAGTTATGTGTAATTGTATTTGTGTAATATGTGTTTTATTAAAGATGACGACGGAATTAAAAGATACTCCAAAGAAAGACGCGAGTTGTGGAACTCAAGTTATAAGCGTCAATATTATTGTTACTGTCCTTGTCTAGAATAATCTGTCTTTGTCATATGATATCTCGCTCCCACACATATTGTTGAATAAAGATAGCCTGAGGCGCCCCCAGTCGGTCGATACACGAATCCTCTTGCTTCCGTAGAAGCTAGTTGAGACAGTTAGATCCGAAATATAAGTAGGCCCGGTTTGAGCGCGAACAATGGCAACTGGGAATTCAACTTGGCAACTTAGCAACTGAACTGAACTGAACATTGAACAGTAAATCACTGCAGCTCTCACTAGCAGCACCGCGCTCTCAAGAATAGTGTCTCAACGCCTGCTTCTACGCATCTTGATCGGCACCTCAGAGACATCCGACTGTATGTTCGTGTGCCGTCAGTACGGGCAAGCTCCTCGGGCGTAGTTTTAACCTCGACCCGACTAGAGTTTCATTTCACTACCCGTCGCCCGTACACTCACCATCCTCGGTATACGCAACAAGTAACCTGCCCTGACTTCGCTCAGTAATTATTTATTTGGAAACCCAAATATTTATAGCCTATAATCTAATATATCTGTATTAGATTAGTTAGATAACAGTGAAGGAATTTTTAAAATCGCTTCACTCGCTCATTTAGGCGGTTGAATATTGTGTCTCTCCGTGTTTTCTGTCGCCTGTATAATGGGTTATTTATTGATTTATTTATCTGAATAGGCTTTACCACCATTGCAGGGGCGTTGAAACCCTCAGTATGGACTCCGAACCCCTTAAATTTTTACTTATACTAACGCAATTCAAATGGTAACAATAAAAACTTCTTAATGCAAATTTAATCTGTACTGTACTGCCCCTAGGCTATCACCGTTCTCACCATAACATATTACCTATACATTGAATGCATTTGTTTATGCTCTTATAGAAACAACCGATAATAAGTTGGGTATGTTTCGATATATAACGAGTAATGGCATATTATGACTTAAAACACATGTGATCCAGAACAATATAACTCCAAAAGTTGCATAAACAAAATCGTCACAACGTCGCGAGTAAACTCCGGGCACCGCGTTACAAATACCCGTTTAATTGCCGAAACCGGAGTTAATGCCTTCTAAACCCGACTGTACCGCGACCGGGACCGACGGACGGCCGAAAACAAACAGAGTAAGTAAACTATTTCAAATTCTGCCACTTTTGAATTGTTATTTTAAAATAGTTATTAAAACAGTTCGAGCGTTTGGCATACGTAATAATATGTATTGAGGCCAAAACCGATTTGAGAATCTAACCAGTTACCTATTAATTATTACAATTGTTTGTTTTTCTCAATAAATAAAAAAAAAAATCAGAACAGATGTGCATATTACTGCATTGTGTAATCTACTGGTATGCTACCTTAAACGAAATGAAATGAACGGACATCCTCAACTGAAAGTTTTTGAAACAAGAGTATTGATGGAGCGCAAAGCCGCAATACCATAGCCAGATAGATAGTCGGACGTGCCGACTGATTACTGCTGATACACATATTTAGAAAGACCACAAACAGAAGGGCTATATAGGATTTGTGTTCATATTTTGTTACAATTCACAAAAAAAAATATATATTTCTTTTTTACTAAAGCTGTAAGCTGCACTGAATTTAATGCCCAGTAGTATTCTTTACCAGTCAGCCTTCAGGTAAACAGAAATACAATAAGGTGGTAGAAGGCAATGTCCTTGTAAAGTGCATAGTAAGACTGAATACAAAATGCATAAATTATTTAAAATAGTTCGGTTATTTAAAGATTCTTCATTTGGACAATGAACTGAAAAACCGAATTCACAACCCAATTAACCATTAAAACTATCGTATGGCCCGTTCGTATATTTATTATATACCTATGACGGTTCAGACTTTTTGATTGATAGCCCCAGATTAAGTGCCTACCTGTCCAATCCCCCGGTCGCTAGGCAACGGATTGCCTTGATAATTACTGCCGATTATACGCGGAATCTTTTTGGCAGGAAATTTCATCTTTTTAAGTCTTTTCGCGTATTATTTTTGAGGATTGTGAGATTAGAGCTATTTGGAGACCTGTCAGTAATTTGTCCTTAGACTTTCGTCTCTAAATTCCTTTTTTAATCTAACCGTTTTCTTTTTATTTCAGGTAAGTCTTTCACAATTACTTGAGGGAACTTTAGTTTCGGTGGTAAGTTCTAAATACCTACCGCTTTTATTACGTATTTAGTAGTAGGTAATTCATGTTTTTGTAGGTTTTATAAGCAAAAGGGTCTAAAACGACCCATCATTGCATTAACGTGTGCCATTGAGCTAAGAACAGATTATGAAACTGATTATGCAAATTGATAATTATGCATGATAATTATTGATAATTATGTCTGATTATGCAAGACAAATTGATTATGCAATGCAATCATATTAAATAAAAAAAAATGTTTAAATAAATATTCTTTTCAAAGTTGAGAGACGAAGCTCTTAGAAAATCGACTTTACAGGTTTAGTTTGAAAATGTGAAAGAACAAGGTGAAAGGTTCGATTTCCAGTTAGGCATTAACTTATTTAAAGACAAATATTTGTTCGTGTCTGGCTGGTGTGGTCGTCTTTGTATGTGTACAAGTATCAAGATGTATATAGTTCGCTATACTCGTAATATATACACGATCACACAAACACGCACACACACCCTCTCACACATATACACGCACAGCACACACACAAATGGAAATAATAATTGTTAGATATTTAATAAGTTACGTAACAATGTATGTCTAGGAGATCTGTAATCAGTTGGTTGTATTTTTGCATTGTTCATTTTCTAAATTCTATGGTACTAACAAATCATTTCGTTTCAATGTTGCCATGTAAAGCATTGACCAACCGAGTGTTCGCACGAGTATAATTTTGTTTTGTGTTAGTATACATTTTAAAGATCGTTTTCCTTGTCTAACCGAATGAATGGGTTTGTCCCACAACTTTATATTCGCAGTTGGCTCTACCTAACCGCTTATTGAATCTAACCTACTCTACCTAACTGACAAGTGGTTTAAATGTGTGCGAATGATTTAGCCGATAATTTAGAGAATGCCTGATTTCAGTATCTTACTGTAACTTATAGATGGTATAACCGTGATTTAATTTCTCACATAGCATTATAATCCTATTGATAAAAGGATTTCTACCTATAACTAGACAAAATTCAAATAACAACAAGGAAAACTTTAACATCCTAACCTGAACTGAAATTATGTCGTCCGAATCGGCTAGGATCGGTTAGAGCCTTTAACTCAAAGCAAAGATACACGGAATACTCGTTCCAATTACCGGAGAAGTGGAAATTTAATGTGGGAAAATAAAAAAAAACATCGTTTTAAGTTAGTTCATGTAGACTGCAATGCAATGCTATCAGCACTGATGGACATGGGGTCTGCTCTCGACTGGTCCTGTTACCCCTCTCTCACAGAAGACTACCTTGAAATGTACTGCATTTCCCACTTTATCTTATTTCCCTAATGTACGTACGTGTTTCGGTAGTGAGTGAGATGTGCCAGAGCCTATTCCCATCCTATCCCTCCCCATTTTCCTAACCCTCTCTCCAAATCCATTCCTATATCTCCAATAGTAGACAGCGCATCCGGGGTCGTGCTAACGTTTGTCATTTTGGACTGATGTTGGCATGTATCGCGGATGTCTATGGGCGCCAGTATCCACTTACCATCAGGTGGACTGTATGCTCGCCTGCCGCCTTCGTCCATAAAATGTGTGCGGTCAGGGGACCCCCGTCAGGAGCGAAGATCCTCACGCATTTTTTTTTAAACTCCGAAATTAATTCGAAATAAAATCTGTATAGTTCATGTATTTTTTTTTTTATTTTGTATCATATTTTCAATGCAAATAATTTAAAATAAGAAATCAAATCATAAATTTAGGTTATACAACCGGCCACGCACTAGTCTGCACGTCTGTTATGCTACTTGAGTCTCGCTCTCGATACTCGCACACACACACACACAGAGAGAGAAAGAGAAAGGCGTATGGAAGTCGTAAAAATCTTACGTGACGTTACATTTTCTCTCGAATCACACCTACGGCAAGCCGCGTAAAGGAACTTCGTTCCAAAAAAATATTAAAGGATTTTAGTGTGCGTTAATTCCGAATTGCGAACCCTATTTGCTGTGAGTACTAATCTTGCACACATCGATCGGTTCACACCGAGCTATTTGTAATCCGAGTGTTTTCTTAACCCCAGCACCGTCTCGGATTCTTGATTCTAATGGTTCGAAGTATTTGCTCACTTAACTTTGAACTGGCATGGGGTTGTAATTTTTAGAGTTATTTTTTGCTTTTGTCGTAATTATTTGTTTATTTATTTGTTATTTGTGGTTCATTGATTGGAGAAAATAGTTTTAACATTTAGTTATAACATTTAGTTATTTAGTTATAACATATAGCACACACATATATAGACACACACACGCTGGCGCTCGCACGCATACGCACCCTATGGTGCCCTCTTTTATCTGCTTGTTTTGTCATTACTATTCCATTTTTAAATACTGTGTTGATTGACAGCAATAATTGTGGCCGTTAATTATTAACAGAATAAATATATTTTAAAAATTGACAGCCACATTTTATTCTTATCAAAATTTAACAATAAGTAATTTCTATTTATTATCTTTTATTCCGTATAAAATCAGTAGATTTCGAATTAATTCCCTACTAGCCTAATAGTCGCGAATTACGTATTACAAACACATTCGTATAAACTTGACGGATCTTTACCTCTAGTCCACCTGTTCAATTCAAACATCATAAACATCGTCGTGACTTTTTTTTCGGTTGACAATATGCCAGACCACTGACAAAAAATAAGAAAGCAACCAATGTTCAACCGAGCTTATCCACTGCCATCGCCATGAACTCAGAAAGCCAAACATTTTTTAATTAGCATTTCTACATTCATTGCGGTTCACACAACGTTTGCTATAAAAAATACAACAGCACAATGAAAAACAACTTTAATGACTAATGTTTAAAATTTAAATTCGCTTGACATTATTATCAGGGGTACTCAACCTCGGGCTCGCGAGCGAGTCAACCGAAACGTGTGCGGTTTTGAATTTTTAAAAAGATTATTTCAGAGTGCTCCGCGTGGTAATGGAGGAAGGCCGCCATGTTGTAATTACTGTCTGGCGAAACTATGTCACGGGAGCCAAGTTTGCGATGTGGGGATAATAGAAATTTCTAGAATAACAAACGCCCTCTCTGTTTTTTGGGGCGGCTAACAAAGATTGAGCTCACGTAGGTGCTACACTAATTACTACATTTTGTATAAGTGCGAATGCTTTTATACTACTTGATACGCTTTGAAAGGGGAAATTTCGTTTGTGAATTTGTGTGTATGTGTTTGAGGAAAATTATGTTAAGAAAAGTTACAGATATATATATGACTGTAATTTTTCTTTGTTGGATGTAATATCCGTTCAGAGACAATCACTTCGGAAAATTTAACCACGATTCTGTATTAACAGATTAATAATCGTTTAACATTATAAATTAAAATGAAAAACTACGTGTAAAAATCTTGTCTGTTGCTACTTTAATACGAATATAATCTCTATACGCATGATAAAATCATAATAAGTCACAGACATAGCTCAAAGAATTAGTTAGCTGAAGTGGCAATGGGCAGATCCTATTTTATCGCAGAACCGACAACACGCTTGCCTTCAATTGGAGACAACATACCACGAAATCTACTGTGAAACGCTTCCTGTCAAGTGGACTAATATCTTAAAGAAAATCGCTATTAGGGGCTGGATAAGAAAAGAAAAGCGAGTAACCATGTGGTTACGCCACCACGAGTGAAAAGCCGATGATATGTTTTATGGTAATACTGGTAATGGGCAAAAAATAATAATAGTATTGAAATAGAGGCTTTCGTACCAAAAGAAAAACCATTTGTTTTATAACTTAGGTACATATAAAAAGACACGAAAGTAGGCAAACACCAGCTTCTTTGAAATAACAAACCAGAATTTTGAATGTAGGGCAAGCGTCTTCCCTTCCCGCTAACGAAACGACGTTCCAAAACCCGCACCACCTTTAAGCTTAATAATTACTGCTTTGTTTCCATTTAGATAACTAAAATTAAAAACATAATAAACGACCCGACTTAAGAGACACCTTCGTGCAAACAGCCCGGCAAAATTAAACAACAAATTTAATTTGGTTGGCTAATAAACATTAATTAGAGCAATATCGGTCTTATTATTAAAAAATAAAAGCTATTTTTGTTCGACCAACAAACTAGGTACGTCTGTATGTATGCATGGTCATATAAATACATACATATATATGTATGTAGGTATATATATACACATATGTATCGATCTACAAATATATCTCTATTTTTATTATATGTTACAATCTGATTTTTAATGACATAACTCCTCTCGGTTATTTTAAGGTTGACTATAAGAGATTCCTTCCAGGAATAACTCCGTCTTTGTGCTTATGATAATACTGCAATATCTTATTGTAACAATTCGTTATAATTACAAACAATAAAGACAAGTTTTTAGTATTCACCTGTTGCCAAAACTTTTACGGTTGGATAAAAGGTCAACAATTCGTAGCAAATGGTGCCTTTTGCGGCGGTTTCATGAATTTAAATCGGTTTGCCGACGGATTTGGGAATTGCAGTTTGAGAGCCTGAATTTGATTTTATTTGTCAAGCGCCAAAAGTTTTCCTCACCTGATTTTTTTCGGATTTTTACGTGTTTAACCCAACGAGCAATATAATCTTCATTTGTTCTAGTGGCACTATTTGGGCAAGAATCTCTTGAAGGATATGTGAAGGACTTACGATTTATATCACCGCGGGTCTCAGCGGTTTCTTTTGTAACTGTTCCTGTAATTTTAATTTCAACAAAATATCTCATCTATCTTGTACGTTTCCCTATCAATTAGGGGGGTTAAGAGACTGATTATCAATTTTCGTCGTTTAATGTTACCTCTTGTTAAAAATTGTATGTAGCATTGGCATTGTAGCATGATATTTTCTTAGGTTTTCGCGATTCATCCCGTGACCACGTCCACTGCAAAGTGTTCGAAACGTCGGGATATAAATAATGTCAAATATACGCGATTTAAACCGTTCAAAGTTGTTTAATTGCTATTGTAGCATGATGTTAAACATTGCATGATATTTGCGGTAAAATGTGGATGCGTCGACTACCCTCAAACATTGGTAAAACTATTTTAGGTAGCAACGAATCAATTATCCATTCAGATATTTTCTAAGTTTATTAATAAAGTTATCAATTTATCACACAGATACAGACATGCTCTCACAAGAACACTGACAGACCACATCCTATGTTTAATTTATTTATACATTTATTTTGTAATTTGGGTGTGAATCTATACAATTTATAAGGTAACACTACATTGAATCATTTATAGTAAAATTATTTACAATAAACTACTTTATAGTATTAATGTGTTCTTCGGGCCACGTGGTGTCGGCTGGCCATAGAATATCACCACCCTATCTCTTCCCGAAATCGTCGCAAAAGGCGACTAATGGATAACAAAATGAAACCTTTTTTAACTTTCGCATTTTGTACACATTTTATATTCTAAATCGGGTCTGAACGCGTATAATGAAGGTATTTGTTTACTTTTTATTCCTACTCGATGTTACGGCGCGGGTTACACCAGCCGCGGTCACGAGTTGACTGAAGAGGCGGGTAGTCCAGGACGGGAGCTGCAAGCAGTTTTATCAACTACCCACATTTGATCTTCACATTCGGAAGGGCTGCGACGCGCTACACTAACAATGTCCCCGCGGACGTATTCGATGGTAAATCGTGATTAAATTTGTTAATCAATGGATTCCACGTCGACGACAGTTTATATCCTTCTTCTCCATTAAATTTTTTATATTTCTTAATTTCAATCGCTTCACGTACAATCCTGGGATAATAGTAATAAACAAATAGCTTTATTATACGCGTCCAGATCCGATTTAGAATATAGAACGGATAACAAAGCTGCTACCACAAGAACTGAGGACCTACCTACCACCTCATGAAGAGTGGACTCGCCAATCCGCTTGGTCAGTGTGTCATTTTAAGGCCTTACATGCACAAGACCGAAGGCATGTCCAACGCTGTATACTGAAAGGGCTGGTTGCATTGCATTGCATTAATGTCTTTTTTATGGATGAAGGCGGCAGATGAGCATACAGTCCACCTGATGGTAAGTGTCGCCCATAGATACCTGCGATACATGCCAACATTAGTCCAAAATGACAAGCGTTTGCACGTCACCTGATACGCTGCCTACCTTTGGAGATATAGGAATGGATTTGGAGAAAGGGTAGGAAAAATGGGGAGGGACAGGATGGGAATGGGCTCTGGCACATCTCACTCACTACCGAAACACGCACGTACATTATAGAAATAAGATAAAAGCGGGAAATGCAGTACATTTCAAGGTAGTCTTCTGTGAGAGAGGGGTAAGGTGGCCAGTCGAGCGCGTCCAGCGGCTGTTGGATTGCAGCGTGCACTCTCCCTCTCAATAAATATCTTCCCGTGTCTCGAACATACCTATACAAAATTTATACATTTTGTATACATAATGAAACCCCTTTTGTCAGTAAGAGTTGTTTTGCAAGTTTTTTTTTGGTGCAAGTTTCGTTTCAGTTGATTTTTCTGTGAATTTAAGTTAATATATAAATAAATAAAGTTATTCTGTCTTGCTATTACGATCTTAAATTCCCATATAAAACATCCAAAGAAAATTGTAAGCTTAATCTAAATAAATGATCCACTTTAAATTGCCTGTGGTAATACATCTTAAAACAATTCTCCCCTACATTAAACAAACGAGTGCTCGCAAAAAGTGTTGTCGCCCCACACATTGTCCGACCACATTAGGGTGACAATGAGCCGGGACAAACTGGACACGGCATTGTCCCGTTTTTGCTGGGCTTTTGTAAATACACAGCCATTAGGTCAAGGGATTTATTCTGTTGATTTAATAGGAGTGATAGCAGTTTTTTTGTTTAGATAGTATTGTTAACCCGTGACTTTAAGATTTTGGAGACTCTTAACTCGAGAAGCCAAGGACAATTTTTTGTTTAATGTGTATTGTGGGTTTTGTGGTTTAATAATGATAGTTTATTAAAATGTACATGAAGTTTTTGATAAATAAAAGCATAACGCTGCATTTTTCGTTTGCTTTTAAGGAGTCCGACTATACTGTTGTCTGTAAACCTACGATCACTTTAGTGAGCGACACCTAACTAACTAACGGGACTGTATGATGTTTTTGATTTTTTTTTATAGACTAGTGGTCGGACGAGCAAGCGGTCCCACGTGGTGGTAAGTGTTACCGCCGCCCATGGCCACATGCAACACCAGGGGATATTCGGGCGCGCCGCCGGCCTTGTAAAATTACCATATGAGAAAAAAAAGGTCGGTCATCTGATAAAAATAACTCCTTAACTGATTGAAATAAAATTTAGTACGAAAATAGTTCGGGTTTAATCTCGATTAAATTCGTAGATGCGCCAAAATGACGGCGGTTCAGATTCACGGTTCAGACGGTTCATCTTCTGACCCACGACACTGCCTAGCCGCACTACCGGTACCTAGTGTCGTTGGAAATTATTTTTCTCTTTTTCACTACTAGCCAGTAGCCTCAGTGTCATGGGAAATTTCATTTCCCTATTTATCCTACCATCGATTTCCTACCATATCCTAACTGCTCATTTAGTAATTTGCTACCATGGATGTACTGCTCATTGAGTAATTTGCCACCATCGATGTACTGCTCATTGAGTAATTTGCTACCATCGATGTACTGCTCATTGAGTAATTTGCTACCATCGATGTACTGCTCATTTAGTAATTTGCTACCATGGATGTACTGCTCATTGAGTAATTTGCCACCATCGATGTACTGCTCATTGAGTAATTTGCTACCATCGATGTACTGCTCATTGAGTAATTTGCTACCATCGATGTACTGCTCATTTAGTAATTTGCTACCATGGATGTACTGCTCATTGAGTAATTTGCCACCATCGATGTACTGCTCATTGAGTAATTTGCTACCATCGATGTACTGCTCATTGAGTAATTTGCTACCATCGATGTACTACTCATTGAGTAATTTGCCACCATCGATGTACTGCTCATTGAGTAATTTGCTACCATCGATGTACTGCTCATTTAGTAATTTGCTACCATAGATGTACTACTCATTGAGTAATTTGCCACCATCGATGTACTGCTCATTGAGTAATTTGCTACCATCGATGTACTGCTCATTGAGTAATTTGCTACCATCGATGTACTGCTCATTGAGTAATTTGCTACCATCGATATACTGCTCATTGAATAATTTGCTACCATCGATGTACTGCTCATTTAGTAATTTGCTACCATCGATGTACTGCTCATTTAGTAATTTGCTACCATCGACGTACTGCTCATTGAGTAATTTGCCACCATCGATGTACTGCTTATTGAGTAATTTGCTACCACCGATGTACTGCTCATTGAGTAATTTGCTACCATCGATGTACTGCTCATTGAGTAATTTGCTACCATCGATATACTGCTCATTGAATAATTTGCTACCATCGATGTACTGCTCATTTAGTAATTTGCTACCATCGATGTACTGCTCATTGAGTAATTTGCTACCATCGATGTACTGCTCATTGAATAATTAGCTACCATCGATGTACTGCTCATTTAGTAATTTGCTACCATTGATGTACTGCTCATTGAGTAATTTGCTACCATCGATGTACTGCTCATTGAGTAATTTGCTACCATCGATGTACTGCTCATTTAGTAATTTGCTACCATCGATGTACTGCTCATTGAGTAATTTGGTACCATCGATGTACTGCTCATTTAGTAATTTCTGCTGCTCATTTAATTTTATAAATTAATGTTCATTAATTTTTTATAAATTATAAAAAAGTTTTCACGTGATATCTCACGTGATAGCCTACGGGAAAACATGACTCCACATATTGTACTTATAAATGTAATACATCAACCCTTGTCTTTAAGTGCAAGCTATTACGTTTCACCTGCTTCTCTCCCCGACTCCCTTGGAGATTATGTCGTAACCCTCTTAACACGGTTCTACAATCCTTCTCGTTTCACGTTTACCCCTACATCCATTAGGATGAAAAAAATATTTTGTCTTGTCAAGAGCTCTTCAATCCTGTGCAGACTTTTTGTGTGTCTTTACATTATTAAGTGACATCATTTTGTGTAATAATCGTCACTGTTCCTTAGAATAATTTCTTGTAGAATCAGCACGCTGAAGGATGAAGGATCCTTATCGGGAGGTCATATTTGCCGCAGGGCCGATAACCGATGGGGTAGGCCACGTTCTCAGACTAAATTGACCGACGAGTTCGTATATATATGATGACGAGCCGTGGGTGAGGCTTATATCCAACAGTGGAGAGACATGGGCTTATGGTCATACATTCTCATATGGACGCCAAGTTAGACTATATGGAGTACTGATTACACCTCTGGGTCGGTACATCCGAATACCGGCTGGACCAATTTAGACATTTTCCAACGCGTGCTGTTCGAATTGTCGACGATTGCACTCTTACATGCGGTTTACAATCGCGTCCGGAGAGATATTACCTACATATCTTTGCGTTACACTTGCACGATGAGGAATGTTTTTTAAGAGCTGTATAAATTGATGTCAATCTTGAGGTTGATACAATTTGATCCTGTAACTTCCTTGATAAAGAGTCGCTACGTATAGGTACTTCAAGACTTTATACCGTGATCCCGAGAACTGCGAAATGAACTGTCTACTGAAAACTGTGAAATGAACTGTCTACTGAAAACTGTGAAATGAACTGTGTACAGAAATCTTCCACTAAGCTTTTAACACGGGACTTTTCAAGAGAACTCTGAATAGGATTCTGTAAGCCCAGCAGTGTGGTGTTGCAGATATATATTGGCGGTTGCGATCACTCATCATTACGATATCTCTTCAATAGAAAATAATAATACTAGTAGTTGATTTCCTAAGCAGACGGTACGTTAAAGGTGTCTGTGTGTGTGTGCCGAAAACTGTTTGTGTGCCGGAACTGTTACAATCCCGCTGTAGTTCTCCAAATTATATGTGTCCTAATTACAAATGTGTGGTTTCTGGAGCGACTAGATTCCTGAAGCAAAGTTGGTAACACCTTTAGAATACTTTTACCTTTAGCCTCGGTCGTGATAAGCAGTAATTCCTTTTTCCTGACGACTAACAGATTCCTTGATTAGTAACCCGGTCATTCGGATGTCCTCAGATGATTCACAGATGCAGCTTCCCCTTGCAACTGCTATTAGCAACTTTTTCCTCGTTATACTCATAGATGGGTGGTTAGTTAAAAACTGCCTGTTCAGTGTTTTCGCGACATCTGTGCGCGGACGCGGGCAGCAATTTGGTGGTTTTTCGCAACTCATTCACCCCCTAAAGCGTTTTGGGGTAAAAAGTACTCGGGGCGATGAGGGAACTCTGGAAAAATAAGAAAGTTTGCGCGTTATTCAAGTTATAATTGATTGTGATTAGTTAATGTAGAGAAATAATAATATATTTTTTTTAAGTAAGAAGGCCCCAGACCAGCGTACAGCCCACCTGGTGGTAAGTGGACACCCGCGGTACATGCCAACATCAGTCCAGAATGACAAAAGCTGGCACGCTCCCGGATGCGCTACCTACCTTTTGAGATGTAGGAATTGATTTAGAAAAACTGTTGGGAAAATGGGGAGAAATAGGGTAGGTAGGGTCGGGTGGGCACGGGCTCTGGCATATCTCACTCACTACCGAAACACATACGTACATTGGGAAATAGAATATAGCGGGAAATGAAGTAACGTGGCCTATCGAGTCCGCCGAGCGGCTGTTAGGTTGCAACGTGCATCCCGATGAGCATATCTCAAATGAGCAGCAGAAAATACTGCATGGACAGCAAATTTAAAGATGAGTTAAGTTTAGGTTCTCAACCGGCCCTTGTTTCGTCCACTGCTAGATACGTGCATGCACATTGTCTCGTTCACAAGTAATATATGGCCTCAAAACTCCGCGCTGACCAAGCTTGTCGGCGAATCCTCTCTTTTAGAGGTAATGTAGTTCGTTAGGGCCGTAGCCGTTTTGTGCCTTTTGTGACACTCTAAATCCAACTGGTACCACACGACACTTTTACTGGACATTTTTCAATTGTATGCTGGCAAAAAAATTCTGTAAATTAACATTACTTTAATATTGACAGACGGGAAGTGGTGGGCGAAAAGGCAATCTTACTTTTTATTTTGCCCGTGGAAAGGTGTCCGTAAATTTGTAGACGTTTGGCGAGTTCCCTATCTCCCCTGTTTCCCTAACGAGCTGTCACTAGATAGTACAAGTACATGAAGCAAACGGTAGCGCAACTATTTTAAAATAATCGTCGGTCTTCCATTTGTTTCCTAGGCACATCGAACCCGAGTCTGAGAAATGGAGACGGCCATACCATTAGTACGAGTATATGTCTTTTCCACTGCTCTACATGATGAGCCTTTTCTAAGGCCCAGTCTACTGATACCGGCGTTCTTTCCAAAACGTCAATCCATTTGGCCGAAGGGCATCTCGGTCTGCACTTCCCTGTAACTGGTCTCCATTCAAAGAATCCTTTACCCTATGGATTGTCGTTTTACTGCGACAGTTATAAGATATTATATCATCGTTGCACTTGGCAAATCTGATATATGCATTTTTTATTTTCCATTTTTCACTAGATGCCGTCATTTTAAATCAAAATATTAATTTTGCAAAAAAATAGGTTACAATTATGGTGTTAATTTACAAATAATTGTAAACATGACCCATTATGTTCTGCCCCAACAGGCGTACAAAAATTAATTGTAAATATGTTAACTGAATTAATTAAACACTTGTAATAATCAATTTCTAAAAATATCAACAACAAAATAATAATAAAAAGTGAAACAAAATATAGATGGTTAAGTCAATTTTAATAATTCTCATGGCGGTAAGAGAGAAAAGGATGGTCAAAAACATTACGTTTACGTTACGTAAGCCACATTTACGTACAAATTTTATAGTAGATGCGGCTTTATAAACGGACGGTAACTTGTGACCACGACTGTTGTAAGCCGCGCCGAAACGTCGAATAGAAATAAAAGGTACCTGATTTACGATATAAAACTCCAGTTTTGTCGTTACAAAACGCCTCGGCGCTCAATTGCACAGAGTTCCATGTAATCGACGTACATGAAGCGTATTTTAGACGTTTCAGCGTAGATGACGTACTGTTAACTATATAATGTACTGCAAAGATAGAAATATTCAGATCTTCGAAAGAATTTATTACAATTTGGCACGTGCCTGACTTGAATTTACAAGGAAATTACACCGTAACTGAATAGAAATTAGGCTCTAATTATCTTGGTTCGACGCGATATTTTCGTCGCTGCTGAATAAATTGATACAGTCAATTAATATTCGTGAAATAAATGATTGCTATTAATTCTTATTAAATTTCGGGGATGGCTATTTGTTCACAGTAAATAATGGATTTATTTTAGATAAATATAGTATTTTCCCCGTGTATTTCGTAATAGGTATTATTTTTAATAAGAGGGCGAGATCGTGTGTGGTAGTGCGTCGTCGGAGAGGCTTTTATTCAGCAGTGGACATACTTAAGCTGGCGGTTAGTAATGTTTGAAATAAAAATTGTCTGCTGTCCCAGTGTTGCAGAGCTCAAATTTTATTTTTCCAAAATTCTTGAGAGTCGCGTATCAGTTTCCAGCTTTTTATTGTCCACTGGATACGGACCTCCGCCCCATACACATTGTGAACACACTTAGGGCTCCGTTAGGCGAGAAATGATAATGCTTTAGTACAACTTACTAATACTCTTTAGTTTTTATTCTGTGAAACGATTCTCCTCTTAAAAATATATCCTTACACTACTTATACTAGCAGAGATAACGAAACCATAGCGAGATCTAACTCGACGTCAACGCCATCTATCGAGCACATAGGTCAACTCTGGACATTTAATGAATAAATATTAGAACCCGCCGTGGTTTCGCTACATACTTAAACATATACTTAAACACATTGCCTTGTGCATAAGGTATGTACAGCGTTAAAACGCCACATTGGCGAAACGAATTGATGAGTGCACTCTTTTAGAGAGCGACTTTGTTATCTCTTAGTCGCCATTTTGAAAACTGTCAAGGCTTGATCAGGCAGCAATAGTTTCCAGTGCAAGCTTTAGAAGTCCATAGGTTCCTTAAGTCGATTTATCTCACACTAGCTCTATCTTACACTTATTTGTATCATCTTTTTTAAAAATTATCCAGTGAAAAGAACCTAGCGTAGATCACGATTTGCATTGCGGAAAATATTGAGTTGATTTTAATATTATTATATTTTCATAATAAAACGAATTTATACATCACATCCTCCTGAATATAACATCGAAGTAATAAAAACAACCGTCGAGTCGAGAAAAACAATCCCAAAAAAGTATGTTCCTCGCTACTACAAAAACTTGTTGAAGTGTCGTGATGGCGAGCGGGGAATAAGTGACCGAGTCAGCAAAATGTGTACTCTATTTGTGAACTGCTATATTCCACAGTCCACACATTTGGAGTTGGAGTTTTTTTTCTATAGAAACACAACGGCAGACGATCAGACCGTCCATCTGGTGGTAAGTGGATACATTCGCCCTGCGACATGCGCGATACATGCGCGCCCGGATGATTTGCGTACCTTTGGAGATTGTTTTATCTTAAAAATCAGATGTTGTTCTTCGCCGTATGTTGATTTTACATGCAAACTTCCGTTTAATTCAAGCGAAGATGAAATTCGCGGCGTACTTTCCATTTATTACAAAATCGATTGTCCAAGTCTAAAGCGTTAGGTAAACGCGTGTGTTTATACAATACCAACATTAGGCGTTAACTTCTAAACGCAACACCTCCGCCAACTTAAACGAAACAATTACAAATTTAAATAAACAGAAGTACGTTTTCGTTGTGTCAGCACTCCACACAAATTTGTTCCAACAACTTCACATATAACACAAAGTAAACCATAAAGTAACGTTCATAAGGTGGATTTTGTTACACCTACGTTAAACGGTGAAGATAACTCGAAAACCTCCTAAACTTGTCGAACTAATACTCTCTTCTTACCTCAAAATGGCTAAAGTTTCTCGCAATTTCCATTAGCCTTATCCCGAAGCGCCTGCCACTTCCAAATAGCAACTCTATGTTGTTCAGCATATAACACAACGTAAAGTGACAGGCGTTAAGTATACGAGCTTGATTTTAAATAATGGTTTTAGTTCTTAAAAGGTGTTATGCAGTTTGGGAAGAACTAGAGACCTGTTGCCCGCAGAATTAATTTTTCGATTCCGAATAATTTAAGTCACTTTATATTATCCTTTTGTTTGCAAAGATTGTTTCTTCGTACCAACTTGATAAGATTTCGGGTCTGGTCAGATCATTTGTCACCGAGGGGGTTAGTAAATAGGGTAAGATGACCTTTACGTCAGTAAGTTGATCCACTCTGAATCTCCCGTATATATGGTAGTGAGGCCACTCACCCACTTCATGAAAGTGACGTGTCTGTACCTAATTAGCGTTATGTTCGTTATAGATTCCTACATATTCAGAAAAAAAAATAGATTATGTTGTTTGGTCTTTTATTTACTACCTACATTGTGGAATGAACTTGCGCTGCAATCATATTTTTGCCACTTAGCTACAATATGGCATTTTTCAAAAGAGCTGTAAACAAGATTCTGAAGTTGGCGCGCATCTTTATCATAGGCGGCGGTGATCATTTGCTTTCTTTCATTATTTACCTGTAACAGCAAAGTTCTGGAGAGAACTGGTTGCCGACAGGAGCTGTTGTCAGGATCCCAAAGATTCGGTCCGTATAGCCGCAGGGTTGGTAGGACCATGGGAAGGAGGTGTTCATAAAAGGAAAGTCGCCTTTTTCGGGCATATTCGTATTCTAAGAGGATACCTTTACGGGTTCCCAGGGTTAATCCTAGAAGGCAAGATCCCCGGAAAAAGAGTCCCAGTTCGCCAGAGAAGGAGATACACGGACGACATGAAGGTATGTTTAGGAATCAAGTACCACGAGCTGATCGCCAAATTTCATTTTGACGATCATGCCATGTCACCTCATGATAATAATGATATCTTACTGTCAAGTCAACATCTATTAAAAAATATGTTGGCCGTGTAATTTTGTACAGTCATAAAAATAAAATATGAATGCAATATAAACTGATGAAACCAATCGTTATAAACATTTGGAATATACAAACAAAAAACAAAATTTAATTTTCAGCAAAATTATATTCATTGCAATTCGGCTTCTACATACTGGTTAATAAAGCTTGATATTACACCTCCCCTAAAAGAGTGGCCTGCAAATTGTCTTCTGCATAAGTGATCTTGTGCAGGGTTGACTATGGTGACGATCGGAACAAAATCGATTTGCTAACTTTATCTCAACAATTGACCCAATTGTCCCCGTGAGAAAGGTGGTATTGTCGGCGTGGACGGCGTGTTTGATATACCATCCCTGAAAGTAATACATCAAAGAGTAAGTTGGTTTTTAAACTGGTATATACCTAAAGTTGTGGAATGAACTGCCTACTGAGGTTTTTGCACTAATCTACTGGTAAGACAGGGGGGGTTCATCAAGAAAGTTGTGAATAGGATACTGCAAAGATATAGATGGGTATATAGATATAGATACTGTTATAGATGGGTATCTATAACACTATGGGAGATACGATATGGGAGATCTGACGGTTATGACCATTTACCTTTAGGTTTTTACCATTTGGCCGTTTGGTATCTGTTTTTATAAAAAAGTAACCTTAAAAAATTGAGAATTGACTCTGACGAAATTGGTTAAACATGTGGTACCGTTTCTTGCAAGTTTTTTTTTTGGCATGAAGAAGGGAGACATGCAGATAGTCCACCTAGTGGTAACTGGGTACTGCCACCCATGGACATACGCGATACATGCCAACATTAGTCCAGAATGGAGATCAAAAGAAGTGAAACCGAAACAAAACTTCGATGTGTTCTTAACTTGGAACCGATACGAATATTTAACTGGTTTCTAGTACCAAATTAATTAAAGGATTTTTTTAGATCCTCTACACAAGAATAGAATCAGATCCCTAAAATTTTTAATCCAGCCGTGTCTTGAGTATAATTGGATTATTTTTCCTCTTACAACGTACCCATGACTTTCAATTTATAAATCACAAAAGCCTTCCGCCCCTCCACTCCCCTTTTCCACACGGAATGGACAAATGCTTTAATGGTAGAAGCTTAAGCTTAAATTTCACTGCGGCCATATCAACGTTCATTAAAATGCTTCTCTGAAATGTTCCGGGCCCCTCTTTGATGCGATGTGAAAGTAGACGCGCAATTAGGTAGAGTTTATATTAACATCATATCCCTCATAGAGATATCAGATGGTTTTAATCACTGATATGGAGGAATAGATAACGCAATCTGTCGGTCGCTACGTGCCCGAAGTTGGCGCTGAGCTCATAATTTTCGCATTGCTCGTTCAGCTGTTCCGACCCATGTCACTGGCAAGTCGTTGTTACAAAGCATAAAAATGCCTAATTACGCTATAATCAATTGCAAAAACTTGTCAAATATGTTGAACAGAGTCAAAGGAGATGTTTCATTTCACCGGTGAGTCGTTTCCCATCACTAAAATTTACTCGTGACGTGATACGGTTCCATACAGTTTCACCAATTTTTGTTGAATATAATATATGTCTATGGTTTTAATTAAATAATATTCTTCCCTGAAATTATATGAATTTAAAACTAAATAATATTTTACGTAAAAATCTTATTTTCTGCTCATTCATTTCCACTATTAAACTTTCTATTCAATTTTCCACATAACTTTCTTCTCGAACGTTTACGGCAACAAAGTGTGTTTGCTTGTAGTTTTTCTTCTCTGACTTTGATATTCCTTGCATACTCTTTGACATAATCGCAGTACTGGGACTTTGTCTCCGTCCGCGAGATGGGATTTTTGGTTGGTCTTAACCAGACTAGGGCTTCAAAGGATTTTTTCCGTAACATACTTATAACAAAGGCGAATTAAAATTGTTTTAGTTCTAAAATTTATACTTTAAAGTAAATATTAACATTTATTTATTGATGATTATATATAAATGCCTACTTTGCATATTGTGAATGATTCAATTATATATTCCAAATTCGAAAATATTTATAAAATAAACTTGACGCCTGATAAAATTATAGCGCAACATGTTACTAAGCATCAGAATATTATTTACAGCAATTTGTTTCTGATAGAATTATATCAGGCGTTACTAAGCACCAGAATGTTTTTTATAGCAGTTTGTTTCTGATAGAATTTTATTGGGCGTTAAATAGTTAATAATATTTCAATTTTGACACTTAGATATAATAATATGCCTATCAAAACGAATCTCCGTCTCCCAAGAGGACAAATTGAATCTAAACTTCAACGTAGAACGCTTATTATTTCAGCGGAGAATCGCTAGTCGCTTTAATCTTTACTTAGTCGCATCCATAGACTTTAGTGAAAAAAGCCCCGCCGGCGAGGTTGATTAGGCTATTTAATTGGTCATTATTTTATTATTGTAAGTATGATCTTTACTATAGCATCAATTTGTGTTTCTCCACAACTGGATATAACAGGCTTCCTCAACGGCTCGCCACCACAAATGGTCTCCAGTTCCTCTCATTCACCTACTGCCAGCAAACTTGATAAGTCGTTGGTCCACCTGGCCAGTCTTACACTGCATTCGAGGACTCGTCTATCCCATCTGTTGTCGATGTTTACATAGTTTTATTCTAAAATTAGTGTTGTTAGGTACATTTCGGTCTGTATAATAATTAAGTTGGCAGTAGTGTTCGGTAATTACACCGGATTTTAAAACGCTGTATAAAATTATGTGTGCGGTTTATTGCCAAGCCGTTGAAATAACAAATGAACACAATGTAAAAGCATAACAAAGTATGAGAATATTTCATCATGGCTGTCAAAGTGCGCCCGGGGAATAGCCAGAGGTAGTCAACATTGTTACTGTATGTAAGTATTTTTCTTTTATACAGTTATATGTACGTGATCTGAGCAAACAGATTGTCAGTAAGGACTTACTGGCTTTAGTTAAGTTATTTTGACTTGAAATCTCCATCTAAATTCTATTTAAATAATTTCCTAAATATTTTTTAAGTTAAATAAATAAAAAATATGTTTTTTTTTAAAATTCCAATAAAGTCTCAGAATACAATTTAATCTCGCAATAAAGTTAATCACGTCCGAAAACTTTTATTAATATATTTTTTCTAAAGTAGCAATGCAACGCAACCAGCCCTTTCATTATCCACTGCAAGGACACGGGCCTCCTCATGCACATTGTCTTGTGCATAAGGGCTATATGGCCTTAAACCGTCACGCTGCCTAAACGGAGCGGCGAGTTCAGATGTGGTGTAGTACCTCAGCGCTTGCAATTTTCTTTGTTGTACCGTAATCACCTTTTACAACACCCGCGGGACGAGATGGAATAGCCATGCCATAGGGTGTTGGGTGATTTTAGAATACCACCACCGTAAGAGGTGCAATTCGCCGTGAGAGTAGTAAGAGGCGACCAAGGGATAACAAAACGGCTACCACGAGCCCTGAGGACCTGCACTACCTCTAAAAGAATGGATACGCCAACCTGGCCAGCGTGGCGTTTTAAAGCCATGCAGCTCTCGTGCACGATACATTGTGCATTACGAGGCTTATGTCTAACAGTGGACCATAAAAGGGCTGATTACGGTACGGAGAGTAGGGAAATCTCCCTTCCTATCTTGTAGTATTCTGCTTTCTATGTAGTAGCATTTAGGACGAAAAGTGGGATCACTCACGTAATGACCAATACGTATAACGTTGGAAAAATTACCACTACACGACTTATACGCATAATGACCTATACCTACAAAGAGTACCTACTTATATTCATATATAAGTAGGTCCAGGTATAGCCATACATTTCCGTAAAGCCTTTCCAATTCTAATGTTTAGTTACTCTGATTATTTAGAGGAATAAAGATAGGAATATTTTTGGTCGTACTGCGTATTGGTGGTTTTGCATTAACTGAATTTGGTCATTATGCGAGTGATCCTAATAAATAGCCACCCAAAGACTTTCATTTTCCTTAGACCGTTGCGTTCGCACATGAACGGTTCTCAAACTTTACAGTACATACGCTAATCCCCGGTGTAAGACACATACACCCTCACAATTTAAATAGAACACGTTTAATCCGGCCCTGGTAATGGCAGAAGTTGCCAACCCTTCTGGCTCCAAAACTTTTTCGCCCTTAAATTTATCTCGGACGAATTTTGGACGCGAAATGCGAGAAAAATTAGCACGATAATGAGTGTCTGGGTGGACATGATTTTCGCTTTCTTGTTTTATAAGAATGTAATGTTAATAATTAGGTAATGACCGTGTCGTGTCGGAAGCTTCAGAGTAGCACCATCCCATCTTTTCCCGTGGATGTCGTAAAAGATGACTACGGGGTTATAAATCTGCTACTACAAACCCTGACGAATTACATCACTTCTAAGCGTGGACTCGCTAACCCACTTGACCGGCGTAGCGTTTTAACCATACATCCCTGGTGCAAAAGACAATGTGATGAAGCCACGTCCAGGAGTGAACGATAAAAGCGTTGGTTGCGATTAATTAGGTTATTAACCAGTGAAAACCTAGTGGTGTCTATTCTAGTCCAGTACCAGCGAGTTTCTACTTACATATCGGTTCCTAAAATTATCACGAGGAATCCCGCATCCTCAAGCACATGTATGGACAAGTAGAATTATGCCTCGGAACCGGCTAGTGGCACTTTTCGGTGGGATCTCGAGAAGTGAAATTGAGTTTTTGTTTGATTATTGTAAAAATTGTATACGCCCTAGTATTGTAGTTTAATAGTGATAGTTTATTAAACTTCACAGTTCAAATAAAATCATGTTGTACTCCGTTTTTCGTGTGCTTCTAAGGAGTCCTATTTTATCGTCAGTAAACCTACTATCGCTTTACTGAGCGATTCCTGACTTACTCAGAAGGGACTGGACATTGACAGGATACGTTTTAGACTTTGAAATTGTTTATTACGAAGAAAAATTGATACTGGCAGATTGTGCGGATTGCACCATTGTCATATATGAGGAAAAAAATCATTGCTAGTGATTTACTTGGGGAGGCCTGTAGATTAGTAGAATTTTCAAGTCAGTTAATTCAGAATCACGGTGGTTTCAGTTTACGGGAAACGTTCTGGAACATTCTGTTTAGAGGATCGTGTCAACGTAATCTACGGACGTTGACACGTTGATTACAGATGTGAATAGTAGAAAACTTCTAATTCTCAACAGTGAGCCAAATTTTCCTGATCCTAATCATTTTAAGGACAGACTTAGAACTCTCTCTAAGATGACTTTGCGGACCGGAATTAAGTTAATGTGAATCTAGGCACAAAGTAGTTTGTCTGTTTTAGACTTTGAGCTGCCGATTAATCTTTAAGCTCGTTTTTTTGTCTGGTATCTTTAATTGTCGGATATTACTCGTATCCCTGGGAATTAGATGGGAATTAGAATTAGGTGGGATTAGATTAATCCTACCGGAATATGATCTCCTATTTCAGAGGGATGTTTTTTAACGTATCTAGGTAAAAACGGTTTTGTTTGTTAACAGAGGTCATGAGCTATATGTTAAGTTTTATTAAAACCTGCAAGTGGTTTTTGCGTGACGTGCGTTTAGAGTAGTTTAAACAAACAGACAAATTGAAAAATTGACGTCTTTTGTCACTGTTATTGGCTTATTTGTATGTTACAACTCTTTTTTTTTCCTTTAGTTTTAGCGTATACATATCAACTTTGCATTAAAAAATATAAAATTAGCAGCAGAAAATACTGAAGTGGCAGCAAATTTAAAGGTAGGTTAGGTCATAAGAATAACAAATAGATACTGTATGGAAATGACACGCGCGCGCGGAACGCCTTCAAGGTCGCGATAATAACCTACAGTTTCGCATCGTATCATACAAGCCGTCAATCGGGGCCGCGCCGCCGGATGCCACCCGCTCGATTTGACACATTGCCCCACCTTGCTTATTTATAAAACTATTGATAAAGAACGATTTAATTGTATTTTATAATTAATTAAACATTTTAATTAAGAACTATATAATTTATCTAACTTAATAAGTATGGTATACTGATATAATAAATAAGTAGCAGCCCTCACGGCATTCGTGTGCAACAGACAGTTTGAGGGGGGAGTAGGTGGTTATTTCGCGGCTTTTGGGACACGCACAAGTAAAATTCCCTTCTATACCGTAAACTGCCGCAACATTGCCTAAGTTTTACGCTTTTTTAAAGATATCTTCGAAATTTAAAAGCTATTTTCAACTTTTCGATGTACTAAATAAAGTTCAAAATCTTGTCTTTGGGATATCATGGTGATATTACATTATATTACTAAAGGAGTAGATCTGTAACGACATTTAATACCAGGCAAAGTTGGGCTGAAAAATCGCAACTTTGCCTACGTTGTTAAAAAGTATTACAAGACACAAATCCACAAACTCTCCACTCTATATTGAACTATATTCTTATATCATGTTAGTGTTTATTTAAAAATCGAAAAAATGTACATAAGTAGCCTAAATTAAAGCCAGGCAATGTTGGGATGTAAATTTTGGTCATTTTCATACATTGACAAAGTCTTGTATAGGGTTGTCACAAATTTAGAAATGAACGACTTTTTTTTCACAGTGTAATAATTTCTTATACATTATTATTACTTAACATTAACAATATTATTAACATTAACATTATTACTTATAATAAGTAACATTTCTTTAGAAATGGACATAGTTATGAAGAAAACATCCAATCCATATTTTTGGGTGAAACGGAGTATTTCGCTCTCGGCTTTAAAAATACCACTTAATTTGTCCTAAATGGTTCGAAAAAGGTTTTATTTAAATGTTTAATGATCAAATAAACAGGCAAATGCTGTAAGCAAAAATTTAATTTAACTAATTTTACTTAATATTTATCAGGGGAATTATAGACTCTATATTGAAAATTAATTGGCCTCGTCGCCCGACTTTAGGGTTTTGTAAAACCTTTTCAATGTCTAGACGTGTGATCTCGGATATGTCTTCCACTAATGGCCAAGAAAATGTTCCCTTGGTGTTCTTTCTCAGATATTTCGTTAAATATGTACCATTGCTTTCATTATGACTTATAATCAAACCAATGTAGTATATATTGACTTTCCTTGCAAGGAATTTAACTAGTACATATTTTCCTACAGTAACGTCATCAGTGGAATCTTCTTCAGTGAAATTTAAATTATCTTCATAAAGACTTTCAGTATCACTCTGTGAGTCTACAAATGGGCCATCTTCTGAAGAATCATGCAAAGAAAACGATGAAGTTATACTGTCTGAATCTGACCCTTGGCTTTTGTCTAGTTGTCTGAGTGAAATATTTGATAATATTTTTCTGTGTTCAACAGGAACACAAGAGGTTGGAGGGTCATTTTCACATGCCTTTGTAAATAAAGTGCGGTTATTAGAAATGTATAAGTTCTGTGGTGCTTCGAAATTCACAACCACACCTGGAGGAATGTTTATATTTTGATAAGAAGAACTAGCTTCTAATCTTTCTGTATTCGGTATTGTTGTAAAGTCTTCGGTTGACACAGATTCCCCTGGTTTTATATGGACTTTTTTATTTCTTTTCCTGTTTATGTTATTATAGGGAGATCTTGATTCTTTTAAATAACTGAGAAGAGCATTATTAAAGGTAACCTCTGGTTTCCTATTCTCCACGTTGTAATCAGGTAGTTTTCTTAAAACTTCTTCAGGGTTTAAAGGGTGTATCCCAGTGGCCTTGAATCCATTCTTGATTGTTTCTATTTGATTAATTTTTATTGCATCAATTAATGATTTTAGTAATTCTGGAAAAATACTTTTGTTTAAGGAATTACTGGACGGGTGTCGTACTTTCAGTCGAGTAGAATATTGCGCCACGTTCTTTTTAAGGGTCTAAAAAATGAGACATCAAGTGGTTGGGTATCGTGAGTTGAATTGGGTGGTAGAAAAACAAAGCGAATATTGTTATCACGACATTTCTCAATAATGCTTATGTTTAAATGCGAGGACAAATTGTCCCCTATCATTACTTTGGGTTCCGGTGAGGTTTGTGCCCAGGGTATTATAATAGTATTGAACCAATCTTCAAAGGTTTGATTATCAAACCAACCGGATTTCGATTTATTAAATCTTGTACCGGGCGGCCCTTTTTCACACCAGTTACTCCACAGATTTTCTGCCTTATAAACTACGTATGGAGGAAATAATTTTCCGGATGCAGTGGCCGCGAACATGAGAGATATTGCAGTTTTAGTACTGTTGAGAATTTTATTAGGATACTTAACACCTCTTTTAAAAATGCATCTCAGGCTACCGGGATCATCAGATAAATTAGTTTCATCGTAGTTCAGAATGTGCTCTGGTTTTGCATTAGTTAAACTTACTTTTAGGTTATCAAAATATTCGTTATATTCACTATAAGTTTTTGTAGCCCGTACAAGCTTAATATTTTGAGTCGATCTCGTCGTTAATTTATTTTTGTGCCTATTTAAAAAATTCCTAATCCATTTTTCGCCTGGCATCTTATTATTAAAAAGTGCGGATTTTTCATTTTTTTTAAGGTAGTCATAAACGATTATTCTCAATTCTGAACGTGTTAAAGGACTGCCATAATTGGCGCAAAGAATCAACGCTTCCACAATTCTTGACTCCTCCTCTTCAGACAATTTATTAGGACATCCAACTTTACGCATATGTTTCAGCTTTACTTTATTTAAAATTGTTTTTCTTGGTATCCCAAACTGTTTTTCTGCTTCATATGAATTTAAATTTTTGTTTTTTACCAAATCTACTGCTAAATTTAGTAAGCTATCTTCATAATCTTTGTAGCGCCTGGCACCTGGCTTTCTTCTATGTTTTTCCATTGTGGACCTAAAAATAAAATAATATATATCAACTGCTTAATTAAAGTAATTTTTAATGTAATACGTAGTAACTTTACCTAATGTATTAGGTATTCGTCTCATTGTTAAAAAAATATCCAATTAAACAAAATTACATTATAAGGCAAATTAAATGATAAAAAAAATAAAATTATATAATTTCAAAAATATAACTGCAACAACCCTACCGTAGATAAAGTTGAGGTTACTTATTTATCAAACTTATCCCATCTTTGCCTAAGTCTAATTTATTTTAGAACGCTTGACGACAAAACGAATCTAGCAATTGCATTATATTAAAGAAGACTAAATCGATAAGATAACTATATTACCAAAACTTAAACAATATTCTATTTCGACTTACCGAAAAAGTTTTGAGCATCAGTATAAATTCCCGTCTCCTTCTTGACGTTCAAAACGGCACTGACGTGAAGGTAGGTGACATTAGTACTATGGCGACCATTTTTTGTGTTGTCAGAATATCTTTACAAAATACACCATTGGTTTCAGTGATGCAACATAAATATTTTGCGAGTTATCAGCATATTACTATTTTAGGCAATGTTAAAGACTTGTGGTAAAGTTGCGACGTTTTACGGTACTCGTATTGTTTGTTATTTTTATGGGTTTAAGTTTCACTATTAAGGTGACTATTAAGAAATAAGCGGGGACTCCGTCCAGTTAATAATAACATTTTTAGTATATTAAAATTTTATATTAAATTTAAACAGTTTGTTTTATTGATTATGGTTTGCCGCCCGTCTAAATACCAGTCTAAAAATTTTGTTTAACAATTGATTCATTTACAACAAACTTGAACGGGCCCTTAGAATAAAGCAGAAACAGCGAGTAGTATTTCCATCGCTATCTAGAAAATCGAGAGGCCCTTAGAAGTACCCACAGTATAAACCGTAGGTAGGTGCGGGGTGTCACTTATCGCCACTGTTGGATTTAGATCTCCCCAAAGGCTCGCCACTGGCAGTGGCTTCTCACATAGAGCCACTGCCGGCGCATTACTTCAAAATAAAAATGTGCTTTAAAATTGTTTAATGTATATATTCTAAAGTGTAGCCATCTGTTCCCGCGGGTATCGTAAAAACGATTAAAGGATAAGAAAGCCGCTGCCACAAGTCCCGAGGAAACTACATTACTTTTAAAACAGTAGACTTGCCAACTGGCTTGGCTGGTGTGGCGTATTAAGGCCATACATCCTTATGACAAGACGATGTGCATGAGAGCTGGTTTTGGGACCGCTGGCTATGAGAGGCAACTGGCTCCTACGAGGTTGTCCTATTGTCGGGGCCTTGTATACAGTTACTTCATAAGTACAATTTCTTGTGTATTACTTATCTATATATGTATTCTATTATTATGTATACAAATATGTGTATAGTCTAATAAAATATCATTTGCGTATATATATATTTTATAGAAAAAAGGCGGCAGACGTGCAAACAGTCCACCCGATGGTAGGTGGATACTGTCGCCCATTGGCATCCGCGATACACGCCAACATCAGTCCAGAATGACAAATGTTGACACGCCCCCGGATGCGCTGCCCACCTTTGCACAATAAGGAATAGATTGGGTGAAAGGGTTGGGAAAATGGGGAGGGATAGGATGGAATGAGAATGGGCCCTGGCATATCTCACTAACTACCGAAACACGCACGTACAATGGGGAAATACGATAAAGTAGGAAATGCGGTACATTTCAAGGTAGTCTTCTATGAAGGAGGGGTAACGTGTCCAGTCGAGTGCGCCCAGTGGCTGTGGGAATGCAGCGTGCCCAGAGAAATTGAAATTATTTGAACTATATATAATTAACCCGCGTTCCTATATTTCTGTTTGACCTCGATGATTGACTGGTATAAAATTCCATATGGCATTGAGTTCGCCGTTTGTACAATAACCTAGTTTTACAAGGAAGATTAAAAAAATAAATAATCTATAGTTATTGGCTGATCCGTTTCAGATATAAACTCAAGTCGTTTATTTAGCATCTCAACCCATCGTCTATACAAGATTGATGTCGGTGTCGACACTCCGGAAATGACTGAGAGGCGACAGGAAATTTATTTAGACTTCTTGTTTTTATCCTTTGCTCAAATAAGCCTGGGAACTGTGAATATTGTCCAGCTTAATCTGGTTTATTCTAACATTAGTTTTTACCCGTCGCTTCGTCCGCACTGAACGGGCTAATTATACTACGAGTATGTGTTAAACCACCTCATAAATTATACATGCCTATGCAATAAGTACTACTCTGTCAAATAAGTTTCGGGATGTTTTTAATAAAACAAAAAAATATCGCTTCAATCATCTAAATTTTGTATTGTTGCTCTCGTAATAGGCTCCATTTGACGCACTATACTTTCACTAGCCAATAATGCATTCATAGAAACAATCTCATAGGCACTTTCTGGTTATAGCTCGTAAAGCGAATTTTGTTTTATTACGTCAACGGACTCAAAACGTCTACCACGAAGTGGTAATTTGAGTCTGGGGAATAAGAAAACATCGCACGGGGCCATATCTGGCGAATATGGTGCTTGGTCGTTGAATTGTTGGCTAAGAACTCCCATTCGATGATTGAGATGTGAGTCGTGTCATTGTCGCGCATTGTCATGGTGCAGTACCTATCCAAGAATTGTTGTTCCACAAATCTGATCTTTTGCGACGAATATTCTATCGTAATTGCCTCATGACGCCCAGATAATAAAGTTTATTGACTGTTTGACCCTCCGGGAGGAATGCTGAGTGGATAACACCATGATAAACAAAGAAAACAGTCAACATGACTTTGACTTTTGAGTGGCGTTGACGTGGTTTTTTCGGTTCGCTATCGAAGCGCCATTCCGAAGCTTGTTGGCTGGTTTGCATGTCAAATTCATAAACCCATGTTTCGTCACCCGTTATGATGCGTTTCATGAATGTGGGATCCGCATTGGCTCGTTCAAACATGCCTGTAGCAACCTGTTGGCGGGTATCTTTTTGAAGAAAATTCAGTTCATACGGAACAAGCCATTCCGGATGCGTGTCATACTTAAAACATCAACCAAAATGGTGCGAACGGATTCGAGCTATCTCTTAAGCTAGCGCGACGAGTTTAATACACTATTTACCATCACCATGTCCTTCACCTTATTGATATTTTTTTCAGTCGAAGACGTTGAAGGTCGACCAGAACGAGGTAAGTCTTCAACCACTTCTTGGCCTTCTTTGAATGCTTCTTTGTACCACTCATATGCTCTCGTTTTTGATAAAGTCGACTCACCGTAGTCCTTCTCTAACATTTTCAATGATTCCGCAGAAGAAATATTGTTGGTAACATAAAATTCGAGGCAAATTCGTGATTCGACATTTTTATACGTTGTAAAATTCGCAAAGTACACTCGAGTTCGTCTAGCAAATATGAAAATTTTCAAACAACTATTTGACAGATCGCGCCAAAACTTTACATGAAAATTAGCTACAGTAGTGCCAACCTAACAGCAATATATTTTTACACAGGCATTTTACGCGGGCATTCTTTTTTCAAAATTCTCGATACTTATTTGACAGAGTATACTTCTTTCTTGCAGGACGCATTGTTAAAAGAAAAAAGTCTTCTAGCAGTACGTTCTACAAGTTATGACGTATTGAGTAATGTAAAGATACTCGGAGTCTCTTTGCTGGGCAAAATCCGAAACATCTCGTCAATGTCCAGTTCCTTCGAAGTAGGTAAGTCACTCAGTAAATTGATAGTGGGTTTACTGAGGACAGCAGAGTTGGGCACCTAGGAAGCACATGAAAAATGCAGACTTATGCTATTATTTGATTATCACAAACATTACGCACAATTATTAAGCACTTTGGAAGTTTAATAAACTAATTAATTGAATCTTCGGGGCTACTTGGCCGAGGTCTTCTGGAATCTCTTCTCTTTCTTCCAAACGTTTCGTCGGCAACTGCGGTTGACATCTTCAGTGGCGGTTGCACAGTCAGTTGCGCTCGAGAAGCCGAAGAGATAACATCTCTCCGAAAGTGAACGCAGCCGTCACTGAAGATGTCAACCGCAGTTGTTGACGAAATGTTTGGAAGAAAGAGAAGAGATTCCGGAAGACCTCGGCCAAGTAGCCCGGAAGATTCAATTAATATGGACACCGGCCGAGAAAGTCTACACTCCACTATTAATAAACTAACACTATTAAACCGCAATACCCCATAGTATACAATTTTTGTAGGTAATAATAATCAAACAAAAACTCGACTTCACTTCAGTTCCCGCCAAAAGTCCCTAAGGTTTATTGTAGAGAATTAGATTTTCAAAATATTTGTGATCCACATATTTAAACCAGATATTTAAACCACTGAATATGCAATCATTTTTAACGTTTCATTCAAAGCCATTCCTCAATCCCCATTCCATCTCGCAATTTTAACGCATTTTTCTTCTCATGTATGAAAATTCGCGATTCACGTACAACCTATCAGCATGCTCCGTAAAACAATCTTATTTGGCACACGATAGCTTACAATCCTTGGGGGCAATTTATTTTCAATAACCGGGATATCCCGGGAGTGAAAATCTTCCCGGGAATCCTCTATTATGTGAGAAGCCATTCGACGCGGGAAATTTATAATGTTTGCGATGAGAGTGAAGGAATTTGTGATGATGTTTGCAATGTTTAAATCTTCTTTTGTTGAGATTTTCTTGTGTTTTGTGATGAAGTTTATGCATTTTGTAAAATGTATTATGTATTAATAATTCGAGTAAGCAAAATTATACAGTAACCTGTATGACATAAAGGCCATTATGTGAAATTGACGAATTTTGCATAGTGTCGAATGAGTGTTACGATAAATATTTAGTGTTGTTGGTTTGATTTTTATGGCGATGACTTTCGAATTTTGGAAAAATTTCACTATATTTCAATTAAGCATGATCAGCTGAATCTGGAACTACCCTCAGGTCTGAAGTTTATAATATTCGTATACTGTGTTACGGAGGATTAAATATGAATAACTGTTCCCTCTTAACATTGAAATTGTTTTGAAATCTAACAGTTTTTATATGTCTTATATCTAATAAATTTTATGTAATATGCCAAAGCCGGGGTGTAAGGGGTCCCAACCTACATCTCTGGGACCCAAGCCAACCTCACCGGTTCGTGGTGCACCCTGCCGACCAACGAACGAGGCTCTGGCGACCCGCCACCACGCACTGGACCAGCGCGCGGCGGGTTACGGTCCAACCCCCCCCCCCCCCCCCGCCCCCTATGGCAGAAAATGGGGGAGGCCTATGTCCAGCAGTGGACGTCCAAGGGCTGAAAACAACAACATGCCAAAGCCCATTCCCATGCCATCACATTCTATCCGTCCCCATTTTCCCAATCCTTTTTCCAAATCAATTCCTACATCTCAAAAGGCAGGCAGCGCATCCGGGAGCGTGCCAGCGTTAGTCATTCTGGACTAATGTTGGCATGTACCGCGGATGTCCATGGCCGGAATGTATGCTCCCCTGCCGCCTTCTTATTATAAAAAAAAACACAAACCATTCACTCACTGTCACCGCGTACGTACACTCACACCAATTTACATCACTTGGAGTGTGTGACATAGCTATTTACAGTAGCGTGTAGTGAATAATACAGAGTAACGAAGTCAGAGCGTTCATTTAAAAAACTTCGAAGGAATATACAATATCATGTTCACAAAAATGTTGTAGAACTAAAGTTGAAGATTTTAATTTTAATTATTTATACAATATAAAGAAATTTGTGGACGAACGTTAAGGTCCATTTATTGTTATTCAATTGAAATTAAATGCAGTACAAAAATAGCTTGGTTCTATATATTTTTTTATAGAATAGACTAGCGCTGGTTTGGTTACATAAAGTAGCCAAGGCAATCATTACATTTAATTTTAAGAAATGTAGACATTAAATGATTTTTGTTACACAGGTCTCACGTTCCCGATATCAGCTGAGCAAAATTTGCAATCATAAATGAATCTGCTTTCGTTAAATATATGCATTTAATCTAACTTAAAATATATGGACACAATACTAGAATAATGCTACAATATAGCGCTCTTCTTTTAGTAAGGTTATATTTTTCTGTTGGCTACAACAATTTTGTGTATTTATTTTGTTGTATGATTGGTCTTGTGAAGACAAAAGTTCCAAAAAATAGTATTGTACATAACAAATAACCCTTCTTTCCAACTGTCCTCTTAAAATATAAGTCAATAATCGCATGAATGTCAAAGAGGCACAAATTCAATGAAAATAAAATCCATAAATGCAATCTCGCGCCCGCTCGAGATAAAGCTACGTCAAACGCGGCGGGAGGCGACAGAGGGCGCAGATGTGCAGCAAGTCGCGGCAAACGTCCGTAAACGCGTCAGCAAACTGAAAACTCAAAGTGATTTTTAAATCTCTCTTCAACTTGGATTTTTAACAGCGCTCGGTCATGTTCCTGTTATCTTTTGTGGGATTTATTTCATGGTTGTTTTTATATTTGTTACATCGCCCATGAAGAACCGGCCCATTTTTTCATTCACTGTTGGACAACTGCACGTAGACCTCATCGGGGACATTTTCTAGTGCATTTATACTGTATGGGCTTATGGAATTAGTCAGCCTATATCTGTTCTACAACACATTTAGACTACTTACTGCCCATTTGGCCGTACGCTGTCGATCATCTTTAAAAGCAGCACGTTATCTTTTCCCGTGGATGTCACAAAAGGCGACTGAGGAATAACATAGCCGCTACCGCAAGCTCATGAGGAACTTACACCACCTCTAAAAGTAGACTCGCCAACCTGGTTAACCAGCGTGGCGTTTTAAGGCCAAACATCCCTCATGCACAAGATAACGTCCATGTCCAGTGGTTAATGGTAAAAGTGCTGGTTACGGTTACCGCCCATTTCATTCAAGGTGCAACTTTGATAACTTCAGTTTCTCATCGAATTTCGATTTTGTCCCTCAAAGAATAAATTTTTGGATCAAATCTACCGTCATAACTCGATGATAGCTTAGGGGAATCGCTCGACTCACATTTGTGTGATCGTCAGTTCAAATCCTCGCCCGTACCACTGAGTTTCACTTACCACTTAAGTGTGGATTTTTGAAAAGAATGTCACTAGCTCGACGGCGAGAGGAAAATTTTTGGGAGGAAACCCGCATAATGGTGAAATAAAAAAGAACCGGAGTATCTATATCCACCAATCCGCACGGGGCCCACGTGGTGGATTTACTAGGGGAAGTCTATGCCCCACAGTGGGACATTAAAGGCTTATACAAGTACATATCATAAGTTGCATCGGGTACATTACGTACCATATACGAAATGCGACGACATTCTCTTCAGACATTGTGCATATCACACATTTCTATTTAGAACGAAATACAAGGAAAAAACGTGACGAATGCTTTCTCCACTTCTTCCGTAGTTAACAAGTTTAAAAAAAAAAACGCGAACACAAAAAAACAAGACAGAGGCGTTTAATAAGACTTACATTTTGGCGGTTGCTTTTTAATATCGACAATTATTACACTCTCTTTTGCGAGGGCCAGGAATTTATTAAAAAATAACTCGGGTGTAAAAGCCGTTCAAATGCGAGCGTATTTAGCGGGGCAAGGGGGTAGTAAGTTACAAGAGGCATAGATTTACTTATTTTCTTTGATAATAATCTTTCTATACTCAAATATTTCTATAGATATTTTTTATAATCCTTTACCGTTTATTCAATTAGACCAGGGATGCTCAAACGGTCGATCGCGATCGACTTGTTTGACTTACTTTGACTAAAAAAAATGCATATTGTGCGGATAACTTATATCTATGCCACGATATACCCTACCTAGACGACAATCCTGCATCACACATACTTGCAGCCTCTCAGAGTCGATCGATCGTAGTCTAACAATATTGAGGTAGATCGCCAGCAGTTCAAGTTTGAGCACTCCTGAATTAGACTATGCAATAAATTACCACAACGTGCTCAGTTGCTCGATACCTTTAAAAAAACTTGTTAAAGCAGATTTTTTCAATGCAATGAAACCAGCCATTTCAGTATCCACAGTATTTCAGCCCAATTGTTTTGTGCATGAGAGATGAACTCATGTAAACGCGAAAACGCCACGCTGGCCAAGCAGGTTGGCAGTCCAGTCCTTTAGAGGTGGTATAATTCCCCAGCGTTTGTGGTAGCGGCATTGTTATCTTTGAGATTTTCGGGTTTTTCACACACTTTTATCTACTTACGACCCGTTAAGGCCCTTTTAAATAGATACATTTGTTGTCGCTTAGTCGCCATTTACGACACCCGCGGAAAGAGTTGGAGCGACACCAAACGCCACATTCGCCAGTCGCCTTTGTCTTGGGCCTCATCCTTAAAAACTGAAACACGCCGGTTATGCGTCGACGAAGTTATCTCAAAGAGAATTTCTTACACCGACTCCAGCCTTTGTACGCATCCGATTTGATGTGACACAACAACTATACATTTGAATTTCACTATGATGCAGTATTTGAAATATTCTTCAAGTGTGGAACTTGTGTGAATGTGTTCATCGGCTCGTTTGAGATCGAAATTGTTTCACGGTAGATAAATCTAGAATACCAAAAGGAGACCGACCACCTTGGGTAGAGATTGTAGACACGAGTTTTTACTCGTGTCTACAATCTTGTATTGTATTGTATTGTATTGTATTTGTATTGTATTTGTATTGTATTTGTATTGTATTTGTATTGTATTTGTATTGTATTTGTATTGTATTTGTATTGTATTTGTATTGTATTTGTATTGTATTTGTATTGTATTTGTATTTGTATTGTATTTGTATTGTATTTGTATTGCATTTGTATTGTATTTGTATTGTATTTGTATTGTATTTGTATTGTATTTGTATTGTATTTGTATTGTATTTGTATTGTATTTGTATTGTATTTGTATTTGTATTGTATTTGTATTGTATTTGTATTGTATTTGTATTGTATTTGTATTGTATTTGTATTGTATTTGTATTGTATTTGTATTGTATTTGTATTGTATTTGTATTGTATTTGTATTGTATTTGTATTGTATTTGTATTGTATTTGTATTGTATTTGTATTGTATTTGTATTGTATTTGTATTGTATTTGTATTGTATTTGTATTGTATTTGTATTGTATTTGTATTGTATTTGTATTGTATTTGTATTGTATTTGTATTGTATTTGTATTGTATTTGTATTGTATTTGTATTGTATTTGTATTGTATTTGTATTGTATTTGTATTGTATTTGTATTGTATTTGTATTGTATTTGTATTGTATTTGTATTGTATTGTATTTGTATTGTATTTGTATTGCATTTGTATTATATTTGTATTGTATTTGTATTGTATTTGTACAAATACAAACATACTTGTATTGTATTTGTTGCTGATATGATAGTGTCCTATTATTTTAATGAATACTATCTATATGCATATAAAATAATTAAATCGTGTCTGTACATGAATGATTTAAAAAAGGCATTGCAGAGTAAAGCACACGTGCTACAGAGAACAAAACAACGGGTTTTGGAATTTTTGTTTACGTGTCTGTCTGTCCGTCCGTTTGTCTGTCTGAATGTGCATCACGCAAAAACCGCTCGATGCATTTAATGGTGATGTTATGAAATTATACATTTATTAATTAAGTTTTGACATGATGTACAATAAATTGATTCTAAATATGACATTTTCCATTTTTGACATTGCTTATACTTTTCCATTTTTGACATTGCTACTACATTTTCCATTTTTGACATTGCTACTACATTTTCCATTTTTGACATTGCTACTACATTTTCCATTTTTGACATTGCTACTACATTTTCCATTTTTGACATTGCTTATACTTTTCCATTTTTGACATTGCTACTACATTTTCCATTTTTGACATTGCTACTACATTTTCCATTTTAGACATTGCTTATACTTTTCCATTTTTGACATTGCTACTACATTTTCCATTTTTGACTTTGCTACTACATTTTCCATTTTTGACATTGCTTATACTTTCCATTTTTGAAATTGCTACTACATTTTCCATTTTTGACATTGCTACTACATTTTCCATTTTTGACATTGCTTAAACTTTCCATTTTTGAAATTGCTACTACATTTTCCATTTTTGACATTGCTACTACATTTTCCATTTTTGACATTGCTTATACTTTTCCATTTTTGACGTTGCTACTACATTTTCCATTTTTGACATTGCTACTACATTTTCCATTTTTGACATTGCTTATACTTTTCCATTTTTGACATTGCTACTACATTTTTAAATTTTTGACATTGCTTATACTTTTCCATTTTTGACATTGCTACTACATTTTCCATTTTTGATATTGCTACTACATTTTCCATTTTTGACATTGCTACTACATTTTCCATTTTTGATATTGCTACTACATTTTCCATTTTTGACATTGCTACTACATTTTCCATTTTTGACATTGCTAAGTTATGATTACGATAATTATTAGTCTATTTTTGTAAGTACTTGTTTTGTATCTGTTGTGTCTTCAAGTCACTACTGGCAAATGTGATGATCTGAGTGTATGCACTTACCATCTTTGTAACGCACAATGCAAATAAATACAGAAATTGAAATGAAACTTGGCACGGTTATAACTCACATACTGGGTTAATATTTAGGGTACTTTTTATCCAGATTAATTATAAAGTTCCCGCGGGAATTACAAATTCACGAGAACGAAGTCGCTGGCACCGCTAGAAGAAGATTTTCATAGAAGAGCCGGCATACATTCGGGCGCCTTGTCCACAGGATGGTGAGTGATCGCAGCCGCTCATGTCAGGTATCAACCTGCAATAGCAGGTCGAATAGCGGTGCGCAGCCGACCTTCTCCTTCTTTTTCAGACTGTGTTTACCCACTACTGAATATAGACCTCCCCCAAGGTCCGCCAAAATGTTCTAAGCTATGTTCACACAACGACATAGTCATATATCTAGATACTGTAGCTTACTTATCAGATACCCGCAGTACCATATATTCACATACCATCAAATCTGTCAGCCACAAAAATTGTCAATCCCCGCAAAATCGAATTCCGCCGAGGTAACAAACTCGCTGTAATATTACATTTCCCATCACTATCCGCCGCCAAATGTGGTGAAAATGCCTCGTGTAGTGCGTAAATCGAATTGTCTAGTGTAATATCTAGCGAAAGAGGGAGATAGATGTTTTATTGTGCATAATAAATTGAGTTCCACAGCTATTGAATCTAATATTGCGGTACTGATAACCCTACATTTTATGAGATGTATACACACCATCTATCTGTAATCAAAATATATATTTCCTCTCTACCGAAAGGTTGTCTGGCAGGGATCGCTTTTAGCTATAAGACCGCCTTTTGTGCATTTTGTGTTTACAATGTCGGATTTTTATTATTATTTTGGTTGTGTAATAAAGAGTTGTATCTATCTGTCTATCTATGTTTTAGACATGCCACTCGAATTTCCTTTTCTATTTATTAAGTCTTGTGTATACATAATTATTTTATATTTTATTATATAGAAGAGATGTAGCATCTCTGCGTTTTCTGCCTTTTCAAACCCTACCTCAAAAATAGGTAGGTACTGTATGCGTCATATCTTCCACACCTCTCCATCCATTTAGCGTGACATTATGCTAGCTACCTTCACTCCTATATTCTTTTTGTACTAAACTATGACCACTCTGAACGCTTCGCCCCAGTTTTACTAACAAACTGTTTTGCGCGTTTTGCCCGGCCCGTTAAGGCGTCTTATAATGTTTTATGCGGTATGCTTGTGTTGCCAATAGCTCACCTACAATAATATATTCTGTACTAGCTGTTGCCAGCGACTTCGTCCGCGTGGGCTTTAGATTATAAACACCGTCTTTAAATTGATATAACTTTTATATTTATGAACTGATTGAAATAAAACAAACACTAAATTTTAAGTGAAGCTTACCACAATACATTAGTGAAAACCGCGCCCAAATCGGTTAAGCCGTTTCTAAGATTAGCGCGCACAAATGCACAGACAAACAGATAAACAGACAAAAATTCTAACAATCATTGTTTTGGGTTCTATTGCGTTGAAAGGCCCTCAATAATAGTTTTTCTCATATATCTTCTATTTACAGACAGCGAACAGTTACATTTTTATTATACATATATATATATAATATATGTAGTATAGATTTTTCTAAACTTTCAACAGAATAACTGAACTTGCAAATAATAAAAATTGCAGATAAGTAAAGAATAAAGGCTCATTTACACAATGAGAGATTCCCGAATGCGAGTTTGTCGAATATCGATCAAAAGCTAGTATGGATTCCCGAGTGCGAGTTTCTCAAATATCGATCAAAAGCTAGTATAAATAATTGTTATTATCATCTGATCATTGTTATCCCGTGTTATTAATGAGTTATAATCATGTTCTAGTGTCATTGAACCATTGTACTCTTCATTAGATGGGATAGGAAGGAATAGGATACGATGGGATGGAATGATATAATTCTTATTCGTTGCGTATACTGTGCAGTTCACGTTATCACTTACGCAATTCACTCTATGATATACTACATGTACTCGTAGTAAGTATAACAACACACTGGACTCAGTTTGCATGCACTATGTTATTGCAGTTGGAAATTGTATGAATAAACATAGTCTGTGTCATGCCCAGCACAAATTAGATACACCATATCGTTGTTTTGAAGTCTGCGTCGCAGTTTCATTTCAACTGGCAAGATTATCTCTTTCCAATAGTTTTTTTTTATATTTGGAGCATTATATTCTTTAAAAATTTCATTGTGTATTTAGGTTTAGGAATGAATTTGAAGAAAGGATTGGGAAAAGCTCCCTCCCTAGGTCTAGGATGAGATGAGAATGGAGTCTAGCATATCTCACCTAATGTGCGAGATAATAAGAAGCGTGAGAGCGAGAGCGGTAACTTGGCTAGTCGATTACGCCCAGAGACTGTGGGATTGCAGCGTTCATACTCCTTTAATGAATTATTGCCAGTATTTTTTCTAAAAATCCTGTATTTTGTCTCTAACCTTTCATACTTCTTTTTATTCAAAATACTTCAAAATATGAAGAAAAAACATTATGCTCTTAATCTTATGAATACAAAATTGTCTGTACTATAGGGCTTTGTATTCGAAAAAGGGTTCGCCCTGACTGATGATCCGACGTCTCGCTTGTGGACGGACACATTCTGTTTGGGACACGTTTAGATGTGATGGTGTTTTGACAGGTTTTATTATAAAGTAGTAGTGAAATGGGCAAGCAACTTTTGGGAGGTTGTCACAACGAAATTTTGTTGAAAAGGCTTTGTATTTTGATAGATAAACTCATTATTGTACACCAATCTATCTATATAAATAAAAATGTAAACGTTCGTTTGTTCAAAATCTTAAATTTGCGAAAGTTATTCACCGATTTCTTTGAAATTTTGACACAGCATTGCATTCGAATACGCGAGTGTTTTTATCACAGGGTGAAAATATGCTTTTTACCCAAAAACAAGTAAAAACAGGGTAAGCGCCATCTGTTGGGTAGCCACAGCAACGCGTGGCCGGCCACAGCTAGTACAAAATAAGACAGTAGAACGACATTGTAACACGTGAAATGCACAAAAGCCGGTCTTATCGCTAATAACGATCTCTGCCAGACAACTTTTGGGTAAAGAGGACATATATCTATGCTACATGTTATTAATTTATTATACATACATCTATACACATAATAAAACTGTAGAATCAGCGTGTCTCTACATTGAATATATTTACTAAAAACCGATTGGGGGGCGATGAAGGAAGAGTATCAGAATACAAAAAGCCGTTTTTGAAAATTTTTGTCTGTTTGTCTGTTCGAACACGCTAATCTCCAAAACTACTGAACGGATTTTTATGAGATTTACACAGGTTAATTAAGTTTAGCTTGGCGCTTCGAATAGGCTTTGTTTCATCGAAATCGGCTGACGGGAAGAAAAGATATCCCAATTTATAATTTATAAACTAAAACTCCACGCGTACGATTAGCGGACCACAGCTAGTATTAAATATATTCATACTAAATTGTATTTTTTTTATGGACGAAAGCGGCAGGCGAGCATTCCGTCCACCTGATGGTAAGTGGATACTGTGGCCCATGGACATCCGCGATACATGCCAACATTAGTCCGAAATGACAAACGTTGGCACGCCCTCGGATGCGCTGCTTACTTTTGGAGATATAGGAATGGATTTGGAGAAAGGGTTAGGAAAACGGCGAGGGATAGGATGGTAATGGGCTCTAACACATCTCACTAAACACAGATACGTAGATTAGGGAAATAAGATAAAGTGGGAAATGCAGTACATTTCAAGGTAGGAGAGGGGTACCGTGGTCAGACGAGCGCGCCCAGCAGCTGTTGGATTGCAGAATGCACTCTCCCCCACATTTGTTTTTTATTCTCCTTATTCTTTTGTTAATCTGTTATCAAAATTTATATGTTCCAATTGAATAAAACATATTATATATTTATCAGTTGATTGTGAGTTCATGACAACCATTGACAATTTCGTAAATTCCTCAAAATAAAACTATGTTAAGGTTTTTCTACAAAATACCCGTAAAAACCAAAAACCGATGCTTGGAATGAAGTAGAGATTTGTCGAATAGCCCGGGGCAGCTTTCAATCCCGTCTTGACCTACCTATCTGACTTTACTCGACATGCACAATTCCGATTTAGTAGAGATAGGGAAAAACTAGTTCAGAGCGACTGGAGCCCTATATCTGATTACTTTTCAGGTAGGTATTGGTAAATTGTAAACAAATTTATGTTTATAACCTCGAGGTTTTTTTATCGAGAATTTCACCATTTTTCGTACGTTTTCCGTACCTATGCAACAATCTATCCTTCCCCGGCACTTCACTGTGGTTAAAGTTATTGGTAGGTATTATTAGCGATCTACAGCAGGGGTGTCCAACTTACAAAGCCTCAAGGGCCAAAATTATAACCTTGAACGTAGTTGCGGGCCATATAATAATACTTTAATTTAAACTTTAAATTAAATTATTATTATTATATACTTTTAATTTTAAAGTATCAATAAGAACCTATGTAAGGTAAAGTTATTAATATGTAAGGTAAACCAAAAGTAGTAATATTTCTTTATATTCCTCAAGTATTTGTTTTAAATATTTTATTTTGAACCAGCATATTTGGTAAAAGTTTGTTTATATTAATACGTATAATTAAAGCGAATTTATTGCGATTTTAATAAATTGTCACTACCACGACGATGAGAGGTATACACCATGAGGGAACCCGCATGCTCGAGAAATAAAAAAGGAATCTGGAGTATGTATATTTACCTATCCGCACTATGTCCAGGTAGTGGAATACAGCCCGAAACCCCCGAATGATTTACTAGGGGAGGCATGTGCAGTGGGACATTGAAGGCCAATTGATACAAGTGCACATTCGCACTCTCGGTTCTTAATTTAGACTTTAATAAAATCTTAACCAATCCGTATTGTGCACGCGTGGTGGATTATGGCCCGAAACCCGCTAATGGTTTACTAAGGGTGGCTTACAGTAGGACGTTATTAGGTATATTACGTTTTTTTTTTTATTTTCTTATAATAATACGACACACAGCACAGTTACGAACACAAGCTTCTGCAATCAATTCGATCATATTATTTATTCATCAGAATCACGCCTATCTTCGCTTTGATAGCTCTTTTTTAAATTTCATTTTTTTTTTTAATATTTCTTGCACTCGCCATCTGCATTCAAAGCTAAAGCCATAACCAGAAGAGTGTAGTGTAACCTATTTAAGGGACGAAAGTGGAGCGAGTTGTGTCCCATAAAATATTTATGAGTGTTCCGGTGCTGTCGAGGGTGCGCTTTCCAGCTTTTCCGTGTTTGACACTGTGTTTTATGTCATTAGTTAGAAAGGAATATTGTGGTGGAGTGGCGTCGGTTTAAAATTAAGGTTTAGACCTGGAGGAGATATCCAGAATACAGTAAATACGAACTTCTCATGCTAATTGATAGAACATTTTCAATTGACAATTATTCTCTTCTTTAGTAGCTTTTATTTGTTATTTAATGTATTTATTAGTATCTAATATATTTATTAGTAAGTGCCGTGCCTTCCCATCCCTTCCCGCGAGTGTCGGAAGAGGCGACTAAGGGATGACATTGCCGCTACCACAAGCGCCGTGGAACTACACCACCTCTGAAAGAGTGGACTCGCCAATTCGTTTGGATAGCGTGGCGTTTTAAGGCCGTACATCCCTAATACACAAGACAATGTGCATAAGGAGGCCCATATCCAGCGGTGGATGCTGACAAGGCCGTTACCATCAGACTTGTCGGCGTCCACTGTTAGATATAGGCCTCTTCCAAGGCTCTCTCATCCAACTTCTTTAAGTCGTGGGTCCATATGGCCGGAGGGCATTTCACATTGCGCTTCCCGGCACATCGTCTCCATTCAAAGGATTTCCCTACCCCATCGGCTGTCGGTTCAGATGTCAGTGCGAAGATAAGAGCTGCCCATTGAAACTTCAACATGCTCATTGTATGTTATCTATGACTTTGAGAGTATTCATTAATTAATATGTTATATGAATGACAGTTGAATAAACAATTCACCAGTGTCGAACTGTTTATTCAACTTTGGCCCGCCTTATCTCATTGAACAAGCCGACAATGACTTTTATTCTTTGGCGAATTATTTAGTTTTTAATGATATCCCGCAAAGAAATTCCGAACATTGTACTGTCCATAGCTCGCTGCACGGCTTAGAACTTATGGATCAACCAGGTCTACCTCCAGAGGTTATATTTTTTTATCTAAAACGTTGGTCCAGCTGCCAAATAGCCAATAAAAATACACAAAAATATACAATGATAAAAATGTATAAATTGCACATTCTGTGTGCAATACTTTATCTGGTTATTCCCACTTACAATTAAAATCAACTAATTTCATATGTTTCCCTAATAAACCTTTATTATGCGAAGGATCTTGTAGATGCCTAATACCTGGCTTTGTGGGGATACGCAGTGTTAAGTTGGATTAACTCGTTGACGGCGGATATTGTTTGCGTGTACGAATTAATCTGGGGAACTTAGTATATTGGGTAGTAAATCTTTCACTGGTGAATTTTAAATTGATTTATTTAATTTTCTACTAAAGCGCGCGCGCCACGAGCAGGAAGAATTACTGTCATTGACATGAGGTCAGCTAAGAAAGACTGCGCGCAAAGAGATTTGTATGAAAGAGTCGCACACCGACCACTTTACTAGAAATTCTTCATGTTCGTGGCGCGCGCTTTAATAACTATCATTAGAAATGTCATGTTACTAATTCTACTTTTTAATGATTTTGTAAGGGATAAGTAAGTATTTAACTTGTAAGTATCCCACTCTTAGAAATAGTTTAGTATTGTTAAGCGTTCGGGAGGTGCTGTTTCTCCTTGCTTCTTTTAGATGTTCCGAAGAGCTGTTCAATCTTATACGGACTTCGAGGTTTTTATCACCACATTTCCGGTCGCCGAATGGCGGCAAATCCGCACTTCCCTGTCAAGGAACTGCTGCGTACAGCGTGTGTGTTTCTCAAGACATAGATATATGCATAACTGTATTCTAACACCACTACACAGTAAAAGATAAGAACAAACAAATTACACACAAAAAGAAAAGAAAAAAGGTGTAAAGATAAAAAAGGACTTATTCTATTGTCAAAAATATGCGTAATGCGAACGCCGGAAATGGTCTCCAACTCGGCATATGCTGTAGAAAACCACAGCGTTGGTCAGGGCAGTCATTGACAGTTTATTCATTCTCTTTTCTAATATATGTCCAAGTGTTGTCTTCCTCTTGTCAAAAATATCGATTGTCTCCTGCCTTAGATGCATTACTTAATTCAATATCAACACTTTTGTTATCATCTTTAATAACTGTCCTATGCGCAGTTATATATTTGTGCATTTTTTTACAAATTTGCGGGGATGTACGCCGATCACGCGAGATTGCAGGACCACGCTTTGCGTGATTGCAGTCCCTAATTGTATCTTATGTTATAGGATATGAGACGTCGTATTTAATATTTGTTTTTAAACCTAACTAAAAACTTTTTATGAATATGTATTAGTCTACATGAGGCTATGTACACATCAATATACTGCTATCTGATATGTAGGTACTGATGTTTACTGATATATTTTTATTAAAAAAAGATTCAGATGAATACTTTATAAACACACAAAAATAATCAGTGTTAAAATATATGCAAATTTACAAAAGAAAATGCGGCGGGAATCCTTCATTCGTTACTAACCGAGCACTAACCCAGTTTTAAACCGCCTGTATTCAGACACCGTGCAAAAATTAACTTAGCGCTCGACAGGACGTTTTCCAACAACAAACACTGTGTTTGTATCCTGGCCTCTTCAGAAGACCTAAATTTAGAATTCGGGCTCTGTATTTGCGATTGTTTTAATGTTTTAATGTTACTGTTCTGTTCTGTTTCCAATTTGGTTTGGATACTTTTTGGGAGATTAATAATTTTTTTACCCGACTGTGGTGCACTAGGAGTGATACGATGTTTTATTATGAATTAAATAATTAGAGAGCTATTGAACATTTTTTTTTATAGATAAGGCCACCTTTTATAGTTCACCTGATGGTAAGTGGATACTGTCGTCCATGAACATCCGCGATACATGCCAACATCACTCCAGAATGACAAACGTTGGCACAACCCTGAATGCGCTGCCTAACTTTGCAGATTAAGGAATGGATTGGGGATAGGATGGGATTGGAATGGACTCTGGCATATCTCACTCACTACCGAAACACGTACGTACATTAGGGAAATACGATAAAGTAGGAAATGCAGTACATTTCAAGGTAGTCTTCTGTGAGAGATGGGTAACGTGGCCAGTCGAGCACGCCCAGCGGCTGTGGGAATGAACTTTCTCCCTACCAAAATAGAACACTATTACACTCGAACATGCCCTAGAGTTCTTGTATAACATATCTAGTATGTATAACATATCTACCATAGACCACTTGTATTTATGATCATCTCATACTAACTCAGTCTTAGTTAGAGACTAGGGAAGTTTTTTAGAAATTCAAAAGTCGAATTTCTCCGTTGTACAAATGTTGTGTAATTTACTGTTCATACATAAAAACTGTTTCCACCTGCACGGTGGTGTTTAGCAGGGAGCAACAGCGATCATGTCGGTGGAGACGGCACTTTGTCATGCCCCGGCAATCTATTAAGCGGCAAAAACGCCCCGGTACGGTCCCTGAATCGCATAAAATATTTATGAGACACCCTCTCACTGAGCTGTGATTGTGGCGCAAGTGACAAGCGGAGCGGATACGTTTTTTTTGTATACAAGGTTATAAGGATAATACTGACAGCCTTGCGCTTATTTAAAATTCTTTTTATTTATACAGAATATATAATATAGGCAAGTGGAATAAAATATAGTGTAAAATATTTATCAAAGATTGGTGTTACGCGCTAATTGGAAAGGTAGATTCTGATTTTTTAGTACAGTTTAGAAAGAAAGTGTTTAGATAGCAGCTGTAAAGCTTGATGAGCCTTATTCAACTGCATATTTATAAATGTTTTAATATATATGAATAAATATGCATATTAATAATAATACAGTGAAATTAACGAAACGTAAGCTTTGCATTTGTGTGAGTGCATACCGATAGTCTACAGTGCTAACCGTTTTGACAAGCTCATGTCTCATTGATTTCACTGTAATACTATTGTTTGTATAGGTATATAATTTTAGAAGTACAGAATATATTTCACTGATTTATGAAATTATCCAAAATAAGCCAAGTGCCATTGTGTCAAGTTTTTGTGCCTTGCATTTCATTTACTTAAGAATTAGTGTTCGAACCTTTAGTGGAGATGTAGTGAAATATTTACAAAATTCTCGATATCTTTTCATTAGCGGCTTGCATCACGTAGGATAGTAATTGCGAATGTTACTATCACAAAATAACGCTGTGATTTTGTATCTTGCGCCACATCAGAACTCAAGTAGTTCGGATTAAAGTTGGGTTGGACATGATCCGTCGCAGAAATCACGTTCCGAAGTGAATTTTCAGACTCCACTGAAAACTTATACGATGTTTGTTGTAGAGCCGACTTCGCCGCTTCTCCCAACTTTATCCGCGGTTTTAAACATGATTTATGTTTTTTTTTTCTTCCTTCGTGACGGGGATAGTAAATATTAATATGTGTATTGTGTGTAATTCTTTAATTTTATAAACTATTGTAGTATTGTATAGATGATGTCCTTGCAGTAATAAAACTCGAAATTAAACTGACATTAATCAATTATTTTACTAAAATTTTAATTCCAAAACTTTTCCGTCTTATGTCTATTTTTTAATCAAATTGATTTAGTAGACTGGCGATTAACGACTAGAATTACTTAAAATTAATCGTGATTACGAGTTTTTTTTTTAATCCGACTCATTTAATGATATGAATTAATATGAATTTTTAGATTAAAATTTTTCATTTAGTAGAGTCAATCGATTTTTTAACAACTTTTATTTTGATACGAGCGGTACCGGCGACTTCGCGTGACATTAGTGATTCCCGTGGGAACTCGTTTAACGGATCGGGATGAAATAGACCTTGAATATTAATGGCGGTCCTTAGCTGACATTAGAAAAGCAACAAATACACATTTGAACGCTTCGGGATCACTTTTTAAATCATCAGATTTAATTGACTCGTATTCTCTGATCTTTTGTTCGCTCTGCCCTCTTAATCACAATGTTACTGTTTAGTTATGATTATATATTTTATTAATATGTATGTACGTAGGTATATCTATTGTATATACAGTATGTGTGTATGTGTAATTATGTATAAGTCTATTTAAACGAGAATACACCCGCGTTTATTTTCATTTTCCGTTCGGTCTAGTGGTTGACTGGTAGAGAATGCCGTAGGACTGGTAGACGGCAAGTTTTATAACCGTGGCAAGTTTTATTCAATTCCGTCCAGTAGTTTATGCGTGATTCAGACAGACAGACAAATAGGTGTTGTTGGTAGGCAGCGCATCCGGGGGTGTGCCAACGTTTCTCATTTTGGAATGATGTTGGCGTGTATCGCGGATGTCTATGGGCGACAGTATCCATTTACCATCAGGTGGACTGTATGCTCGTCATTACTTACAATTTATTTTCATAATACAGTGTCGCTTATTCTAGTAACAATTATGTAAGCCATCTTGTGTCTCTCCATAGTCTTTCAGGTCGACTGTATGCTCGTCATTACTTACAATTTATTTTCATAATACAGTGTCACTTATTCTAGTAACAATTGTGTAAGTCATCTTGTGTCTCTCCATAGTCTCCCAGGTCGACTGTATGCTCGTCATTACTTACAATTTATTTTCATAATACAGTGTCACTTATTCTAGTAACAATTGTGTAAGTCATCTTGTGTCTCTCCATAGTCTCCCAGGTCGACTGTATGCTCGTCATTACTTACAATTTATTTTCATAATACAGTGTCACTTATTCTAGTAACAATTGTGTAAGTCATCTTGTGTCTCTCCATAGTCTCCCAGGTCGACTGTATGCTCGTCATTACTTACAATTTATTTTCATAATACAGTGTCACTTATTCTAGTAACAATTGTGTAAGTCATCTTGTGTCTCTCCATAGTCTCCCAGGTCGACTGTATGCTCGTCATTACTTACAATTTATTTTCATAATACAGTGTCGCTTATTCTAGTAACAATTGTGTAAGTCATCTTGTGTCTCTCCATAGTCTCCCAGGTCGACTGTATGCTCGTCATTACTTACAATTTATTTTCATAATACAGTGTCACTTATTCTAGTAACAATTATGTAAGCCATCTTGTGTCTCTCCATAGTCTTTCAGGTCGACTGTATGCTCGTCATTACTTACAATTTATTTTCATAATACAGTGTCACTTATTCTAGTAACAATTGTGTAAGTCATCTTGTGTCTCTCCATAGTCTCCCAGGTCGACTGTATGCTCGTCATTACTTACAATTTATTTTCATAATACAGTGTCACTTATTCTAGTAACAATTGTGTAAGTCATCTTGTGTCTCTCCATAGTCTCCCAGGTCGACTGTATGCTCGTCATTACTTACAATTTATTTTCATAATACAGTGTCGCTTATTCTAGTAACAATTGTGTAAGTCATCTTGTGTCTCTCCATAGTCTCCCAGGTCGACTGTATGCTCGTCATTACTTACAATTTATTTTCATAATACAGTGTCACTTATTCTAGTAACAATTGTGTAAGTCATCTTGTGTCTCTCCATAGTCTCCCAGGTCGACTGTATGCTCGTCATTACTTACAATTTATTTTCATAATACAGTGTCACTTATTCTAGTAACAATTATGTAAGCCATCTTGTGTCTCTCCATAGTCTTTCAGGTCGACTGTATGCTCGTCATTACTTACAATTTATTTTCATAATACAGTGTCACTTATTCTAGTAACAATTGTGTAAGTCATCTTGTGTCTCTCCATAGTCTCCCAGGTCGACTGTATGCTCGTCATTACTTACAATTTATTTTCATAATACAGTGTCACTTATTCTAGTAACAATTGTGTAAGTCATCTTGTGTCTCTCCATAGTCTCCCAGGTCGACTGTATGCTCGTCATTACTTACAATTTATTTTCATAATACAGTGTCGCTTATTCTAGTAACAATTGTGTAAGTCATCTTGTGTCTCTCCATAGTCTCCCAGGTCGACTGTATGCTCGTCATTACTTACAATTTATTTTCATAATACAGTGTCGCTTATTCTAGTAACAATTGTGTAAGTCATCTTGTGTCTCTCCATAGTCTCCCAGGTCGACTGTATGCTCGTCATTACTTACAATTTATTTTCATAATACAGTGTCACTTATTCTAGTAACAATTGTGTAAGTCATCTTGTGTCTCTCCATAGTCTTTCAGGTCGACTGTATGCTCGTCATTACTTACAATTTATTTTCATAATACAGTGTCGCTTATTCTAGTAACAATTGTGTAAGTCATCTTGTGTCTCTCCATAGTCTCCCAGGTCGACTATATGCTTCTGCCGCCTTTTTACAATAAACAAAAATAAGCTATTGTAAATTTTTGAGACACTGACTTTGAGTTTGCGCAATTATTTAACTTGTTTAGTTACACAGGGTCACAGGAAACGTCGTCCAACCGAAAGCCGTGGTATCTTATTAGGTATTCGTACAATGACTAAACAAACTTACCCCATACTCAAAGAGGGTAAGATAATTATTATTATTATTCAATAGAGTGAAATCGCTAACATCATTAACTCAGTTTTGTCATCTTATTTCCACTAATTATGGAATTTCATATATGTATATTTCTGTTAAACATTCCTAATAAAGGGAATTTTTTCCAAAAAAAATCTTTTTTTAAAAATGCACTAGATTTGCGTCACTAACATCCGTATTCATTAAAAATTCTAACTTAATTACAGAAACCCTTGCATTTAAAACACCGTTAACATTATCCGGATGGTCATAACAATTTGACACGCATTTTTAACACCATTACTTAAGGAGCGAGGGGAGATACCAGCCAAAAAAATTAACAAAGCAAAGAACCGCGAAATAATAAAAAGTGAGATCTGCGCCGCCCCATTAATATAATGGCTGTTGGCTGTGCGTCACACCAACGTGTAATAACTGAACACATTTTCTTATTATTTCTACAGTTGTGCATTATACTATAAATTTGAATTATTTTACAAAATGGAAAAATAACGCTGAGATATAGTTCTAGTACTTATTCTTTTATTATTAGCGTTTTAATAATGACATCTCGAGCGCTAATTTAGTGCTAATGAATTTTTTAATTTACTTGTTTACTTAATAAAAATGTAATGTTGTTGATAAAATAATTTTAATGTAAACTTAATCTAACGTTTGCACGCCAGTTGTGTGGCAGAATGTGTGAGGCTTTTATAACTTATCATGAGACCTATACATGTAGATACGCGCATTCTTGATCAAATAAATTATTATTATTACCCTCGTGTTTTAGATTCGAGCCTTTTACAATCGTCAAAGATAGACGTGTAAGGACTTAATATTTGGACTCTCGAAATAGTTTCGCGTAGTCGTTTTAGTAGTTTCATGCTTAATAACCAGCTGACTACAATGACGTGCTTAGTAGTTTGAAATAGCCATGCTATAAGAATTAGATATAATTATTTTATTTCTTTCTGTATTAATGTGTTTCAATTTCATATGTTTAGTATGAACAGAAATTATAATAAAGCATCAAATTCATTTTGTCCTGACTATAATGAGTGTTAACTGCCTAAGATTTTTCAATTTGTTGCTGTTTTCGTGTGACACTTGTCATTCGCTAAACTTTAGTTCGGCAAATAAAACTATATGTTTGTAGCTACGTTTTTATTATTTTCATTTAGGTACACACTACGCACACCTGTTCAGTTCCAACTAATGTCTATTTCACGGATCTGGTGGAAGAGATCTCCACAGGAGATAAGATTGCCTTTGTACATCTTCTGTCATTTAATCATGTATAGCTACCATTGAGGTTCAAGTTTCCTGGAATACTTCTATAATTGTCTGTAATTGTCATTCTACATGAACCATCTTCACATGTATTCATACAAAGATGTTCATTATTAAGCTTTATTAAGCCAGTGCGAGGTGGGTGCCAAAAACTTATTTCAAGTGTGCAGCGAAGTGAACCTAATGTTCTAAGGAACTTTTGGAGGCCTTTCAAAGAAACGGATACGATTTTTTGGAACCATTGTTACTGGGGATGAAACTGGGGTTCTTTACTATGACCCCCCTTCTAAAAGGGAGTCAATGGAGTGGCGTCATTCTGGTGCAGCACCGCCTAGAACGGCAAAGGAGACTCAGTTCACCAAAAAGATTATGGCTTCGATATTCTGGGATGGTCAAGAAATATTGCTTATGGACATAAAGTAACGCAATACTACGGTGACTGGAAGCTATTATGCTAACCTTATAGAGCAATTACGAGAAGCAATCAAGCAGAAACGTCGTGGAAAACTAACTGAGCTACGGAGAAGCCTCCATGACGATGCACCCGTCCACGCCGCCGCAGTTACGAAAGCTGCTGTTTCAAATTGTGGCTTCACGGTAATTCGCCACACATCCTATAGTCCTGACCTGACTCCCAGTGATTACTATTTGTTATCAAAATTCAACGCGGGACTTAAGGTGTAGAAAATTTTCCACTGATGATGAAGTGACCTCTGCGGTTTTCGCCCATTTTTCAGACAAAACTTCTGACTGTTTTTACACGGGGATAGAAATGCTAATTAAATGATCCGAAATGTGTGTTCAAATAGACGGAGACTATATTGAAACATAAAAATAGTATCATGAACTTGAGTGTGTGTACTTTTACTTTGTCAGGCCGGAAACTTTTGGACCCTTTGTTTTGTGTGTACAATAAAATATAAATAAATAAGTTTATCTTTACGCGTCAGTGTAACATGCAGCCACAGTAACCATAGTATTTTACGTGCAGATGTCCCCGGCACCGCGTGCGTGGCTCCGATAAAAAATAACACCTCGTTTGGTCGGTACCGCTCGTGTTTTATTAAACTGGAAATACGTTGCCAAAACTTTTGACACACCTCCACATTTTAGCAGATATTTTTTTTGTTAATGGAGCACTCGCAATCATTTGTTTTTTACGCAGTTTGCACTTTTTATACCTGACTACGTGAAGCCAGAAGCAAGAGTTATTTATTTATCAAGTTATGTATAGAATGTACATACAATAACAAAAACAAATTCGAACATTTTTTTTTTTTCATAAGAAAAAGGCGACAGACGAGCATACAGTCAATTGGTGGTAAAGTGTATACTATAGTGGAGTGTAGGCTTTCTCGGCCGGTGTCCATATTAATCGAATCTTCCGGAAATAATTGAATTGAGTTGCGCTTGAGAAGCCGAAGTGATAACATCACTCCGAAAGTGAACGCAGCCGCCACTGAAGATGTCAACCGCAGTTGTTGACGAGACGTTTGGAAGAAAGAGAAGAGATTCCAGAAGACCTCGGCCAAGTAGCCCGGAAGATTCAATTAATAATGTGTATACTACTGTCGCCCTACGAACATTCGCTATCATTTTAAAGAAAATCTTTTTAATATTAATTTGAGAAATAAGAGTTTCTATTCAATATCAGCACAAAGATTTTATTTTGTTTTATTAACGTTTATACACCTACACTTTAAAAATGTAACAATGTCTTCCCATTAAACTACGACGTGGGGTTCTTCAAGAAAGCTGTGAATAGGATTTTGCAAGGTCGGCGGCGCGCCCGCATACCCCCTGGTGTTGCAGGTGTCCATGGGCGGCGGTAACACTTACCATCACGTGAGACCGCTTGCTCGTCCGCCCTCTTCTCTATAAAAAAAATAATTAAAGTTATTAAGAATATATACCAATATAAGGACTAATATATTTTATGTCCATATATTTTCTAATTCTTTCAAGTATAATACATTTTGTACATTATATTTATGAGTGTACAATCCAATTTTTAAAAATAAATAATTATTTTCAAAAGTGTTGTTTTAAAAATATACGTTGTAATAATATTTTTTCGCTTTGTTTCAGGTAAAATAACTTTCAATACATCTTACACAACCTAGCAACGAAACATAAATCTATGTAAGTATTCAACCTAAAATTGACTAGCTCGCCAACCTCGATATACCGATGTGGAACTATGGTTATCTACTCGTAGCTCGTGTCGTCCCATCAACGTTGCGGCAGATTTGACATGACTAGTTTATCAACTCGGCGAAAACTTAGTTTATGTTCATAGTTAACTGGATTTGGAGATCGGCTTTGTTGACGTGTGTTCCATCTTGCAGAAGGATATATAAAGTCTTACAAAAATAGTGTGAAATAGCATGTAATGTTAATCGGTAGACTGAAACTATTTATCTAACTAAAAATTGACATGTATTTCATGTTTTTTTTTTCATCACACAGAAAATGGACGGCGTGGGGCAGCTTGCTCGTCCGCCCACTTGTCTATATAAAAAAAAACACATTACACAAATAACACGTTACGTATAGTAGCGTGTGTGGATAGTATTATGCATATACTTACCAGTAAATTAATTACCAATTATTTATTTTTTGTGTAATAAAAAAATAAATCTAACCGCTGAGGAAAATAAAGCGCTGAGGAACTACACCAAAAGTAAAGTCGCCAACCTGTTAGACCAGTGTGGCGAGGCCATATATGGAATAACCTTATGCACAAGACAACTTGCCCAACTTGACCGGAGGCCCATGTCTTGCAGTCACATAAAAAAAATCATGAAATACGTGTTAATTTTTAATTAAAAATAACATTTTCTGTGAATTTATTGACATTTTTGCAGGACTTTATATATTCTAGCGTCCTTCAGTAGATTACATTGATAATATTTGTAAAAAAATATAAGAAATTACATTATTTTGACAGTCCAAAGCATGTAAAAATGTGATGAAAAATTAGAATCAAAATCAAACTAACAAATGACTAAAAGTTCAACGTATTAAGTAGGTATGAACTACGTACATAACAAACCTAAGGGAGTGAGTGTGGACAGTGTTATACACGTGAATTAAACACTAATTATTTATTATTAATGGGACAAAAAAATATGAAAGTACTTTAGTGTAGTGATTAATATATTAAAGTATTTTATACTATTTTTGTAGTACCTTACATTTAGTGTATATATCGTGTCTTATCTGAGTCGCGTGTCGTCATCAACCGTTATTGTATATGGTATGTATGCATTGTATGTAATTACATATACTGTGCGTAGTTACACAATCTACCTGTGATTAGAATACTTATTTACTCTTTACCCGATGTTGGTCTGGCAGAGATTGCCATTGGCTATAAGATCTTTAGTGCATTTCATCTGTTTACAATGTCTTATTTTGTTTTCGTGTACAATAGAGAGTTTTATCTATCTATCTTCGTAACTCTTTTCACGCTATATTTTGTATTGTTTAATATAACATCGTATATAATAAATACTGACCCTATCCTACCACTCAATCGTGAATTGTCACGTGACGGCAGCGACCAATCAACGACGTATCCCTGGAGAGTACACGGCGCGCTCAATTACAGTCAACAAATTATACTACCACGGGATCTCGGGCGATATTGTTCTGAGAATATGTGGGAGTTTGGTTAAAATATAAGAGAAGAGTTTTCATTTTAAAAAATATATTATATCTACTAGAAAAACCCGGCAGACGTTGTCCTGCCTATGTATATTTATTTACCTCTGTATATAAAATCACAAATTATTCTGTAATTGCCGTCGATATGATTTTTGCGATCGGTTGAACGGTATAGAAGTTGATGTACTGCAGCGCCATCTAATGGCAAGTTACAACAAAGTCGCTAGCTCGAAAATATTCTCCGTGCTCAAATACCTATGCATACCAATTTTCATGGCGATCGGTTGAACGTTATAGAAGTTAATGCGCTGCAGCGCCGTCTAGTGGCGAGTTACAACAAAGTGGATAGCATAAAAACCTTCTCCATGAAAAAATACATATATGTGCCAACTTTCATGATGATCGGTCAAACGGTGTTGAAGTCTATTAATTTCAGATATACCAACATCCATTTTTATACATATAGAATTGGTCTGACAAGACTTGATTGAATGGAGAATGCTATTGTATTAGCATTGGTAGCAGATTGTGGTAGCCGCTTTGTCACCCCTTAGTCGCCTTTTACTACACCACACGGCTCCATTTATAACACTAAAATTACTAGTCACAGCAGAGAGATAATAAATGCGCATCGTTCAGCCTCCTCGCCAGACGTCGCAAATGAGACATCTCTGATAAACCACAAGTTTAATAATGTGTTCAAAGCTGTAGTCACACTGAGAGCTCGTAATCACAGTATTCGTGTCTTCATTTTTTTTTTTTTCGTAAAGACTAGTGGGCGGACGAGCAAGCGGTCCCACGTGATGGTAAGTGTTGCCGCCGCCCATGGACACCTGCAACACTAGGGGGTATGTGGGCGCGCCACCGACCTTGCAAAATCCTATTCACAGCTCTCTTAAAGAACCCCATATCGTAGCTTAATGGAAAGACCTCTTGAAGCAGTTCGTTCCACAGCCTACGGGTTCGCGGTATAAAATAATTTTATTCACCAAAACTACAATACATGCATTTTTTAATATTAAATCATAAATCCTTTATAGTTTTGTTTGTAATTTATATTTTTACTTTTCAATTTGTCGGTTTAGTTTTCGTCGTTTGGCTCACTTACTTACTGACTTACTTACGTTGTGCGACGTAATGTTAGTATTCGTTTTGCAATGGTAATCGTCTCATCAATTAAGTACCTTCCAATTTGTTATAATGTGTATATGTACATAATATTAGGGGTTAAAGTATGAAATTGCCGATTTGTACTGAAAAATTAAAACTCGTTTTTTTCTATAATGTAACATATTTATTTAATCAAAATATTTACCCACATTATCTATACATTGTTGCCATCTAATCGGAAGTTCATTTATGCCTTTGCGATAGAACTCTGGGGATGTAGATTCGACAAACTGTGTGAAAGCATTTTGTACTGCCTCTTGGGAAGAAAATTTTTTACCACGTAGAAAATTGTCCAAATCACGAAAAAAATGGTAGTCCGTTGGAGCAAGGTCTGGCGAGTACGGAGGATGACGTATGGTTTCTAACTGCAGCTCCTGTAGAGTTACAACGGTTTCTCGTGCAGTGTGAGGTCTTGCGTTATCATGGAGCAATAATGGTGAAGATCGATTCACGAGTCGGGGCTGTTTTACTGCTAGTTTCGCCATCATTGTTCGAAGTTCGGCACAGTAAACATCTGCTGTTATTGCTTGACCAGACCTGAGAAAGTTATAGTGAATAACACCATGAATAGACCATAAACAGTTACCATTACCTTTTTATTGGTAAGCTTTGCCTTAGGGCACTGTTGCGGCGTTTGACCTGGGGTCAGCCATTGCATTTTTCGCTTTCGGTTATCGTAAAGAATCCACTTTTCGTCACATGTCACAATTCGATCCAATATTCCTTCATTTCTGTACCGATTCAACAAGGCAACGCAAGTTTCAACACGCGTTTCTTTCTGCAGATCAGTCAAATCATGAGGCCCCCCTTTTTCATATTTTGTTATCTTATTGATTTGATGCAAATGAGTCAATATTGTAGGTAAGGTAACGTTAAACCATGCCGCTAATTCCTGGGTAGTTTGACTATGATCGGCATCCACCATCTCCTTCAATTCAGCGTTATTCACCTGTGTGGGCGGTCTTCGACGTGGTTCGTTCTTTAAGTCGAAGTTTCCATTACGAAAGCGTTTAAACCAAAAACGCACGGTTCGTTCATTAGCAGTCTCCTCTCCAAACGCAGCATTGATATTGCGAGCCGTTTCTACCGCGTTAGTTCCGCGTCGGAACTCGTATTCAAAGATTACTCGGATTTTCGAAGTATCCATCTTTCCCGTCTAAGCTGAATAAAAAAGACAATTGAAAGTCGAAAATCGAATGTTGCACATTTTTTAAAACAAGAACCTCATAGGTATCATGTGAAAAAAGTTTCACTCGAAAATCTCACACCATGAAGGTTTTATGTCAATTCAAAGTATCTATTACCATAAAACGGCAATTTCATACTTTAACCCCTATTATTTTCATATTTAGAATTTTTATGTTATTATTAGACCAATGTGTGCCATAATTCAGCTAACTAGGATTTTTTGAGAAGATGCTTGGTTTTTTTGTCTAAAATGACTGGGCTATTAATATAATTTATGTTTTCAGAAAGGATTTATATTTTTTATTTATTTATAGTCCATTCACAGCTTCGCGTCTCATTGTGTCCACAGCCTTGCCTTCATTTCTTTTTTCTTCTCGTATTAAACGCGTGATGGTTGTAAGGGCGTGTTCACATTATGCAAATGTTACCGCAATGAGTTTAGCATATGTATTGAAGGTAAGATGACGGTAAATGTACCTGGGGGGATCCCTGATTGCTTTTTTTTTCTTAAATTTAAAAGCAAAGAGAGTGGATAGAGGGTGCATATTAATGGTATTTTTCCAGACTAATATTTTTTATTTGTAATGCATATATAGAAACTGTTAATTTTAAAATTTACGTCTTAAACTATTATTATGTGGCCGGCTTTAGGATAGCTCCTCTCCATTTCTCCCCGCGGTTGAAAGGCGACTAAGAGATAATAAAATCGCCACCATAAGCCCGCTTCTAAAAGAGAGAATTCGCCCACCCACTTGGCCAGCGTAGAGTTTTAAGGTCGTACATCCCTCATCTGTGTTCTACCGCCTGTACAATGGGGAATGCACTGAAGAACTGTTCAATATAATTCCCACCTCGGGTTTCTACAACCACACCTCCCGTCACAGAAGTGCCGTCCATCCGCATTTCCTCGATACGGAGGTGTCGCGCACTGTTCGGTCCAAAAATCATTTTATACCGCGAACCCGTAGGCTGTGGAATGAACTGCATCAAGATGTCTTTCCATTAAACTACGATATGGGGTTCTTCAAGAAACCTGTGAATAGGGTTTTGCAAGGTGGGCGGCGCACCCGCATACCCCCTGGTGATGCAGGTGTCCAGGGCGGTAACACTTACCATCGCGTGGGACCGCTTGTTCGTCCGCCTACTTCACTATAAAAAAAAATGCACAAGACAATGCAAGACAAGACGGCACAAGACGGCACAAGACGGCACAAGACGGCACAAGACGGCACAAGACGGCACAAGACGGCACAAGACGGCACAAGACGGCACAAGACGGCACAAGACGGCGGTGTCTCGTGTCCAATATTGGACGAAACAAAAACTAGATATGTACTAGTATTATTGATATCTTTAGATAAAGACCTTGTGTACTTATTACCACCAGTATTATTATCAGTATCTGATGTTGAATCTAATTGAATACAACGCACGGAAGGATCACGACCAGCATCCACTTTTATCATCAGCTGGACATGAACCTCCTCGTGAATGTGGAACATGGTGCAGAATGAAGCAGGAAATGGCGTTGGTTCATCTATTTAATCTGGCTGTATTTATAATTATATTAATTATTACAAGATGTTTATTAGATTATAACCACCAGTATTTGATGTTGAATCTAATTGAATACAACGCACGGAAGGATCACGACCAGCATCCACTTTTATCATCAGCTGGACATGGACCTCCTCGTGAATGTGGGACATGGTGCAAAATGAAGCAGGAAATGGCGTTGGTTCATCTATTTAATCTGGCTGTATTTATAATTATATTAATTATTACAAGGTGTTAGCAATGCACACCGACGCTTGTCACGGACAAGAAGAAAAAGATCGAAATGTTGGGGCTAGCACAAAAATCAAATTGAGCCAAAGAGGGCTTTAATGTCTATGTACAAGGTACAAACTTGTAAACTTAAGACAAATGTTGGTCTTAAGCCGGCCAATAAATACCACACGGTCATACACATACGGAAGGTCAAAACACGTTTATTAATAAAAAAAAATTGACAGAACATTTCGAAAAACTTGCATCTGAAGCGCCCATATTCCCGTCACGCTTTTCTCAAATTCATGTAGCACTGTTGCAGTACAACTCCATTACAAACGCATTTGCACTATAACGCCACCGTCACAAACGAAAACCCACTTTATTACGTCGTCATAAGTGTCAACGTGTGCGCAAAAATATATTTGCTTGTACAAGAAACTTCAAAGATAAAAAAATGTTGCGACATTAGAAAATCAACCGTATTACGTGGCGAAAGAGTTGTGAGCGACGGTAAAGCAGTTGGTGGGTTCTCGTGCACTTAACGCCTCATCGTCGTGTCTGTCTGTCCGTCTGTACGTATGACAAATTGCTCACTCTCAGAATTAATGGTCCCGCTGTAGATATATGATCTGTGTAAGATAATACGAGTTGATAGGTTGATACATGTCTATCGAGTTACTCAGGGCCGTCTTAAGTCTATTCTGCGCCGGGGTGCGGGAGTGTATCCTAAGACAGTCAAATATCCTATTGTGTATCCTATGACAGTCAAATATCCTATTGTGTATCCTATGACAGTCAAATATCCTATTGTGTATCCTATGACAGTCAAATATCCTATTGTGTAATTGTTTACTATAGCGTTATATTTTTTCATTACCTTTAAAAGGTGAGCGCCCGGGGTGCACCGCACCCCTTGCACCCCCTGGTAAAGACGGCCCTGGAGTTACTACTGATTCCGTAGATTTATTGATGTCCTCTGAATATGGCAACAAGTGACAGCGGTTCTGTTTGTCTATCTAAACTAGTTTTAACGCTAATGTTTACTTTATTTATATTACTCGCATCAAGACCCGTTTAAATATTTAAATATATGTGAAAAATGCGAATATCTCAAATGTTATCTAACGTTTTTGTTCTTATACAATGTACAATATACAAGCTTAACCTTCAAAGGTAGTATAGATTTCGATTCACGTAGTTTCACGAAAAAATATGTAGTTTGACGGGGGAGAGTGCACGCTGTAATCCAACAGCCGCTGGGCGCGCTCGACTGGCCACGTTACCCCTCTCTCACAGGAGACTACCTTGAAATGTACTGCATTTCCCATTTTATCTTATTTCCCCTATGTACGTACGTGTTTCGGTAGTGAGTGAGATATGCTTGAATTCATTCCCACTCCATACCTTTTTTTATCCCTCCCCCATGTTCTCCAAATCCATTCCTATATGTCCAAAGACGTACCAACGTTTGTTATCCTGGACTGATGTTGGCATGTATCGCCAAAAAAAAGTCTCTGTTAAGAATAAAAAATAAAAACGTGCCGAGAATTTAGTACTTATTATCAATTAGAAATCATTATCCAGTATCAGAGTCAGATGCCTCTTCATAACTCTCACTGCTGTCGCTCGTCTTACTGCTGTCACCGCTCAGGTGAACCATGTAGTCGTAAAAGAAGTGCGTTCCCCAAGGCCTTTCGTTGCCTTTGCTATCATCCTTACATCGGTGATCATGGATTTTGACGAACACTGAAATTAAAATATAGCAATTTATATTTAAAGTAATATTATTCGTAAAAATAACACTATTTTGTAGAATATTGTATAATTTGTAGAATATTTATGGAAGAATATAGTAGGAGGAGAGTACACGGTGCGCTCCCACAGCCGCTGGATGCACTCGACTGGCCACGTTACCCCTCCCTCACAGAAGACTACCTTGAAATGTACTGCATTTCCTACTTTATCCTATTTTCCCATGGATGTACGTGTTTCGGTAGTCAGTAAGTGAGATATGCGAGAGCCCATTTCCACCCTATCTTATCCCTACCTATTTTCCCAACCCTTTCTCCCAATCCATTCCTTAGTCTGCAAAGGTGAGCAGCCCATCTGGGGGCGTGTCAACGTTCCGTCATTCGAGACTGATGATGGCATGTGCCGCAGATGCCCATGGACGACAGTATCCACTTACCATCAGGTGGACTGTATGCTCGTTTGCCGCCTTTTTCTATAAACAAGGAACTATTTCGCAGATTGAGAATTCTTTAATGCCCAAATTCTTTTACTTAATCTTTCTTGTATCTTTTCCAGTTCTTAAATCTTTATATTGTATATAAAGATATTATTTCTTTATTAAACCATCTATCATTATTTCGTATACTTCTAGACTTTTCCTTCCGTCCAAAGGTTGCATGGAAGAAATTGCTTTAGCGGTAAGGGCGCCGGTTATACAATACTTCTAATTATTTGTACTTTGTATTTATATATCTATCTATTTTTGAGGATGCAATACCACCACCGCTGTGTGCACTCGACTAGCCAAGTCAACTCGCGCTTGCGAAAAGACTATCGTAAAATGTATATTACTAATTCCGTGTTTCGATTGTTTAAAATATGCAACACATTTACCATTACCATTTACCAGTACATTTCTAGGTAGTCTTCTGTGAGTTACATATAGATATATAATATGATATTGACAAGCAACGATTACAGGAGGTACGTAATATTTTCTTAGGTTTTCGCGATTACTATACATAGCAATTAAACAACTTTGAACGGTTTAAATCGCGTATATTTGACATTATTTATATCCCGACGTTTCGAACACTTTGCAGTGGACGTGGTCACGGGGTGACTAATTGATTTTATTTGTCACTTGACTAATGTAGTTCTAATAATTTCTTAATAACTCAAGTGACAAATAAAATCAATTAGTCACCCCGTGACCACGTCCACTGCAAAGTGTTCGAAACGTCGGGATATAAATAATGTCAAATATACGCGATTTAAACCGTTCAAAGTTGTTTAATTGCTAGGAGGTACGTACTTGTGCCATCCTGGCAATTCCTCATATGCATCATGCAGAGGCTCTTGAAAGACCGCTTAGCTCGTTGGTAGGCTCCGCAGATCCACTGGATGCTAGGATCGCGCCATTTTTTCTTCATTTCCGGGCACGGGGTGCATTGTCGGTGCCATCTCCGCCTAAATTTTCATGTAACAATTTAATTGAACTTAAAAACAATGAGATCATCATGAACTCTAAAGGGCACATCAAAATTAAAATTAATCAAATTTAAATAAAAATAAATAAATTAAAAGTAGCAAAATGTAAATTTCAGTTCAAAACAATTATTAATAAAAAAAAAATTATTTGAAATTAATCAATTGAGCCAACTTAAAATAATCAATAATTAAAATTAATTCTAACTTTCATACAATTAATTATTATTGATAAATGATTTAAATTATAGTTAATTTAAATTTAGGATTATCAAAATAGTTATAATAATTGTATACGAATAACTACCTACATCGGAGACATAACTCTCGGATGTACTTACTATTAATATTCAAAATTTATATATATTTTTTTAAGGATCCGTTATGCCTCGGCAATGTCAGTTCCATCGTACCTACCCTAAACTTACAGTCTACAACATTAATGTAGGTACCAATATATCAGCCCTAGTACTCACGTATACTATATACCGAATCTGTGCAAAATAAATGCTGCTCGTAATTTAAATTCTCCTACCATCTTATGGAACATACATACAGAATTTCTGTTCAGATCGAGAGCCCTCACTAAGGCCTCCCGTACCTGTTGATTCGTTATAAACATGAACAATTTTATTATAACGTATAATTTAAGAATTAATAAATAGTATAACGTTATCGTTATACTGTAAAAATAAAAGTTAAGAAAAAGCCGCTATAATAGATTGAGTATAGCGCTTCTTGAAACATCAAATGATTGAGATTAAGACTTACCGAAGGTTTCTTTTTGTGCATGTATAGTTTGCATATAAGCATAGAATAGAATAAGTATGCTTAAATGGCAGTTTTTTTTTTATGTTACGAAAGACAATCAAGGAAAACCCTGCATGGTCACCTGGTACCATCTAGTCTAGCTAGGCCAGTCTAGGTGGTACCAGGTAGTGCCGGACTCCTACCGGTGAAAAAACCTTGATTGCCTTAACATCGTGTAGGTCTAAGTTCTTGTGGCCCTGGTGGCCTTTCAAGAGTCACCGGTCGGCTTAAATGGCAGTGGGAAAGAAAGAAAGAATTTATTCGATAAGCCCACAAAGGAAGAGAAAAAGATAACAGACAGAACGAATGACAGAAAATTAATAACCACAAAGACAACTTATCAGAATATAATAACTGTCGTGCCGTGCGCGACGTGTGCCTGGTCGAAGGGATCTCCAGCTCAGCACAGTTCTGAGTGCCTGAGACAACACTCAGCGGGTCATATTTGTCGCAGGATCGAATGCAGTGCGGGACGCGCTCCGGTCAGATGAAGCGACCACGTGAAGAAGTTCATCAGTGGTGGTTGAATGAGAAGAGCCGAGGATCGAGTGTGGTGGCGAGCCGCAGAAGACGTCTACATCAAGCAGTGAAGAGACATAGGCTGATATTTTGCATAATCAAAAACGGACAACAGTGATTCAATGTCCAACATCTAATAGTCACAGATGGGAAATAGTTGGGAAATGGTACGGTTTATTGTACAAAATTAAATAAAACGGAGTGGCAAAAAATCCTAAATGGCAGCAAATAACGGTCAACTTAAACAATTTTTAATTAGGTATTAAGGATGTCAACGCAATGCTGACGTACTCATATTTCTAATGTCGCCAGAGTACTTTTAAATTTGCCGCCACTTACAAAAGATACAGAGTAAAGATATTGATCGTAAGAGTAATCTGCTAAAGTTAATCTGCTAAAGAGTGTTGCTTGTTAAAACTCTCGTCGACCCTTCTATCTCTAAACAAGTAATTGAAAACAAATCTCTCACCATCCTTTAGCCTGTGTATTTATATTCTTTACTTCTGTCGTTGACTCCGACGATGAGGAATCCGTTATACCTAAAGAATCTTTGCTGCCACTGGAAGAGTCGCCTATACGAAATAAAAATTTAATTTAATGTTTACAGAAATATAATAATTAAATTGCAAAATAAAACTGCCCTTATAGCCACTTCATATCTTTACTTTGAAGGCGGAGGGTGCACGCTGGCCTCGTTACCCCCCTCTCACAGAAGACTACCTTGAAATACTGCATTTCCAACGTTATCCTATTCCGTAATGTACGTACGGGTTTCGATGGTGAGATATCCCACCCTATCCTATCCCTCGCGTTTTCCCAACTGACTGTCATTCTAGACTGAAACTGGCGTGTACCGAGGATATCTATAGGCAACAGTATCCAGTTACCACCATGTGGACTGTATGCTCGTCTGCTGCCTTCTTACCATATAAAAGTCACACAATATTCCAACAAGTTAATTCACAGTGAGAAAAACACAAAGTACGACACTACAGTACCGGCGCAGCCCCACCCAACATCCTAAGCATTATAATGGAGTGTAGGCTTTCTCGGCCGGTGTCCATATTAAATGAATCTTCCGGGCTACTTGACCGAGGTCTTCTGGAATCTCTTCTCTTTCTTCCAAACGTTTCGTCAACAACTGCGTTTGACATCTTCAGTATGTGTGTGATTGTAAATATCGATGTGTCGGTACACACACAATCACAACTACCCTCGCCCACTATAAATACCGGCGCCACAGTCGTCGAGTCAGTTCCACCTAGGCTAGCCTTTATAAAGGCTGGACTAGATGGTACCAGGTGACCATGAAGGGTTTTCCTGATTGTCTCTCCTAACATAACAAAAAAAAAAAAACAAAAAAAAACGTCGAGTAGTTGCGCTCGAGAAGCCGAAGAGATAACATCTCTCCGAAAGTGAACGAAGAGATTCCAGAAGACCTCGGCAAAGTAGCCCGGAAGATTCAATTAATATCCTAAGCATCGTTGTATTAAACACCCAGAGCATTATAAGCCCTCTGAGTATAGCTACTCAAAGGCGTCTTGTGTATGAATGATGTATGGCCTTAAAACGCCACGTTGGCCAAGTGGGTTGACGAGCCTACTCTTTTAGAGGTGGTATATTTCCTCAGAGCTTGTGGTAGCTTTGTTGTCCTTACTGGCGAGTAACTTTTACGATACCCACGCGGGCAGATGGAGTGGTACCTACTTTTTTGGAATGGGGTATTTCTACATTACACGGCGCTTGTATATGGGTACCTACATATGATAAAATCGTATAACAACAGAACGAAATATTTTTTGAAAAAATCATTGATCGTTGTGATTCAGAGGTCAACAAGATTTTTTGGAATTTTTTTCTGTCTGTCTTTCTGTCTGTCTGAACGCGTTAATTGATTTTGATTGATTGATGGATTTTAATTGATTTTGGCATAGTTATAGCTTATGTGTCGAGTTAACATTTTGGGTATTTTTTATCCATTTAAATTATGTAGTCGCCACGAAAATTACGAAGTTCACGCGAGCGAAGTCGCTGGCGCCGCTAGTAATTAATACAATACCACTCATTTGCCTACATTATTATTATTATTCGCTTCTAATTAGAAATACAATATTGATTGCCTTTATTAAGCCTTTCCCCAGAAGACGATGAAGTGGATCTCGCGGGTGGGCTTTTTCTTTTTCTTTTCTTCCTTTTGTCAGTGTGCCTCCTTCTAGTTTTGTGTTTGAGTTCTTTTCCGAGATCGCCCAATGTGATCTCCTCGATTTTTTCTGGAACAATGTTTGCTGCGGAGAAAGACATTGGAAAATGAGATAAATAAATAATAACAATTTAATATTACCCGCAAGTAAATTTAAAATAAGGCAAAATAGTGCTTATATAATGGACATAAATATATATTAGCTATGGTATAGCTGCATGTGGACGTACTTTTAGATCTTATCTTGATAAAATATGTAACATCCAGATTCGAATAATAAAAAACGTATTAGTAGATAAAAAAAACCAGGATTAGTTGTAACAAAAATTATAACTTGTTGTATAATAAGTTAAAGATATTACCAGTTCTCGAAAAAGTAAAATACTTAATGTATATTGATGATTATGGCCAGGATAGCATTAAAACATGTAGAATACCGATACGCAACCTTAGAGAAAACTCGCAAAGAAGATATGTAGGATATAATATGAACAATTAATATGGCAAAAGAACTCGTAAATACATGATTCCTAAATTATTTAACCAAATTAGTCCAACTGTGGAACAGTGCAGTGGTAAACAGGTATTTAAAAAAAGGCTAAAAGCGATACTGTTAAATAAATTAAATATAGATACCTAGAAGTGTACCTACTGTTTCATGTAGTACTCATGGGTTATACATATATATACTTGTTCACATCGTAGACAAGTTGTTAATTAGTTAAGCTAACCTAAGTGGGTAAGACACGGAAAGTTAAAAGATGAGAGCGCACTATTCGCCAACAAACTGTCATCAGCTAGGCGGAAATATATGTATACGTACTATTTAAGTTTCTTTTGAATAAATAAATAATAATAATATAACAATTTATCAACATCCATCAAAACATTACCATTGAAACATTTCAAAGAATCATTGTCCAACATACTAATTGATAAGTGTTTCTACTCTACGGTTGAATATTTCAATTTCAAGTATGTATTATACAATATACTTGTGGGCTTCAGAAAGGAGTACTCGTCGGCATTCAAAACTAGTGTTCTCTAGAATCTATTATTGCAATTTTTTCACTTCAAATTAGTGTTATCGCATTAGAATTTAACTATTATATTATGTATTATTTTGATAGATAATTAGAATTACAGTAATAAAAAATGACGAAACATTGTATCCATATAGTTTTGTTAACAGCTGCTTTGTATGTGCATATATTTATATGTATATGTTCCGTGGAAATAAAATTTCATATCAAGAATAGCAAAGCGGTTATAATTAACATTCACCCACGGTTTTGACATTACTGCCTCAACATTAATAGATCTATGAAATAATCAATCATTGTGCTTTCATTTGAGTCATATCTCATTGTTTCATTTATATTTACATTTCATCGCACCTTCCAAGTGCATCTCTGTATAACCTAAAGGTTGGCACAGGCTTTGAGCTCGCCATTTGGTACGATTAAGTGCAATAAAGTATTTTAAATAAAAAAAAATATCTCAAGTGTGTTGCTACATGTTGATATTTTTGAAACACTATAGATGGGCTAATTCCCTTTAGTGGATTTAAAATTATTCAAAAAATAATTCAAAGCTAAAATGTACAAAAGATAATTATGTTCTGTACATTCTTCACTACATTCTTTATTTAAGTAAACAGTTCTCTTCTAAAACTTTAAAAATAAAACAAATTTATCTTCCCAACTGGGGCGCATGCCGGATTTTTTGGTACTCGTTCATATTTATCCACTATTAATGCAAATCAAGTGAAATCATGTTTCAATGGCTTTCAACGCATTTTTTTTTAATTTTATCAGTTTTCAACATAAAATAAATATTAGAAATACGATAATAATAAATAAAAACAAATAAACAAGATAAGAAAATAAATTGATTTCTTAGTAGTACTTGTTATATTTTCAATATTTTTAACTTCCTTGCCGACATCTCCTACTGTCGTATTGTTCCTTAATTCTGTTAAAACAATATTTGCTGTAACAAAAAAACATTAAATTTAAAAAGGAAAAAGAACCGGTTATATGAAGGTTGTGCAAGATTAACAAATCGGTTTCAATCATATCATGCAATCAGTATGTCTGCACTGCTGCATATATTTTTCCCCTATGGCCCGCCATTACACATGGTCTTCCGTTTTTCTACCCAACAACTAGCGGTGACCTTCTCTTAAGTCGTCTGTCTGGCTGTAGGCTGTAGGCTGTCTGGCTATTCGCTGCGTATTCCGATACTCTTTCTCCATTCAAGACTTCATCGTTTGTCATTCCTACGGCAGATATGGTCGACCCTTTTTATTCTGAATTTAAACCTTAATACCTACTTAAAAGTTTAATAATTTAGTATTTTCTGTTTGTATTTTTCTGGATCCACAAAAGGGAATCACTGAAAGTGAATATACGTACGAATGACTGTATGGACGAAATGATCTTTATTTCACACCAGAAATACATATATGACAAATTATAAACAGTTGTGTGTACGACTGTTTGTAATTTGTCATATATGTATGTATATAATATATGCTTGAATTTTTTGCGGTCTTACTCTGGTCCTGCACGTATGTGTATCTTGGTAACGATTCGTCTGTCTTTAGCAGAGGCATTACGTAAATAACAAACTAACATTTTCGTCATGCCTAATATTAATTAGAACGCGCAAAAAGTGGTGATCTTACAAAGAGGTTTCTGTCAATATATTTTATTTCATTCTAAAAACCCTATACCTACAAAGTTTACATGTGACCAAATGCATATTTATTAGCCAAAATTAATTTCCGTTATGCCAATTAAAAATCTCTGGATTTCGGTCATTTTGCACTACCTATATCCCTTTTATTTTCTCTATCCCAAGGTTTCCTGAAAGAGATCGCCTCAGCGTTAAGGTCGCCTATTGTATTCTTCCATAAAGAGTATTTATGATTATCTATCTTCTATATAAATAAAGATGTAAACGTTCGTTTTTTCAAAATCTTAAATCCCCGAAAGTTCTTCACCGATTACTTTGAAATTTTGACACAACGTTGCATTCGAATACGCGCCTGTTTTTATATACCTATCACAGGGTAAAAACATGCTTTTTACCCAAAAACAGGTAAAAACAGAGTAAGCGCAATCTCTTGGGCAGCCATAGCAACGCGTGGCCGGGTACAGCTAGTAATTAATAATATACAAAAGTATATTATTATACTTTTGTCCCACGAGCTTGTGAATCCTATAACGATAAATATATGTAGTGAATTAAACTTATTTAACTTTAGGTGTATGGTATACGTTGTGCCGTACAAAATTAATTGACGCAACAGCTCAAATCTTTTTCCTTTTGTATTGCACAGTTTTTGTGTGTTTCTTTCTAATAATTTGTGAACACTATTCTATCCTTGTGCTATGTTCATTTTATAATTTCCTATTATTTAATAACGACTGCTTGTATTCCATATATAATAAAAAGAAAATATATTAGTATAAGACTAACCGGCACACAATAAAATAATAATCCTCAGGGCCCGTGACGGCGCCATGGCAGAATATCACAGGTTTTCATACGCGTCAGAAATCCATCCAGAATAATTCCGATCTGGAAATAAAACGATTTTCCAATTTTACGATTTATATGTTTTTGCGAAATACATTTTCATGTTATATTAAATGATAAGGAGTTTTTTACGTACAATAATTGTGTTTGCTATTACTTCCTACGCTTAGCTTCTTGTGATTGTAATAATACAATACAATGTGGTCGTACATGTACATTAATGACATCCGTTTGTACTATATTTATGTGATATTTGACTTTACTGTGTGTTAGTAAATGGAAAAACTTTATATTTGATTCCATTGGGATCAAATTATGAAGTTCCATTTTAGTGATTGTACTCAAACATTGCAACATTATGTGATATAGTATTAGTACGTCTCACGCCAGAACTAATCCGTACATAAATAAACGGTTTTGATTTGATTTGATTGTGTTAGAGTGCTCCGGAGCCCAAGTGAGCGTTTTCAAGTTTACGCACAGTAAAACGTACGAGCACAAACACTACTAAGCTTAACCCGCCTTCGTGAGATAAAAGAACTATATGAAATATTCACGTACATCAACGGAAGGGAGAAAGTAATTTATGTGCTACAAACGCGCTCGGCACTTGCATGTGTGCGCGGAACGCGGGACAGACACGCTAAATCGAAGTAAAACGTTGATATTATAACACTGGCTAAAAAACTTATGGTCTGACTACATAAAAAACATCGCTGGGTTAACCTGGACTAGAGAAGCTAGATATCGATTCAGGTGGAGACATCATAGAGAAGCATACGTCCAACAGTAAAAGAAATCGTGCTCAAATGAAAGAAAACACTGAAATCTAGATGCCGATAGCATTTCTTGTATAAAGTCGATATTAAGAATTAATAATAATAAAATAAGTTACACAAAAATACGAATATCAGGCGCTAGTCGTAAGGGTGATTTCGCTAGGCTTCATACGTTTTAGAAAAAAAAAAATATTTTAATAAAAGTTGTAGACCTTCGTGACTCCTATCCAGAAATACTCATATATCGGCTGTAATTTTGAAACAAATAATTTGAGATTATTAATTTCACTGTGGTGTGTGGTGTCGGCACCGCCTAATCTCTTCCCGTGACTCGTAAAAGGCGCTTAGAGGATAACAAAACGAGTACCACCAGCCAATCAGCTTGGCCATCGTGCATTCCTCGTGCATTCGTTTCAAGTCAGTGGACATGAGGAAGGCAATATTGAGCAGTGGACACTGAAAGGGCTGGTTGCATTGCAATAAAGAGTTATAAATAAATCAACAACAGCTCTATTTATTCAATCTCAACAATACTTTATTTAAAGCCACTTCAGCAATCCGCATTTGACCTAAAAACTTATACTCCATACACGTAAAACCAATGGCGGCCGTTGTGCGGGTCATCCTTGCACCTCTGATCGTAAAGCTTTACGAACACTGGAACAAAGTAATTAAATATTTTTATAGATAGAAGTCGGCAGACGAGCAGACGGCTCACCCGGTGGTAAGTGAACATCTGCGACATCTGCGATACAAACATCAGTGAAGAATGCTAAATATTGACAGCCACGCGGATGCTTATGGTAGAATATTGCAGGTGGACAAACCGACGGCCATCAGACTATAAACGGTCACTGTCGCAGACACGTCAACATCATGTAATGATGTTAATAGTTTGGACATTTTTGCTACATAGACGTTTAACTTTTTAAACTAGTCGCTAATTAAATAAATAGAGATATCTGCGTCACGCAATGATGCACACATTAAGGATTGAAAAGATTGAAATTTGGACATTTTTGCTACATAGACGTTTAGCTTTTTAAACTAGTCGCTAATTAGATATTTTGCATTTTGGTCTTCTTGCGTAATGCTCAAATTATAAATTTGGACATTTTGTTAGGTAGACCATTGGATACGATTGCGTACCTAATGTTGCATATATCTCTGGAGGTGTGTCCAATCCTACGTACCTGTTCTCGGCGATTCTCTGAAAGTGGATTGGAGAATCCACTGACAACCATTCAAGCACCAAACCACGGCTGTATGAACTCTCATGCAGACAATACACCTTTATCCGTAAACAACATTGCCAGTGCTTGATTTTGCATGAAAAAACTACAACCAAAATATCTTTCTCCTACCATTTACCCCTGTTGACTTTACCCATTTACCCTCACAGCAGCAGAAACCTTTGTACTCTATCTTTGTTAGTTTGTTAACAAATGTGCAGTGCCTCCACAAACTCTACGTCTACGAACATAAAGTACGCAATATACTACAATATACATATATTGTTTTTGGTATATAAATGAATAAAAAAGTATGTATATATCTTATTGGTTTGGTGGACTTTGTAGGGCTCTCAATTTTGACTCGCTTACACTTAACTGTGCGACCAACGTGCTGTTAGAACTCTACTCTTGTACGGTGAATCATTAATCATTAATTAATCATTAATCATCTTGAAATCATTAAATTCTCCTTCATACACATAGAAAGTCATCGTTCACTCTGGTGACAACACTAACTATAATAGCGAAAGTAACTTAACTGTTAGGCTGCCATTTGTTTGACCGTCTATCATCCTTAACTTTGGACAAAAGTTCGTAGATCAAGACTCGTCAATCTTAATTTGGTCACCTATCTATCATAAATCAAATCTCTCAAAATATTTCGTGAAACAAACCTTTAATTACTGAGCGTTTGCGATTATCTCTAACTTTGGCCGTGGCTTCCCTTACTTGAGATTTCATTTCAATTTTGTCAGTATTTCTACTGGTGCCAATGTAGTTACTTTATATTTATGTCAACTAGTGCTTGAAACCGATACCAGAAATACCGATAAATTTTCCGTTTTCACTACTTTGCGCGTCGGTTTCCGGAAATACGGTACCTGTAGCAGCTGAGAATCGGTAACGTCAGGAACAGGTATTTACATTTACGGGGAAGAATGTCGAATATATTTATGCGATATTGGTACATATTTCGTACAACTAAACGTATTATGCAACGTTTCCATGCCGTACGCGTTGAGAAGTTTCGTAAAATGCGTATTTGGTATTCGTGGTATTTTTATGGCAGGCGCCTATACAAGTCTCCTGTGAGAAAAAGATAACTTGGCCAGTCGGATATGCCCAGCGGCTGTTGGATAACAACATGCACCTACCTCAAACTCCCTCTCCATATGTAGGATTATTATATTCTGTAGTAGAAGTTCTCGTAGTACATTACCATACCATCAGCCTATGTCTCACTTCTACTGGATATAGGTCTCTCACAAGGGTTGCCACCACACACGGTCCTCGGCTCTTCCCATCCCAACCACCACCAGCGAACTCAAACAGTCGCTCCACTTGGCCGGAGGGTGTCCCACACTGCGCTTCTAACAAAGACATTAGACAAGAACTACATCAGACATATTCATTATAGACAAAATAGTACATTAGACAGTTATTATTGGTTGTGATAAAATCTAAGAAATATATGTGAGGTAGAATACTTGTCCCATCCTGGCAATTCCTGTACCGCATCATGCATTCACTTTTGAATGTGCGCCTGGCCCGCTGGTAAGAAGCACACATCCACTCGATGCCCTTATTTTTATGCTTCTTCGCCATGTCTGCAGGACATGGGGTGCAGTCCCGATATAGTCGGGTCCTAGAAATATAAGAATGGTCTGCAGAAAACTTGTGCTGTCGTCCACTTCGACATAAAAGCAATAAAACCTTAAGTAATATTCTAAATCAGAATAGAACGCGCATTTGGAAAAGAAGATTCCGCTTTCAAAATTATAACGGTGTAAATTTACAAAAATTATTAAAAATAATCAACGCCCACAATTAAATAAAAGATGTAATCCCATAATACTATAAAATAACGAGCGATTGTATTTTGGGATTTACGACGAGATGCCCAAGTGTTTGCGAGATTCCTGCACTGACTGAGACAGGCGAAAATGGAAGACAAAAGGTGTAAAACAAACCAGTATTTAGACGACATTAGCCTTCGTAAAAAGAAGAAACTGGAATGTATAGCGACTGTCATTAATAAGCAGTATCCTTCTGCCATCAAGCGGACTATCTGATTCTCGGCCACCTTTATTCAATAAAAAATACTTACGCTATTCTCCTTTCTTTAGTTTCAGCAGATGATGCGCTATGCGCTTCACACTCTCTACTTTTGCAGTCGGTGGAATCTGAACTCCAATTAGTTTCTGGGCTGTAAAAGAAAATTTGGATTAAAACATACTTCATGGCCAGTCAACCTGTGAGCAAACAGAGAATCCAGAGCATTAAAATACATTAAACAAGATAAAACATTATAAGTTTTTAATGTTTAATCTTAAGAGACGAAAGTTTATGTTTAAAAATAAAAAAAACAATAGACATACCGGCAATAGGTTTTACCTCAAATAACGTCATAAATAGTATTAAGTTCTCAACAATAAGATACGAACTCGTCTTCTAATCCTGAAGTGCTAGTTACATCTGACGACATGTCCAAGGAATCGTCTTTTCCATACCACTTCGGACCTCTGTGCAGACCATCGCCGAAGACTGCCACGTTGTGCATGTCTCCGATGTCGCCTTTCTTGAGTAATGCTGGTGTGAGACCATGTAAATTGCATCGAATTGCTGGAACGGGAAGTTTAGCTTTGTCTGCTTCTCATGGACCATGTCCTTTTATCGTTCACTGCTGGACATGGGCGTCCTCGTTCACATTGTCTTGGGCATGAGGTATGTATGGCCTTAAATCGCCTTCGTTATCTTTTGGTCGCGTTTTACGACTCCCGTGAGAAGAGACACCCGGGTATATATCACACGACCTACTGTACGGTATAGATTAAAAACTCACAACAGGCGCCTACTGAAAGGCATGTTCGCTATTTCCTGTACAAAAACTAAACAAAAAAGGTATTAATTGTATGGAAACCAGTTATGACGTACGGTGCCGTAACTTGGTCTCTAACGGTAGGCTTGATTCATAAGTTCAAAAAGCTTATCGAGCCATGAAGATAGTTTTATGCTAAGAGTTTTTTCGGGATAAGATCCAAACGGAAGAGATTGGTCAAATGACGAAATTCACCGACATAGCTTACAGAATTAGCGACAATCGACAACCGATGGTGTTGATGAGTCTTTAAATGGAGATCACGTGCCAGGGAAGCGGAGAATTGTGTGTGTTGTGACGAGCCTTGGGAGATGACTAGATTCAACAGAGTTACCACCACCAGGCCGGTATGATATTGTATGGTACCTAATATAAATAAACTACAATAAAATCTTACCCGTAATAAATAATAATATAAAACGCCATGCCATATTGTATTTATTTTTTTATCGAAGCATAATATTTTATTCAAATATAGGTGTTTATTTTTGTAAACTAAAAATCTTATATCTTTTAGGAGTTACGTAGTCCACATTAGGCGGTGTACGCATTGAGCCTGATTGTTCATGGCATTATAAAGCGTTATACAGACCGACAGTCCATTATGACAAATTTTGTACTACTACAATTAATTATGACAAGTTGTACCAACGATGTATAGAATTTCACCAGTGTAGATTGAATGAGAACAGCCGAGGATCGTGTGTGGTGGTGAGCTTTGGGAGAGGCCCATATCCAACAGTGGAGAGACAGGTTGATGGTATGGTATGGTAATTATGACATAAATTAAAGAACAGTGTTTCAATAAAAAGTGAATGTAACCAGGCGATCTTATTGCTTTATAGCAATCTCCTCTAAACAACGACGGAAAAAGGAGTTGCAACTGAGGTTATTATTTATTTAGAGGTATAACGCAGGATGTGCATATACATCCGTATATGCATTTCCCTAATGTACGTGTTTCGGTAGTGAGTTAGATATGCTAGAGCCCATTCCCATCCCATCGTATCCTATCCCTCCCCATTTTCCCAACACTTTCTCCGAATCCTTTCCTATATCTCTCTGTATGTCAGGTTATCACTTTATTCCTTTTGTACACGGGATATGATGTTAAAGAAATTCTAGTTGAATTTGAACGATAGAAAACGAAAGTATATTTTGAATATTTTGTACAATATTTTATGACATAATTGTAATACAAATTAATGACTTTATACAAGAAATGAGATGCTTAAAACGCGAAGTGCTACTCAATTATCACATAAAGATGATCACATCTCGTAATTGTAACACTACGTGTATATAGAGTACGGAACCTCCTTGTACGAGTACTTTGTAGTCCTGAGCTATTTTCTCATGAATGATCATTCGTTTGTCGGTAAATAAAAGATGCAGTTGCTTTGTTGTGTAACAATACTGTTACGAGCATTGTCCATTGCTGTACTCTTTGCTCTGTATTCCTCTTACTGGCCATTAAAACAATTTTTGAAAACGATTCTGTAATTCAATTTCTTACAGTTTTTTAAGTTTCTTTCGTTTTTCTAAATGTCTAATTTCCCTCAAACATTGAACGCCTGCCCATACAACGTACCACTAAAAATAGTTTGCTCAGTTTAGAGAGTAAAATCAATTAAACCAGTTTTTACATTAGGTTTTATTATTCATAATTTATAATACAATTCTAGTATAATTATCTATCCGTCTTGGCACCCGGTCTGATTAATAAACAATACGAATGTTTTAGACAGGACATCAAGACGTTACATGTTTGTATCTCTCGATTTATTCTTTATTTTTCTTTTTATATTATATATGGCGAGGGTGCAATTAGCACATTCTGCCAGTATCAAGTTTTCTTCACAATAAACAATTTTAAAGTCTAAAACGTCAGTCCCCTATCAGTGTCCTATTTCATCGAAGTAAGTCAGGAGTCATTCAATAAAGTGATAGTAGATAGACAGAAGAGGACTCCTTCCAAGCATATGAAAAACCTAGTCCCACGCTTTTATTTGATTATCACAAACGCCACGCACGATAAACACTTTGAAGTTTAATAAACTATCACTATTAAACCACAAAACGCCTAATACATAATTTCTACAAATCAATAATCAAACAAAAACTCAACTTCACTTCTTTTGTTTCCGTCAAAAAGTCCGATTTATTTCTTTAAATCATTCTATTTTTTGCTGGAACGATTTTATGAATTTTAAATTGGTTGACATGATAATGTGTTATTTCAGAGACACGTTGTGTTTTGTAGTTTTTTTTTTTAATATTTTAACCATAAATTTGTAACACTGTAACTGCTCAGTCGATGTTTGTAGTATACAATTTTCATAACTTTGTATTTATAAATAAATTGATGATTGCACTGATGTGGATCAATAGAACGTGTCTGATACAATAATATGGCATTGATAACTCAAAAACCACATATTGACAGATAGTCTTCTCAGGTGTACAGAAATATATGTATTTCAACATCATTTGTCACAAATATATTTGAATTCCATGTGTGTACAGCTTTAAGAGCTAGTACTATAAAATTTAATGCATTTTGTTTATTGAATTGTGAAAAACATATACGAAATAATTTTTGTAGATATCGTAGAAATAAATTTTTGTTTGCCAAATTTAGCATTGTATTTCGTTATACGTATACCATGCTATCAGTTCTTTCTACTGCTGGATACAGGCCTCTCCCGCGGACCGCCACCACACACATAGGATGGGATGGGTATGATCTCTGGCATATCTCACTCACTATCGAAATACGTACGTATATTGAGGATTAAGTTAATGTGGAAAATGCAGTTCTTACTCGCCCTTCTGAGAGTATACAAATTATTACAAATCCTGGTTCCATACCACACTATACCATCAGCATGTGTCTCTCTCCATTGGACTCTCCAGCGGACCGCTCTTCTGCTCTCATTCACTCTCTACTGGCAACTTTCTTCAAGTCGTCAGTCCACCTATCCACGCTACGGTTCCACGCGTTCTCCATTCAAAGACTCGATGAGTGCTCAGGAAGTAAAGAGTATAATTCGTCAATAAAATTAATACATACGAGTTGGTCACATTTCTCTACTGCTGACCATATGTGTTTACATTTTACGGTTGTCCTCTGTGAGAGAGTGGTGGTAACTCAGCTAAAGCGCGCACCATGTACAGGAAATGTATGGGTCATTATTGATCCTTAATATGAGGGGTCTAGTGAAGTGGTTGGTGAGCGACGATTTCATACAAATCTCTTTTCCGTCCAGTCTTGGCTGACCCATGTCAATGACCGAAATTCTTCCTGCTCGTAGCGTGCGCTTTTTCGGGCGTAGCTCTGTCGCCTGCAGTCTTCGACCAATAGACCAATTAGACAAAATATGGTTCAGAGTAAAATTAAAGAGTACAATAACTTTAGTTAGATTTATTACATTGTAATATAAAGTGTAAAACATGCTTGTCACATTATTGCTCATCGCACAATAGCGAAATAAGTACAGAAGTCCATTATCATCGCCACATCGTCGCTTCGCCTCGTATGACATCTGTAATACAGAAAGAAACAGTTAATGTAACGTCCAGTCACTATCTAAGTTTGTTTCAGAAGAAGGCGACAGACGAGCGTACAGTCCACCTGGTGGTAAGTGGATACTGTCGCCCATAGCCATCCGCGGTACATGCCAACTTCAGTCCAGAATGACTGAAACGTTGGCACGTCGACACGCCTTTGAATATGTAGGAATGGATATGGAGGAAGGATTGGGAAAATGGGGAAGATAGGACGGGATGGGAATGGTCTCTGGCACATCTCACTCACTACCGAAACACATACGTGTATTGAGGAATAAGATAATGTGGGAAATGCAGTATAAACTTACTCTCCCACCAAAAAGTATACGAATGATTACAAATCCTAGTTTACAATACCACACTATACCATCAGCATGTCTGCCCACTGGACTTCTCATCTTCTCATCCATCCTCAACCGGCGACTTTCTTCAAGTCATCGGTCCACCTTGCCGGAAGGTACCCCACGCTACATTTCCCGGTATGTGGTCTCCATTTGAGGATTCATCTAACTCATTGGTTATGGATCTTGCGTCTGATACGACCTGCTTGCTGATTATTTGGGTCTGCAACTTCAGTTGTTCGTCAAGTTTCTTCTCATCGCTCTTTTCATCGCTCGTTGAGCGACTTTGAATCGGGTCTACCATCAGCGGCCACGTTTCGCCACCATACGTCATAATGGGCGGAGCGCACTGATTGAAAACTTTCTTCTGTAAACATTGTTATATATGTGCGATGAGAAGGTAATTAATTACCTATAGTTTGTCCTATTTTTCTCCATTATGTGGATCTGTAATAAGAATACAATCAATTTACAAACTAATAAGTTAAATAAACGTTAAAATAGGAGGAATTATAAAATTTTAATTAACAACAAACTATATATTGTTGAATAAAACGGGTTAGATATTACTATTGAATATATTGAGCTCTTGAAACTTCTTTGAATTCAATTTTCTTTGTCGCTACAAAGACAATTGAATATGCACACAGCAAAATTTATTATAAATACTTTTACTTCATTATGTAATCATCTCAATAATGTATGCACTCTAAATTTATTGTTACTTACATTACTGAAATCTATTGGCAGAATATACGACTACTATTCCAATATTTGTACGCCATTTGGTTAAACATAGAGAATTGACTGCATGTTTGTATTACATCATTGTACATATGTTTACAAATAAATAAATCTAATGTAATTTAAAATGTTCACAAAACAATTCGTTTCTAAAATATACACAAAATATCTCGAACTCTATTTGGATACGAATACATTAGAATTCCAATAGCCTTTTTTAAACTTGAGGAATCCAACAGATTCTGAAGAAAATTAAATAAATAGTAAATCCGACCAGCGGAACGGAAGTTTGATTAAATAGAATTTCCATGAGGCCCCGTACACCATCTGTTCTTGTAATATATTTTTAATTTATGTCCCAAAAGTTGTCAGGGCCCACCGGGGGATTACGGGGATACGCCTTGTTAAGAATTATACGCAACTTTACCTTAACAATTTTCTTTGAAATGTTTTTACTTCACTCTTTTGAAGTTTTTTCAATCACGGAGAGAAATATTAAAAACATCGATCAACCAAAATTCATGTAGTATTACGGCCCTGAAAACGAAGTACATTTGCAGGATGGTCAAACTTACTTGGACAATTCAGTCTTGTTATTTGGCGGCAAAAAGCTACCGAGAACATAATTGATTAGAATAACTTTGATGTTTTAGACGTAACGGTGTTGCCAATATAAAAAAAAGTAGTAAATATAGAAATAACTGAAAAACAAAACATTTTATATGTAAGCCGAAATATTATCAATGACGTAATATTTCGCGGTAAATGTGTTTGCGTAATTGATTTTAAGTCAATGAAAAAAGCAAAGACACTTAAAAAAGTAACCGTTATTAATCGTTTAGCGTGATATTTGTAGCACTGGCAACAATCGTGTACATGGAAGTTTTGTTACATGGAATAATCCATCTAAGTAGTTTGGTTGATCGATGATTGAAACGTATGCAAAATACTAACCTACCATAGACTTTTTGGCTGGAACTCGAAGTGAAGTAGAGTTTTGTTTGATTATTGTAAAAATTGTTATTAAACTTCAAATTGATTTCGTGGGATAGTGGGAAAATTATTAGTCTTCACAGAAGAAAGTCGGTGTTAAGAAGAATGCAGATATTTTTTATTGTAGCCTGTATAAAGCAAACAAAAATATTTTTTCAAAAATAAATTATATTTTATGTCGATTAATTTCTTTCGACGACTTAAGGAAATTATCAGTTACATCCCGATATACAATACTACTATCATTTGTCCTCAGCATCGCCAGCTTAGCTCCCTATTTCTAAATCAGATTCTCATTGTGTACGGGATACCAGTCACCATCTCACGGGACTCAAGCCAATCCCTCGTGAAAACGCCACATCCTACTAATGGCGGTATAAATAGTTATACTGTCATAGTCTAGTCGTTAGAATGTTCTAACCATTAGGTCTCAAATATCTGAGACCACGGACAGCAGCATCACCGGTGCGAAAGGCCTGTAATTACTAATCTACCTGCCCAGTGTGCCGATGATGGCACAAACCTTCTTCGGAGAAAGGCTTGTATTCATCAAGGGACAAATGCGAGTGATGGTATTCTTAGTGTTTCCAGATATATATCTAGACAACTTCTATCTACTTTTTTACAACAGTATACCATCTGATAGATACTGCCGTTATTGTTTGTTGTGTACACGATTATTTTTAATAAAAACATCCTAAATCCTTCCCCGAGAAACACGCTACATGGCAGTGGAGACTTCCAAAATTAACCAAGTAGAGATAGATGCTTTAACATTATCATGCATATACATACTCACCTAAGTCCCCATGATCCACTGCTGATTTCAATACAGGACTATAGAGTCCAGTCACTTGATTGCTAGATTGTGGGTACAAGTCGGGGTATAAGGCTGAAGCTGCTATGCTATTAGCACTAGCACTTCCAGTATAAGGATGGGTCTTGATGCCCCCTTGAGGATAGAATGACGATCCATATATATAAGGTGATTCAACGTTTTGCGGGTATCCTTGAGATGGGTTTAAGGAATACTGGAGTTGACTAATGTGTGGTTGATTTAAAACAGTAGCATCAGAAGGTAATACATAACCTGGACGATTTACAAACTCTGCACCTAAGTGCTGTGATGGAAACTGGACAGGATTGTACATAGATGAAGAACCGAAAGCATTAGCATTAGCATGAGATTCAGAGTAACTACTTCCAGAAGGCACAAGAGATTGGTATGTTTGAGGAACTATATAAAGAGACTGAGAATCTTGTGCACCTTCTGCACCTAAGTGCTGTGATGGAAGCTGGACGGGATTGTACATAGATGAAGAGCCGAAAGCATTGGCATTAGCATGAGATTCAGAGTAACTGCTTCCAGAAGGCACAAGAGATTGGTATGTTTGAGGAACTACATAAAGAGACTGAGAATCTTGTGCACCTTCTGCACCTAAATACTGTGATGGAAGCTGGACGGGATTGTACATAGATGAAGAGCCGAAAGCATTGGCATTAGCATGAGATTCAGAGTAACTGCTTCCAGAAGGCACAAGAGATTGGTATGTTTGAGGAACTACATAAGGAGACTGAGAATCTTGTGCTAACACAGAACTTTGTGCTATGCCAGAAGATTCAGCTAAACTCGGGTTCCTTCCAAATGGATATGAAAATGGGTATTGGGATTGAGAGCCTTGGGAAATTGATGAAGAATGTGCTGATGCGGAAGCTTCAGCTAGACTCTGACTTCCAGATAAATAGGACAAGGGAATAGCAGTTGGTTGAGAGCTTGGTCTTGGTGATGTTAGAGCATGGGCTAATGCTGCAGTTTCCGCGTTGGTGTACGCGATGGTACCTGGAGTGACGGTACTGGCTGAAAAACAATATTATTTTTAAATACAAATATTAAATACGAGTATTGTGATGATTACCAAAGTGGTTAGGTATATATTTTATAATTAGAAGAAATTACTGACGAATGATAAAAAAATATATAAGTTGGTTTATTTAACGATGACACTGGACGTGTAATCATTTGTGAGTCTTAGAATCCTGTGGACCCTTCAAGCATGACCCTTGATACCTATAGATATCCGTCCGATCATTTGAATTTTTTTTAGGTTTCTTCTGTCTGTTCAATTGATTACTTTCAATTACTTCAATTGACCATCCTAAATAAGTTTTTTAGAAGAGAATTATATGGAATTGCATATTTGGTAATTTGATAGGCATATAGGTATCCTTTTCAGATCTGGAAGGACCATATATTATGTGAGATTTTTGCAAATTGATCCATATAAACAGCTATAAGATAAATGGGCTGTATTTTTTAATTATTTCAATACAATGCCTTCGCCGTACTAGAAAAATATATTGATTAATAAGTATTCTTGTACATTTTAACACTAAATAATATCATTTTTTAGAAAAAGATTAATGGGCTTCTGAATAAGGGTCAACAGAATCCTAAATACATTTGCATCATAAATCCCTGAATATATATGGTATACACAAAATTAAGTAACACTTGATCCGAACATTTATCATCATAAATGTGTCCACTGATAATTATGGTATGTGTATTGTGTATTAAGTGCCATTAGTAATTACCGCAGTCTGGTGATGGCGAACATCTTGCCACTACATAATTGAAGACGACATTGCAGCTACACACTTTGCAATCTGTCAGGAACGGCTGGTTTGGCGGTTGGTGCCTGCATTTCGGTTCTGTACAAAACATTTTCTGATTTCTTTTACACTTTAAAACACATTTTTGTGTATAATTAATTACATAACGTTATACTCAATTTACAGTAGGTGTTCCTGTTTTGTGAGTCCACAGACACCCAGAAAGGCGAATATAAAACGACCCAAACTAAAGCAAACGTTCTTTCAACAAAAGTATGACTGATCGGGAGTCGTGCCCGGTAATTTTTGTACACCAGGCAGTAGCGCCACCAACGATTCAACTGTGCTAGAGTAGCATAATTTTTTTAAAGATCTTTATCTTTTTTTATGGAAAAACGGGTCGCAGACGAGCATACAGTCCACCTGATTACAAGTGGATACTGTAATCCATAGACATCCGCGATACATGCCAACATCAGCCCAGAATGACTAAGGTTGGCACGCACCCGGATGCGCTGCTTATCTTTGTGAAAATGGTGAGGGATAGCATAGCGTGGGATGGGAATGGGCTTCGGTATATCTCACTCACTACCTAAACACGTATGTACATTGGGGAAATAGGATAAAATGGGAAATGCAGTACATTTCAAGGTAGCCTTCTGTGACTATTTTTCTAAATGTTACTCATATAAAAAAATTGATAAGACCAGACTGATAAGAATTATGTGATAAATAAATTGATAGGCGTATAGATGAATTGTTCAATAAATACTGCTAGATATAAACGTCTCTCAAGGCTGGCCAACACGTTCATTTTTCCGGTCTTTTCCAGCCACCTACTGGCTACTTTGTTTAAGGCGTCAGACACACAGAAGTAGCTCGGAAGTTGTGGTATGAGTCGCTTAAAAGTGATCACAGGGCGTCGCCCGACTGCAAGGCTGGTGGCGCAACTGAGCGGCCAGACGTCTGCGGTCGCAAATGGTCTATGCAAACATTTTTTAAATGTTTATATCATATCATACTATAATAATAAATACTCTTTATTGCATACAAATAGTTATTACATTGCACAAATAATAAATGACAATACAATAGGCGACCTTATCGCTAAGGCGATCTCTTCCAGCCAACCTTAGGATAGATAAAAATAAAAGATATATAGGTAGTGCAAAAGAACCGAAATCCACAGATGGATCATGTTCAATATATACTTATCGAAAATATCGACAATAAATATAGTATAATAAATACATATAATAATAAATAACTTAATAATATATAAATACATACATACCATACATATCTACATGTATACTGCATGTATACTATGATTGAGTCCTCAATGGTTTTATCGATCAGTTGTATAAGATCGTGTTATAGTGTCTCTTAACGAGCAACGGCCAGTCGCACGATTATGCAACCGGTGGCGTTACTTTTTTGTCGGTAGTTGCTAAATGATAAAAACGGATGATCGTGTATGGTGGCATGCCTCATGAGAGGCATATGTATAAGGATTAGCTGATCGTGTGGTTGGTTATTATGTCTTATGCGTGTAAAACAAGATTTTCTTTCTTATTTTTCTTTGAGTTATGCTTGAAGCTTTGGCGTCTTTTATGAATGCACCAAAGGCTATTTGAGAAATACTGATATAGAAGTAAGCGTTATCTTCATAACAATAAAAAGTATAATAATTCACCAATAATCCCATCACCAATGATTACCTTACGCAATAAACGTCTACCATCGAATTTAATAGACCGTAAAAACTCACCTATGAATATTATTTCCTCACTCGGAAGAGGTACTGAAATGAAACTCGTCAATGTAAGTGCTATAATAAAAAGAGTTAATTCCAATTTTATGTCATTGAATAAAAACGTATTGAAAGCTCACCAGACGGGACACCTGAAACCAAATCACAATAATGAAAAGGAGGGAAATAAAATGGACCCTCTTCAATATTTCTATCTGCCAGTTTAGGGGTGAGAGAATACGATAAATGGGCGTCGAGAAAGCAATACATTTAGTTAGCAATACGCGGGTAGTCAATCATCGGAGCGCCAGTTTGCTCGCTTGATTGTTCCGTTGATTGCCCATTGATTGTGGCCCCGATATATCCCCTTCTTGCGATTGCTTTCGGCCTCTTTACGTCCGCGAAATTGGAATGGAATTTTCGTCCAGTTTTTCCTCTCGTTTGGACGACCTGTACGGTTTTGGTTAGTCGGTTTTATTTACTGTTCATGTCGGTCGCTCTCGTAAATTTTGCACAGTCGTTTTTCGTGTTATTAACGCGCCGGCTTTTATTTTTCTCGCCGGTGTCGTGTTTGAACATCACATCGGCGAGAGAAATTGATGTGTGTTTTACAATCACACGCATACCCGCGTGTATTCACGTTTTAGTCTACACGCCGACAAAAATAACAGTCACCATAAATACACACTTATATTCATTATTTTTAAGTAAATATAAAGTCAATTTTGTCCTTTGTCCTATAAAGGTTGTCCAGATTGAGCGCCGGATTTCATTTAGAAAAAAAGTCATTGTTTCTTCGGCTGTGACATGTGGCACCGATGTCACAGTTGATCGATGTGACATGTCGATCAACTGTGACATGTTGGAACCACAGTTGATCGAGGTCCATATCTTCCAAAAAACTACCCTAGCATGTTCCGATACCTCTCTATGCCTACCTAAATACGGCGATAATAATAGAATACGGCGCTTGTAAACGGCCTGGATGATGATTCATCAATTTTCTCATTAAACTATGTAAATGTAACAATAATCTATATATAGTACATAAAAATGAATGTTTCTTTGTTTGTTCCGTATTCGTTCCTATGTAATTCATCCGATTGTGATGAATCCGTTCATGCGAAGGTTTCTGAATTAGTACTTGAAGACCATGCGATCGAAGTCGCGGGCAACATATAGTAATATATAAATTGCAACTATTATTAGCCATATATTTGGCGCTCTAACCTGTTCAATCGTATACGGGACAAAATCTTTTAGAGGGACAAGAGTGGACTCGCCAATCCGCTTGGGCAGCGTGGCCTTTCAATCCCTCATGCCCGAGGCAACGTGCATGAAGAGATGAAGAGGCCCATGTCCAGCAGTGTACGATAAAAGGGTTGATAACGCTTACGGTAGGGTGGAAAGGAACTATTGGTTATAACTCACATTCGGGTTTATTCGACCGCCTGCAAACTGGCACGATTAAATTGCTAAAATGCTCGCAGCTGCAAAGTCGACACGAGTCCTGAGGGTGTGTAAACTCCGCACCGAAACTCCTGAATCTACATATCTCGTCTGGAAAACGTGGATAGAACTCGGTTATTCAACTTCGAAATACGTGTATTTTGAAATGCTGTTCATTTCGTTGACACTCACCGAGGTATTTCAGCTGGTTTGATATTGCTGAAATAAATGTTCGTACATTTAAAATCGTTTTTTAATTTATCTCTTACATATAAATAAACAAAAAAAAATAACAATCTCGTAACCTCCCTGTATTATAGGAAATAATTAGCAGCAAAAATACTGAAAATGGCAACAAATTTAATGGTGAGTTCGATTTAGACTCCCACGAAGCTTTGTGTCCACATTCAGTGAACACAAAATATTCATTTTAGTTATTCAAAAGTAGTATATTTTGCAGATCATAATTTGCTGTCCTGGCTACTCAATATGAACTTGCGACTAAACAAATTTTGATGTTGTAATTTTTTTTTTCTTGATTACTTTTGCAAATTGCACTTAAACATTCTCAAAGGTTAACTGATAGAGAATGCCATGAGGCATTAAATCCATCTATTGCACAGTGTTTGTGTGCAAGAAAGCATTTGCGTTAAAGATCCATTGTCAATTTTCATTACATTTTTTTATTTGGCTCACACTCGATGGCCCACACTAGGATTCCCTGTGTCGTGGGTCTAGAGACACATACAAAGACAAACATTTAATTTCATTTTTGTTCACTTACGTAAAGATATCGTTGGTAAAGGCAGAGATGTAATTAAGTAAATATAATGTACGCTAACAATTCATTTATCGTTTAAATACAATATAAAAAAAATGGAAACAAATGTTGAATGGAAGGATATTTTAATTCTTTCTAATGGATATTATAAATACTGTCTGTTTCCCAAATGAAATTAAATTGGAAACTTACATGGCGCTAGAGATTGCTGTGGTACATCCAATTCCACACCTATAAAAAAATATAACAACCGCTGTTAATTTACTACAATATAAAAAAATCTTTTTTTAAACAACAACACAAAAGGATAATTTGAGTTATATAAAATTGTAAATAAGAGTAATATTTTCTTAGGTTTTCGCGATTACTATACATAGCAATTAAACAACTTTGAACGGTTTAAATCGCGTATATTTGACATTATTTATATCCCGACGTTTCGAACACTTTGCAGTGGACGTGGTCACGGGGTGACTAATTGATTTTATTTGTCACTTGAGTTATTAAGAAATTATTTGAACTACCGCCTGAAATTTTTTGAACTACCGTCCACTGCAAAGTGTTCGAAACGTCGGGATATAAATAATGTTAAATATAGGCGATTTAAACCGTTCAAAGTTGTTTAATTGCTTTGTAAATAAGAGGTTGTGTCGCTGGAAAAGTAGGCAAATTGGTCAACCAACCTTGTTAACCTTGAAATGGGCGGCAGACGAGCAGACAGTCCACCAGACAGGTAATAAGCGGATACTGTCGCCCATGAACAGCCGCGGTATATGCCGACATCAGTCGACAATTACGAACGTTGGCTCGTCTCCGGACGCGCTGCCTACTGGAGATTTAGGAATTGATTTGAAGACTGCGTTAGGAAAATTGGGAGGGAGAGGATATTATTGGGATGGGAATGGGTTCTGGCATATCTCACTCACTACCCAAACGCGTTAGTACGTACGTTACAAAATTAGGATAAAGTGGGAAATGCAGTGGTACCTTTCACTTTAGTCTTGAGGAGTAACATGGCCGGTCAAGTGCGCCCAGTGACTGTGAAATTACAGAGTGCACTCTCCCGCTTCTATTTTCATTGTTTTCGACTCCTAAATGAAATAATGACATAATTACTAACATTGGCACTCCTTTCTGGTCTGGCAGTCAACTTCGACGGAGACGAGTCCTAGAACAGACGCCTCGGTGCAAATGCACATTTGGCAAGAGTCCCAAGGGTGTAGAAAGTACTGGTTTGGTGGATAAGGGCGACAGGAATCATCTGGAAAGATAAGAATCATTCTTCTTACTATTGACTTTAAACACAAAAACAATGAATATATGCATTATGATTATTTGATTTTTAGATATATTGTTTCTTTTTTTATGGACGAATGGCGGCAGACGAGCATACAGTCCATCTGATGGTAAGTGGATAATGTCGCTCATAAACATCCGCGATACATGGCAACATTAGTCCAAAATGACAAACGTTGGCGCAACCCCTCATATGCGCTGACTACCTGTGGAGATATAGGAATGGATTTGGAGAAAGGCTTGATAAAATGGAGAGGGATAAGATGGGAATGGGCTCTGGCACATCTCACTCACTACCGAAACAAGTACGTACATTAGGGAAATAAATATAAAGTGAGAAATGCAGTATATTTGAAGGTAGTCTTCTGTGAGAGAGGCGCAACGTTGGATTGCAGCGTGTACTCTCCTCCTCAATAGTCCCCCCTCTTTTTAGTAATTTAATTTGATAAACGGACAATGTAATTAATAATGAACATTGTATTCAGTTTCTCTCTCATCATCAGTCCCATTTGTATTGATGAGTATTGTATGATCTCTTCCCCATACATACAATATGTTTGTCTTTGTGGGTTCGGTAAGCTCTGCATTGTTTGTATAAACTTCTGGAATTAATAATCTGGAATTAATCTTTCTGAAACTTAATTGAAAATTAGTATGTATTTCTGCCAAACATTCGGCCTTAGAATAGTACCGCCCTATATTTTTGTAAGGAGTTGTAAGAGGCCACTAAGTGGCTGGCACAAGCTCTGACGAACTACACCACCTCTAAAAGAGTGGTCTCGCCACCTCGCTCGATTAGCGTAGCGTTTTAAACCCATACATCTCCCATGCACAAGACAGTGTGCAAGAGGAAGGTTCTAAAAGTGCCGGTTAAGTTTGTATTCCGTGTCTCAATTTAAGGAAAGGCTTTCAATGACTGTACATTTATGTATTCTTAATTACTTCGGTTATATCACCCTAAACAAAGATTTCATCGAACACTTAATGGTTAGGGATATAGGATAAGCGATCATGTGAACTCACGACCTTGATCCCTTAGCTCTTGGTCGAATACCCTCATAATGTCTATTCATGTTTGTCAATAGCGACAACCTACCGCATTCAATCGGGTTTCATCTGCCTTAAATCGAACACAGACCATATCCAAAAACCAAAGTTTGATCCTCGGATATACTCCTTTAAAGACCTGTGGCTCCGTATTTTAGGGATGTGACAAATGGATAGAAAATCGATTTTTTTCTTATAGAATTATACAATTTGTCTTTTATCATATAAAACAATCGATGTAGTAAAAATAGATTTTTAACGAATTAAGAAAACCGCTCTAAATTTGAGAATTTTTACTTTATTTCGTTCTTTTTCTATTTGTTTTTTCTTTCTAAATGGCATCGTTTGAAACATCGATTCAGAAATTTGAAACGAAAAAAAATCGATTAAGTTATAATCCATCATTAATGCTAGTGGAATTGATTAAAAAAAAATATTTTCGATTAAAAATCCATTATCTTTTTACCCTACCTATTTAGGTGCAATACGAATTGAATTATATGGATCGCGTCCATCCATCGGTTCCATTTGGAAAGTTGATGCAACCCATGTTTCTTAAAACAAAATAATTAAATCATTTAAATACTTACGTGGTCTAGGTCCCGGCAAAGGTCCAGGTAATGGCTGAGGAGGCCAGGGTACTGTTGAAACAGAAACACAATTTGTTACTTACGAATTTTTAAGTGGTCGATTCTTAGTTAGTTGTTTGTTGAGATAGGTTGCGTGTTCGTATTTAAGTTGGGACACAAACATATCCTCCAAATAATTAATTTCACATGAATTTCTTTTGACACAATTACAAATAACGGTTATAAATATCGGTGCGCAGGAGACGACTGAGGGCATTCGACACCGTGTCGACGCTGTCTCCCTTTCAAAAAAGGTGAATACGTAAATCAAAATTATCGATAGTCATTATTGTTCTAAGCCTTTTGCCCCACCACCGCCATACACAATTAAAGAACTATTTTCTTAAAGAACGGTGGCAGACGTCTAGACAGTACGTATGGTGGTAAGTGGCTACTGTCGCCTTGCGATATCCGCAGACAAACGTTGGCCTGCGCCGTCTACCTTTGGAGATTTAAGAATGGATTAGTTGAAAGTGTTGAGAAAATAGGGAAGGATAAGGTGGGATTGGAATAGGCTCTGGTATATCTTACTCACTACCGAAACATGTACGTACATGGGGGGAATAGGATAAAATGGGAAGTTCATTTCCCACTTTATCCTATGAGAGAATTAGTCTTCTGTGAGAGAGAGGTAACGCGGACAGTCGAGTCCGCCCAGAGGCTGTGGAAATTCAGCGTGCACTCATTCCTTCCCAAAACGTCGGTGCGTATGCTAATATTTTTTGTCTGTATTATATCGTTTAACACGTCAAACAATTAAGTTCAGAAACTTAATCCCGACGACGCAAAAGTTTAAAATAAGTTTCAGGTTCCTTAGAAGGAGACCTTTTACAAATGGCGATTACAGACTTAAATAGTATTTATATTTTTTATTTTATTTTTTTTTAATTTGGGTTCTACGACTGTGTGAGTATGTAAATCCCGGAAAACTCGTAGGTATCTAAAATTATTGTGCTCGTAATAATAATATTTTTTTAATTATGTTGTCCTAAAACGGGTTACCAACTTTCATGGGATGTATATAACTATTTTTATGTATATAACTATATTTTTGAAATGTGGACATTAAAACCTTAAATTTGATACTAAACACGATACATTTATCTGCATTTTTTTTTTTGCCACGCGTACTTTCGTGTCTCATATCAGCCACGTTGAATGTCAAGTGACACCATATAGCCCATGTTACGCGGAACATCAAGGCGAATCCAACGACACCTCATTTGTCAAAATCTGATGAGTGATTTAGGAGCTACGAGGGAACAAATGTTAATTACACAGACTGCAAAAATCATAACCTTCTTTTGGCTTTGCCGTAGTCGGGTAATGCCTCCATCAGGTTCTGAATTGTCTTATATAAGCTGATCCCACTACTGAACAGAAGGCATCATTTGCAATTATGACGAATTTTCGTTACCACCATCACCGTATCTTCTCATCACCATATCATCAACTGTACCTGTCATCTACTTACTTAGTTCATTTGGCTGTGGTACTGGAAAAGGCGTTGACACAATCGGCTCGAGCTGGCCTATTGAAGGTGGTACTAAAAGAAATAATAGGTACCATATATTACGTTTTCTTTAGATATAAGCTGTATTTTTTTTTACTTGTTTTCAATTTATGTGAATTGATATTGGATGCAGTGTAGATGATCTTTATACTATATTTATTGTTATTTATATGTATGTATTATACTATATCTACTATCGATAAGTATATCGATACTATCGATAATTATATATTGAACATAATCCATCTGTGAATTTCGGTCTTTTCGCACTACCTATAACCCTTTTATTTTTCTCTATCCTAAGGTTGCCTGGAAGAGATCGCCTTAGAGATAAGGTCGCCTATTGTATTCTGTCATTTATTATTTGTGCACATGTAATAACCAATTGTATGCAATAAAGAGTATTTATTATTATTATTATTTATTGATCGTAAAAAATCCATTTTATAATGTATTTAATTTAATAGCTTCTCTAATAAATTGTGAATAAATGACATATAAATTTTATACATTACTAGCTGGAATAAATTGTGTTGTAATACATGCACTAAGATAGAAACCGTGGTTTCTGTTCATGGTTTTTCAATAAAAAAAAATGTATTTAACAAATATTTGACTTGAGAAAAATTAAAAGAAACTGTTCAAAGATAAGGGAGATAAACAAGTTCACGTCAATTAGAATTATGATAAGATTCTGTATTTTCGGAAATATACATAAACTACATATATTTATAAAAAAAAATGACTTCATAACTTACACGGTTCAAAATCTTTTAATGGCACCGTGACGATGGGTTGTATTGGTACCAACTCAGGCTGGAGGGATTCCGGTAGAAATGGAACTAGAAACAAAAAGTATTCCATAGTTTATGGATTGCTATTTTTTAAATTATCAACTGTATAATTAAAAAACCATGAACAATGAACGTGGTTCATGGTTCATATTTCATAAATATGAACAAAGGCATACCCAGTCAGAACACATATTTGTTTCTATGCTTTAGACTGTTTTAGTCTAGTAATCGGGTAATCCCAACCTTTTGCACAACCGACATGCTGCCATCTACGCGGAACGTTATACCATAATATCAGCCTTTGTGTCTCCACTCTTGGGTATAGACCTTTCCTAAAGCCCGTCGATAGTGGTTGAATGAGACGAGTGGACGATCAAGTGTGGATATTGAACACAAAAATCCTACCGTAACCAGCTCTTGTGTCGTCCAATGCTGGACATGAGCCTTCTCATGGCTAGTATGGGTTTAAAACGCCACTAGATTGGGGAGCCCACTCTTTTAGAGGTGATGTGGACTTGTGGTAGCTCATTGTTATCTGTTAGTCGATTTTTTCGATACCCGTCTTAGATGGGAACAGACTGAACACAAATACAAATTTAAAATCGGATCACCTTAGCTTTTTAGGAAATATATAGGATAATGGAATAAAAGGTCACTTTATTTTGCCACTCCCACACAAATAAACCAAGAACGCTTACCACGGCTCGACTCGTGGAAACAATCCTGAGCTCTATGGATCGTTATAATAATAATAACGGTTGGCATCGTTGACGTGTTATATCATCTTTGAAGACATATCAATTTACTTTGCCGTATCCCCAATATTTTCTTTGCCTCTCAATACAAACACTAAGCCAATAAGCGTCTATCCAATAACATAATCATAACCGAAAACAGTTGAAGTTTAAATGTTTCAGACAACATTTTCCATTTACGGCGATTTTTGTCAAAAGAAATTTGATTGTATTTTTATTGGTCTTCAACAACTTTATATTCTTTATTTGTGGGTAAATCCTACATTAAATTAATTCGAGCAATCTGTAAAGTAATGCTTTTATATGAGCGGTATTTTTACATATAACGCATTCCGCATTTCCGATACGATACGGAGGTGTCGCGCACTGTTCGCTCCAAAAATTATTTTATACCGCGAACCCGTAGGCTGTGGAACGAACGCCTCAAGAGGTCTTTCCATTATGCTACGATATGGGGTTCTTCAAGAGAGCTGTGAATAGGATTTTGCAAGGTCGGCGGCGCGCCCGCATACCCCCTGGTGTTGCAGGTGTCACGTGGGAATTTATTTATTAGTTTCACCAACAAACTACCACAAATTTACATCGTAAATATGAACCCCAAATTTATCTTCAATATAGATTCTTCTTCAAGTGTATATCTTCAAAATTGGAAGTCGTAAAAACTTAAATTTTGGCAGTTTAATTTAGCGCCTAAACTTCTCAATGGGGTATCGTTTTGAGACATTTGTGATGCTCCAGTGTAATACGAGGAGGTCAAAAGTACGCTGAGTTGCTTCGAGAAAAGAGTGCATTGTTCGTTAGTGCGGCTAGTCTTGGCGAGGACACTTCCGTGCCCCCTAATTATTGGTATAATTAATATATATTATGGCAGCTCTCTTTCCAGAAGAATACAGCATGCAAAAAAGTGTTTTATAGGTATAACAACAAGAAGTGGACTGCATCACAGTTTAAAATTTAGAAAAAATTAAATTAATAACTAACCCAGAATAAAAAATATTCGGACCATACACAACTCAAGAGTAGTATCAAAAGCAAAGGCCAGCTGAAGCAGTTTACCTAAATGAATATGTATCAAAAGAACTATGAAATATTACAGCAGACAAGAAAAAGTATTTGTTGCCATGTCTCGCCTGTGGCATTTCGACAATTTGCAAGTTTTACAAGCCTTGGCGGAAACCTGACGTTGCCCGGGAATATCACAAATAGCTAGACTGTGTGAAAATTGAAGAATTTTCCTGCACTGTAAATCAAAATTCTTTCGGTGATTGAATTATTTCATATGGGGTAGAAGGATCGCGATCAGTCGAAATAAATAAAATTGTATATGTATATTGTTGATTTAGAGAACATGTCGAGTCTATGATCTCTTATTTCTATATAACTTAAGCTTTTTAATGACTACCCTGAGTTAAGGTTGATTGGAAGATATTCC